>OU452231.1:9072307-9650077 GCA_911728455.2 Marthasterias glacialis
ATCTCTTCCCGGCGAGTATTGCCAAATTGGATACCCTCTGCCGATGCATTTTTATTGATGACTGTGTTAATTTGTTTCCCCTCAAAGATAGAAATACGGAAAGACCTAGAGCCTTTTTTATAGCACGATGAGCAACGCTTTGTGTTGATCATTAATGAATGTACACATCAATATAAAAATCCCCATCGAGGTTCTACACGTACTATGTGCTGATAAAATAGAAACACACTCAATGAGTAAGAGTGTTTTGAGGCATTCGAATGACCAGACTTTTGTTACACTGCACCTCCAGCCGAACTGCCTTTTTTTTGTTTTTAAAGACGTAAGAAATCGATATACCCCCATACACCAATGTTATTATGCGGACATTATTGCTCTCTCCCCTTTATACCTATACGCTATTAATAGTTATAATAATTGATTTTATGGGAACTTAACGAGCCGAGCTTGTGCGATGACATTATATTGATGGCACTGGTAGGGCCCCTAAAACATTATAGACCAAGTCTATTACGGATGTCCTGTCGATAGCAGCACTTCCCGCCATTACTGGGACTCAACCCCCCCCCCCCCCCGCGTTCATTTATGTTGACGCCATTAATCTCCATTTTAATAATGGAGATAAATGACCCTTTTTGAAACCTAGGATTATAATTTTAAAAAAATTATAAATTAATTATAAAAAAAAAAAAAAAAAGACTCCAGCTTTTGCTTCGGCTCTGGGTACAGCTACGGCTACGGATACGGCTACGTCATAAGGTTTTGAGTAGTGTACACTTTGCACGGTGTTTTAACATCAAACGAAGCCGGGAGCCGTAGGCGTAGCCGCAGTTTGAAACCGCCCAATCTCTCCGACGAATGATTTTGACGTATAGAGCTATTGCCAATAATTTTATGTGATAGCTCTCCTATGTGTTGACGGAACTGTCGTCCCCGTTGTTAAGTCATTACGTCACACCCGTGCGAATCTGTTGCACGCCCAACGTTTTCGCTACGTCCGGTTCCAAAGCTGGCATACATTACTGTGTTATTTTGCCGAAAAACACTCATTCCACTGTTCAAATAAATTCCTTATGAAAAAAAAAAAAAAAATTCTGATAAGACCTTAAGTCTTTGCAAGCGAACGTGAAAGTTGCCTTTCCAGAAATAGTGTTGTTCTTACATGATTCATCAAAGACAAAAAGTTCAGTGCATTTCCTGTGGGCGTCTGGCAACTCACGGAGCCAGTTTGAGTGAAGTGGGCGTGACTTTCAGTGGATTTTACGTCACACTTACCAACAGGATATAAACTACCAGTGTGTCGTCTTTTTCTTAATAAGTGACGGCATTTATTGCAGAATGAAATAGACGTCTCAGAATGGCTGTTAGTGCCAATTTGGTATAAACAAAAACAGCCGTACACAAGTGACTTATAATATGAAAAGCATTGTAGTTAATCTTTCGTCGGGGATAACTTTGTTTTATCGTTGAATCTTTACTCAATAATGGTGTAAATTCAACATATATGTTCGCGTTTATACAAGAAAGTTTCAACACTGAGTACAACCATTCGAAACAGTACAGCGTTTCTGAAAGACTTTTATTAAAAGAAACTCTTCCGCGCACAAGGATTTCCTAAAAGTGTCTTTCCTAAAAGTGCTGACGTTATTTTTATTATTTTGTTTTTATTAATACAACACTAATTTTAACCTACCTGATCTTGCAAAATGCAAAAATGATATAAAATGTAAAACTTCACTGGAGGTAGTAGGAAACTATCAGACATTTATTGATACGTAACTGATTAATTAAAGAGGAAACAAAGATTTGTTTCTCTCTCCCTCGCTTTCTTTATTTTATTTTTTTAAATTTTTATTCTTTTGTCAGGGAAAACTTTGTTTTAGTGTTGAATTTTATGTGCACGGCGGAGGAAACAGTGGCGCAGTAATTGTGGCCCTGGAAAGAGCCGATTGCCTTATTTTCAACATGTTGGACTTAACCTGTGCTCTGCTGTTAGTATTTGATTTTATATACCGAGTGAAAACTCGGTTATTAACTAGGAATGTTTGTTTGTTTGTTTGTTTGTTTGTTCGGGTATTTTTTTTTTCTGGGGGGGGGGTGTTAGGCAAAATATACTGCATGAAAAGGACAAGTGCACTTGATTTTCTAATTCGAAAAGATTTGCGTATAGTACATGAACCAGAACATGGGCAATGTTCACGAACATGGACATGATCTTCCACGTGACCTACAAGCCTAAATCTTCGAATTAACGGCGGTAATAATAATCTTCTTTAGCGGTGACTTTGACTCGACTCAAGAAAAGAAATACCCAGAAAGGGACATCTGATTGTTCGCTGACCTTTATCCACATTTTTAAAATCCATCGTCCTACAACAGAGCAATCGTAACGCGATTTAACATGGGTGATCAGACACGGCTAGGTCGTGTCCTTTCCTAGTCTCTTTACCTAACCACTAACCGAGAAAAAAAATGGCATTATTTTGAAACCATTACCAGGGTTTGTCTTTTCTTCGACAGAACATCAACAGTCTTGTGTTTGTTTTTTTTAGAGCTAGTCCCTACAGATTAAAAACGATGAGGCCATATATCTCTCCCTCTCGTGTTCAGAGGGGCTTCGGCATACAACAACAGACGGTGTATGATGGAGAGTGTCTCGTGTATTGTTATTCTAGGTCTAATCAGACTTCAATCACGGGACGTTTTCATAATCTAGGGCAAACAGTTCGACTTGTCAATAGTATTAAAAACAAAGCTTCCTTATCGGATTGATTGTGTATGCGGGGCAAGAGTTCCTTTAAAAGAAAGTCTTTCAAAAATGCAGTACTTTTTCGAATGGTTGTACTCATTGATGTACATTTCTTTACAGTGTATAAATGCTAACAAATGTTGAATTTACGCGATTATAAGAGATAATAAACAAAATATGCGTTTAATCCAATTGTGCTCGGAATCTGAGAAATATGTTTTTCCTAAAAGTGAAGCGGTTGTTTATTACTGTTATTTTTGTTTTGGGAATACAACACTTATTTTTAACCCACCTGATCTCTCAAAATGCAAGAGAGATATCAAATGACCGTGTATAAAGCAGATTAAGACTACTTGCTATTTTATTGAAAGGGTGGTGCAGGTCTCAATACAATATTTTTGAAATGTAGTTCCAAAACATACGTGTTCTACTTCGAATGTCGTTTCCCTCAGATCGGTGTTGTAAAGCCATTTAGCTTCCGTTATCGAGGTAAACTTGAGATGCCTTCCCGAAGCACGACACCCTGACAATATTAACTTGTCCATTTTCTCCCCTTCTTTTGGGGGAGGTAGCTGCTGATCGTCTGTAGTTGTGATGTAAAACTTCACTGGAGTTAGTAGGAAGCTATCAGACATTCATCGTAAGGGCCATCACAGGGCAATTTTTACTGGCAACTTGGGAGGCAACCAACTGCACCGCATGCAAAAATGACACTTCGGGAGCACAGGGGTTATTTTTCTAACAGTGTCTTACAATCCTCAAGTAAATTAGGTGAACATTCAAATGCGAATGCCTTTTCTTCTTGGAGATTGCCTGGAACTGGTTGCCTGTAAATTGCCTCGAGTGACATGGCCCTTACGTAGCTGATTAAAGAGAAACAAATATTTGTTTCTTTCTTCTTTTTTTCTTCTTTTTTTCACCAATTGAAATCATTGAACCCAAACCGAGGCTGGAAAGCCAAAGAGCCTGGCACCTTTTTGTTGCAATTACGTTAACATGTATCAGTATTGTTATAGCAGACAGGGCACACGACATAGATTGTGACTATGATCGGGGCGAGTAAAGCCATCATAATCGATCAACTGTAATTATTTTAAACACGACGAGTCTTTGGTAGTGTAGCGCCCTCTGTTGAATGTCATGGGGGTTGACGAACTTTTAACTGCAAGACAGTGTTGTTCGCAACACTTCCTCAATAACTCATGCTTTTATCTCCAAGATAACAAACGTATTATCAACATGTCACCGCAAACAAATTCCACTTGTTGCTTTAGTGTATTTCTTAACTTTTACAATCCGAACGCAATGTAGTCCACGAACTACACGTTGTAAATTAACATACAAGATCACTTCTTATGACGTCCAGGAGTTAACACTGTCTAACTTTACACTGGTCCAATAACCTCGAATTAAGCCGTGTAAGTGATCAACCTTTATGATATAATTAAATCTAATTTTCTATAAGACCTTTCGTAGTTGTGTGTATGTGTATAAAGTCACTTCCGTGTATTTTCTGGCAATGACCTTGCTGGTGGATGGACGGAACGGAAACGGCCTGGTGTAAAAGAAAGAACCCTTGTTATCAGACCTATCTTTATTGTGGTCAGACTATCTTCCCAACTTTGACTCCATGTGTTCGGATTTGGGTCTACCCTTACATTACCTCTTCCCCAGGTCAGCATTGACATGGATTTCTTGTTTATGGTCTTCTGGCCAAGCAAAATGTCACCGACCTCATGTTTTCGTGAATCAACCGACGTCATCTTGACATTGATCGCCTGCAAAGTCTTACTTGTTGACGGAGGAAATTCACCGAGCCAGCCGCGCTGCTTGTTATAATAATTTGCACATGCTAATAATAATGAAGGTATCTTTCTAGAAATCTTCTAACCCTCCCCTAAAAGAAAGGGAAAAAACAACAAACGTTTAGAAGCTGACGCATAACTTTTTGTTCTATTCTTAATACTTTGGAATAATATAATCAAAAGGAAATCCTTGCATCCTTTTCAACAGTTAAATAACGAGATGATTTGCCGTTGGAGGTATTTTAACTGCACAGGTTGCACCACTTGGAGAAAATAGACTTTTAAAACGGGGAAGTTTTTAGCGCGTTTGGGATCAATTGGAACGCTCTAAGCCATGCTTTTACTAATCACCGCTGCGGCTAAAAACCCATCCGCATCATCCATCAATCTTTTTCTTCTTCTTCTTCTTCTTCTTCTTCTCATATTGGGTTGGGAGTTCATCCTGCCAAAACGCATCTTCTACTTTCGCTCACTGATAGAGATCGAGTGGACCAGACTCACAAGTGTTCATCGACGACTGGCGAGCCCGTGTGTGTGCTGTCGTGCGGAGACGGGAACACTTTTTTTTGTTTCAATCACGTGCGGATAAAGTCCTCTCTCCCCAGGGGTGAGTGGCCAGTAAATATTGTCAGCATTCAAGGCAGGTTCTTAGCCCGCTAACCGGGTTCTAATCAGTGAAAGTGTAGATTTCCCTGCAGACTGGCGTTCACTGCTTTCGTCTGGAGACGCTGTGTGTACGGAATGAGGTCTATCTTATGACAAGGGGTGTAATCGCACACAGTTCGCCTCCAAGGAACTGGATAACTCTCACGAACCTCGAACGTTTCAGGGCACGCCGTACACAGGACTCCATCGCACTTTCTCTTGTATTCACCGACTGTAAATATGTGTTCTGAAACTGGATTTCTTTGATTTGGTGAGGTCTCCAAAGTCGATTAAGAGAAATCTTCCGTCTCGGACATCATTGGGAAACATTTTATACCTACCGGGGTGAACTTGTTCAACACGTGGAATTGTAAATCTAGATTGAAGAATGGAGACTGTCTTATAAACTGCAATCAGTCAGATAAGGTAAGCTCCCGGCTGGTTGATCAAGTTTAGAGGCAAGTGTGAAACCGTCATTACAAAACGTCCGGTAGGGCCTTATACTTTCAGCATAATCAATATTATAGGAAAAGTACTTGTACTTGTAAATATTATAGATACACTGTTATAAATGATATTTTAAAAAAACCCAGAGAATAAGCATTTTTTTTTTTTTTTTTTTGATTTTTTTTTTTAATAAAATAAAACGGTTAATGCTCACACACAACAATTTACAACGAATGTATTAAAATTCATTTTGTTAAGCAAGCTGTTTCTTGTTTGTAAATTGGCCTTAATTTTGACCTTTATTTTGAAAATAGATTTGGGGAAGGCGTGTGTGATTTTCCAACATAGGATTGTACCTTTGATGACACAATTACAAACTTGGAATTTGGCACACAGAGTATGTCATGAGACGGATTAAATATTTTCCTCGAGACATACCGGTACTCTGACTGTGAGCCAAATTCCATGCTTGTATCATGAAAGGCACAGCCTCCCCCACCGCCCCCCCCCAACAATATTTCCTCTATCCGCCCTACTAGTCTATTGTTTTTATTTGGTTACAATTGCCTTCATATCGGCCATCGTATACGCGTGTCAGCTTGTCCATTCGTGCTATAGCCTCTGCTCAATCTGTCACATTCAATATTTCCTAATTTTAGCCGCAACGCTCCGCAGGAAAATGGAGTATTTGATTTACAAGTTCCAATTTGATTCGGTGATTACCTTTGCATCTGCCACTCTATTCTAACCCGTCGCTGCTGCTGCAGAGCTAGGGCTGGCGAGGACGTTCCACTATGGCAAGCAGCGTGTGCTGAGATGCGCGTGTAATGGGCAACCGCACACTTGTGTATAATTAGAGCTTCTTGTGGCAAGTACCTCGTTATACATGCGTCAGATTCATGTTATGAGGTGTTTGGTGTCAGGCTCTGACATTTGGGCCTATATGCATCAGAACAGTGTTAATTGCATGTGTACAAGAACCATTTGTAAGCTGTCAGTGAGCATTGGAACTGTATAGTATTGATGAACTACCATGCTTAAAACCATGTTCACAGATCCATGAAACAGCCATATCGACATTGTATAGCGTAAATATATGTTCTTGATATTCGTCGCATTCTATTTGTCAATCAATGCATACCGTGGACCAATCAGAGTGATACATGGCAAGATGTGAGACAGTACTGATATGTAGAAAATGGTGTTAAAATAAAAAAAATAAAAAAAGCAAAAAAAAAGGTTATCCAAAGTTCACTTCCATGTATTTACATGTAAAGACTGATAATGCAGTCAAAATTATTTTTTAAACAAGTCAAAAGACACTCAGACACCCCCATGGCTCAGGGCTGCGTCCAGGCACTCCGTGCATGACGTTTAGACTCTTTCAGGATGCCCATTTACGAATTCCTAATTCGTCAAGGCAACTCACTAGTATGGTAACTTTTTTTTTAATTACTGCTGCGAACGTGTCAGGTTTTTATTACAAGAAGTCAAGGTGTTTTTTGTTAGTGCAATTCTAGCCCGTATGCCTTATTAAAAGATAATTATATGTCCAATTATACGCGTTTGGTGATTAACAATTCAATCTGGGCACTACACAACTTGCAGCGTAGTGACGTCGTGCATTGAGTGTATGGCTTGTTATAGCCTTAGCCCTTGGCTGGCACTACGGTCTCCTTCAGACGGATGTACACACACGAATTTCCTGTTAACACTGTCGGGTCAACGGCTTAATTAAGTGTAAGCTTTTAAAGTATCAAGTCAAAGTACATGCAGCCAAATTAGTCCTGTGCTATTTTGGTGCAAAGGTTACCAGCATTGTTCACCTACGAAGGCGGAACATGACAAAGACTGTGGACAGTGAATATAAAAACACAGGCGTCAAAAGAGTTGAACAGAATGTGTACCAGTGGAAAAACCATGCGTGTGTTCTTACTGAAGCATCGATTTGTATGATTCAAAAACTATTAGGCACATGATAAATCAGATGGCGGCAATAACCGACACTTTAATGTGTAGTAGGCGGCCGCCGATATATCTAGCTTCCTTGTAGAGTTTGGCGGCTGACTGACCTTTGAAGACGGCCCAGTTATCGGCCATGCACCTCTCTCTTGTCGACTGTTTTTGCCTTTAAACACAATTGATTAAGTGCTTGTTTTGTGCACAGAAATCAAAATAGGGAGCTCGGCTGCCGACGAAATGTCATAAATCATTTAGATTTTAATGTGGTGATAATCAGGCCGCTCAAATAAACACGCATTGGATATAGGACATTGAATCATCAATAAAATCAATAAATATTTGTAATTGTTTTATTTTTTTCTTCTTCTTCTTCTTCTTCTTCTTCTTCTTGGTTGCTTGGTGTATTAAAGGGGCCACTCAGAATAACCAGAGTTTATAAATTTCGATTTGTATTTTCGAAATTGTGGGAGTATGGGAGGGTCAAAAGAAATAATCGAAAATCGAAATTCAGTTTTCAATTAAAAATATTATTTAAAAAAAAAAGTACTTTTCAACTACAAAGTAGCATGCTGGAAGCCAAGAAAAGCCATTGAAAACTGAGCTGGAAGAGCAATGATCAACATAAAATCTTCTTCATTGAGGCATCACCTTGCTTTTCAGTGTATACAGTTTATTGACCAGTCAATCAATATGTACAAGTCAAAAATTAGGGCGGTGGGTAAATACAATTTCAAATGGCCCCTGATGGAAACAAGACGATGGGAAATAAATTCACTTTTCTAAAAAAAAAAATGTTTGATTCCTTTAAAAGATCATATTAAAAGGTGTTATCGTTCGATTGCTGCAATAGATCTTTGAAATACTCAACAACAACAAAAAGGGAAACCTGCAGGTACCGTAACAACGGTCACGTTCTTAAAATAGTCTCGTTTCCTAGGACCCGGAGTATTTCAAACTTACGGGCAGAAGTGCAAAATAAATTCCGAAACGATGATATAATGGTATGGACACAGTCGTGGAACTATACTTTCTCAACAGTGTCCACTTGAACGCGGGAAATTAAGCACATCTTTGTCTCGGTTGCCATGGTAACAGACATCAAACCTTCAGTTATACGCGGGCAAGTCTTCACGGCCATTTTCATTTTTTGCAATTGACGGATTGAAGCTAAATGAAGTAAAGTGTAAGTCTGTTATATTATTGGCACTAGCGGTCATCGTGAGGGGGAAAAAACGGGGATGGCATCATCGGTCATTGGTGAAAATAATCACATCTCACTTTGATATCAGTGAAAATAATCTGCCAAATCTCGGACGTCATCGCACGGTTAATGCTAATGTACTCTTCGGAATACTGGAAGGAAATCGATCATTACGGTATCCGGGAAACGCCAACCATTTGCAAATATCACACTGACATTAATCAGGTAAATCACTTTAGTTTGTTATTTTTTTTTTTTGTATCTTCCCCCTTTTTCGTTTTGAAGTTTCGAGCGAATGGCAAGTAAATAACGAGGCAGATTAATATGTTACTGAAGACGTGCAGATTGGGGCATTGAAGTGATTGCGATAGTTATCACGGTGCTCCGCTTTAACTACTTGCTGATATGACGTTTGTCACACAGATGTTTAGCAATATGATGGAATACCTTATTCACTTCGTTTACACAGCGCTCTAGACGATAAATGAGTTTGCCCGATTTGTATGCGAAGTCATTATTGAATTATGTATCCATGGACGGTGGAGTTCACCACCGTATTGTAAGATAGCCCCTGCGGTTGGGTTAACTCCATAACGAAATATTACAGAATCAAATTTCGAATGCCCAGCTTTTGAGAGATGTATTTATATATTTATTTATTTATTCGTGTATTTATTTATGTATTGTTTTTGTGTGTGTGTTTTTTTTTTTTACATACAAGCAATGTAATAAATATATATTGATGTCAATGTGGTACAGAGTGCACTGTAACACAAGTGGGAACCAGCTAGAAATTCAACACAAACCAAAATGACGTTTCAGTCTGGTACCCATTTTGGTCACCTGACCCAAACCGGTCAAGCTAAACTATTGACCCATCTCCTCTCCCCCTTTCTTCTGCTGACCACCCCAAAGAGTTAATCTGTTAGTGAAATACTAGGCGCAAATATTATTCAGTCGAATAATAAAAAAAGGGGAAATTATTTGGATCTTACATTATTTGAATTCTGAATTTCAAAATGGAGAGGGCTTTGTTTGTATTTTGTAAGATTGTGCAAAAGGGTTGTTGACCTTCACTATGTACATGGTAGTTAGCTTGATCAGAATGCAACACATTACATTACTAACTGTATATTGCTCAGTTCTCCCAACGCATTTCTTTGGGGTTCAATGTGTAATTCTTGATACTAAGTCAAGCCTTCATTTCATTCTGCAGTATAATTTTTATTTACGTGGGTCTTGGTGTTTTTCCCAGAAAAAGCCCAGTCCATTTTTGCACCATTTTCCCACATGGATTTTTCCACTTTGAGCAGTGCGGGAAGTGCGTTTGTACAGTTCGTAATTAAATTGTCGCCTGTCGTCTATCGCTCTATTATTGGTAAAAGTTCGTTAGAGACTGACTTTTGGATGAATTGATTATGGAATTATTCGTATTGAAGACAGCACTTAGGAAGTCCCCAGATGCTGTTTGGCAATGGATCTGCCGTGGCTTGTATTGTCTTCCCCCCTAGAGAAAATCCTGAGAGTTGAGAAAATATGTCATAATGTTTAAAGGCAGTATGGGGTCGACGTCGATGATGATATGGTCGACTGTGTGGGTTGCTGTGTTATGCTGAATGTAAGATGCGGAATAAGGAATCATTGCGTATATTGTTGTTGCACACACAACAAATTCCGCTTCAACAAAGAAAAAATGACCTTTTGCTGCAGCCAGTACGTATTTTTAAGTAAAATAACAAAAATCAGAAACGTGAACAAAACTCAATGTTCTTTCTAATAGGCTTGTATGACTTATACACTCAAAAAAAAAACTCCCGGGTTAGAACTGACCCGGGTTCCCATTGGGCCTGACCCATTTTGGGGTCAGGCTGACCCGGAAACTGGTTAAAAATTGGGAATTTAAGTCGGATTCTGCGTCAGTTTGACCCGTTTCCGGGTCATTCTGACACATATTCCGCACTATGGGGCCTCGGGACACGGTATCCCGTTTAATTCTGGCCTAAGATGTATTAAAGTGTGGTGATTAAATGTGTAAAATACTTACAATTTATGTAAATAGCAATGAAACAGTGAATCTGAAAGACGCAAATGTCACTGCTTTCAAAATAATCCGTCAACAATCTGGTAGAAGGTTGGTTTTTGTTCAAAACACACGCAGTGAAAATATATTCCCCGTGCTTAGTTAAAGCACATGGGCATCATTGGTAGTTGTCGAACACCTGTGTCCACACCTTATGTGACCCAACATATGGAAAATTAAGCTCAATCGATCATTGGGGTCACGGGAAAATAGTGAAAAAAATACATGTTTTCACTGTTTATAAAACATCGAGTTTTGGTCTCGCAAGATCAAAACTAATTGTTTCCCTCGTTTCTCAAAAACTATAGCATTTGAGGCAAAACATATTTCAAGGGAACTTTTCCACTATGACCATCCTTATACCATATAAGTTATGTGCAAATCTGTGGACATTTTATTTATTTATTTATTTTTAAATTATACCAATGTTGTGCACACCCTTTCAAAACCTAACCTTATTCACTGTTGCAAAAAGGCCTAAATAGTGTAAAGCTTTGCCAGCGAATAAATTTGTAAGCCACACACTTATTTCACCGGACTTCAGGTTTTCGCATTTCGGTTTGTTTGTTTTCTTTCTAAGCATCTTTATAAAGAAAAACATGTAAAAATCCGGTTATTATTTTTTTCTTCTTTTCTTTTCAAAGCACACATGTATACCCTTTTCTACATAATCGGAGAAAGTGCCATTTATCACTGTGCCTAACGTACCGTTTATTACTCGAATTGTCTACGGGCTGAATAGGCACGAGTCATCATCGTACTTTCTGTCACAGACAGTTAGTTATAATAAACGCAAGTGTTAGCAAGCGTGGGCCTCTTCTTCTTTTTTCTGCTTCTTCTCCTTTTTCTTCTTGTTTCCACTTTTTCCTTAGTTTTTTTCTTCTTCTTTTCTTTTCTTTTGTTTTAAATATAGACACTGCAAGTCTCGGGCGACGGAACTTTTTACAGCCTTATAGAAATGGATTCATACTTTTCTTTCTTCAGTTCCTTTGTCTTGCCGCTGTTTCTGGCCACAAAAAGACTTACAGATTTGTTCTATAATGTAAATTATAGCTTATAAATAATAAACGAAATTAACGACGGGAAAGTGGGCGCAGCTCTGGTGTTTGTGAACAGCAGAGTGTGGGTTCGAGTCCCGGTCTTGACACTCGTGTCCGTAAGCAAGACACTTAAACCATTATTGCTGCGTCCTTCCAATGAGACGTAGAGCCGTAGATCCCGTGTGTTGTGGAATGCATGTAAAAGAGCCAGTTACCCTAACCTTATCGCTAAGAGAAGGGTTTCACCCTGGTGTTTCTGGTAGTGGTTGCTGAATGCGCTGCAGCACCTTGTAAACCCTTATAATGGGTCTCATAATTCAAAAACTTTAACAAAATAAAAAAATAAGCGCTTTGAGACGTCCGTGTATAGATAAAGCGCTATATGTGAAAAGTAATTATTATTACCATTTTCCCTTCTGGATGTCCAGTCATTGTACCGATTAATAGTTTTATTTTATTTATTTGTTTCCTTTTTTATTTATTTTATTTTTCTTCTGACAAGCTTTGTGTGGAGCGGTTCGACGGAGAAATGTAGAATTATTAGAAGTGCTCTTTATTTCCCGTTGTTTATTTCAACTCAATTCATTTAAAACGGAATATTTCCAATAATAACAATCCAGTGAAGAAGAGAGAGAGGGCATTACAAACGATGTCACTGTACTCCACTGGCTATTACAATCGACTCCAGAGAGCGGAACGTTTATCGATAGCTTGGCTTTCAGAAGATACCGTAATCTTTATTAAAGTGTGAAGACGAGCAATAACCTTTTATAAGATGCGTATTCGAGATCCGGTCTTAGTCAGAAAATGTTAGCTTCAAGTTGTACCAACTCAAGTGGATATAAGTCTTTTGTAAGCGTACATATATCTCCAGCTATAATTGGAAGGTCTCGCAACCGAAAGAACTTTATTTATTTGTTTTATTTGTTTTATTTATTTATTTTTTTTCAATGTGCGCATTCGAGTTTCAAGATTGCCCGTATATGCATCTTTGTGCTTTCATGCCATTTGGAGCAAGTCAGCAATATTTTAGTGGATGGGTAGATTTAGCTGTAGAGCTGAGTCGGAACCATTGTACATGTTCATTGACATGTTATTTATGCCATCAGCAGGGTGTCGTCTGTTTCTATCGCATTTACAGAGCACTATGCACTCCGCCCTGCAGCCCGCTTAGGTGACATCAACATTATTTCTTGTCTTGCTTTTTTGTTTTTTTGTATTTTCCCCTCTTCTTATTCTTCTTTTCTTTCTTTTTTCTTTTTTTGTCTCCCTCTCTCCCTCTCTCTCTCTCTCTCTCTCTCTTTCTCGTTCCCTCTCGCTCTCCAATGCCTCGCCCGTACCCTGACCGAATCGTGCTTGTGATTTTTCATGCCTGTGTGTTACATACCCCGGGGGAGGAGGCGGTCCTTGCAGCCGGTGCTCGGAAACGAGTCCGCACGTTCTGCCCGTTCCGCTCCGGTGACAAAAATCAGGCCCTTGCGCATCGGTCGCAAGTCTCCAGTATTTTTTTTTTTTTTACGTGTTTACACACCATATACATCTCTCAAAATGTATTCATAATATGTGTAGGTCTAAATATACGGCTGAAGTGAACGGCTTCACAAGTGTCAGTACCCAAGGCTTAAACAAACTGTGTGCTCATTATTTGTGATATCGGTGTTTCTCATTATACGAGAAATCGGCCATTTCGTTCGTAAAATCAACACTATAAAAAAGAACCACAGTTGCTACGTCCAAAAATGCACATGTTTCTACACATGTTTTGTTAAGTAAACATCTGTAGCAAAGTGTGTTTTTTTTAAAACTCAGGTAGTGCAGTTTTAATCATGCTACCTTTGTATTTATTATTATTATTATTATTTATTTATTTATTATTATTATTTAATTTTGTAATTTTTCTTTTTTTAGTTAGGGCCTATAGCATGTTGAAGAATTATCATAATGTCATGTTACATCATTTTTCCATTTGGAGAAAACATATAAATGACAAACGTACCTTGATTTGTTGTACTGATAAACACATTCTGGGAAAACAACAACATTAATGTTCTGTACAATTCTGTTTTTGTCCGATAAAATAGCATTCCTCGCTAAAAC
The DNA here is from genome assembly GCA_911728455.2 of Marthasterias glacialis. NCBI lineage: Eukaryota > Metazoa > Echinodermata > Asteroidea > Forcipulatida > Asteriidae > Marthasterias > Marthasterias glacialis. The sequence continues at coordinate 9,086,334 of OU452231.1, forward strand.
AACCTTCATCAGAACATCATTGCTCTAAGATCAGAAGAATTTAATCATGTCCCCCTTCCTCTCTCTCTCTCCAAGGTCAGTGTACAGTACAGAAGGAAACTTGTTTTCACAATGGTCATATTATTTCTTTTCTATAATTTGAGTCTCGATTCTTATCAAATAAAACAAGAAGCGGATATTAATAATGGAAACATGGAATTGATTCAGGCGTACCAGTGCCAAACATAGTGCAGGTTTTTGTGCTTGCACATTTAGTTGTCCGTATTAACGTAGGAGTCAACGCAGGGCGGTAGCATTAAACAGAGAAATTGGACTGACTGAACCCCGCGTAATGTGTTGTTGCCAGACCGCTTGACTATATCAGGGCACAAACTCTGTCTCTATAGCCCTACGATTTATTGATGTGATGCCATAGTCTGAACCATATGATGAATATGGATGAACAATGCATGCAAGGGGATGCGTTTTGAAGGCTGATTTTTTTTTCTTCTCCCTTCCCCTGTCACATCGAGCAGTTCCCGAGATCGCGGATAATCTAATATCAGTGCATCAGTTATATTTAGAGACGCTGGCGAATGTGGACCTCACGAGAGCCCGAGAAGGCATTGGTCTAAAAAATCAAGGCACAGTATGTTCGGTTGACTGTTATTTACGACTTCTGGTATGCGTACTCTCTTGGATTCAAGATAAGGTACAGTGTTGTTATACTCTTGAACTGCTGATATCCATAATTCCAACAAATGTTAAATTTGCATCGGGTATAAATTTATTTATTAATGTTTTACCTATACACCAGCCTCCAGCTACCGGGCAATCTCGGTAGCCTACAGTTGGTAAGACATCTGCTATAGAATGGCAAAGGTCGTGGGTTCGAATCCCACCCGAGTAATATGTCTGTGGATTTTTTTTTTCCACAGCACTCGGGGAAGTACTGAGTAAACAGTACTTATATTACACATCGGTGTATGGGTAAAACATAAATAATATTCATAATTTTTGTACTTGCATCTCTGTTTTACTACGAAGTATGCTGATAGCTGTTTGCTGACTCCGTCCTTTGAATCAAGATATTGTACGGTAAACGATGCTAACAAACTATTGGTGTCGGTGTACTGGAAACAGTTTTCTGTTTTAATCTATAATTAGTTGGTTGTTGGTAACGATAGCTAAACTGCTGCCGATAGGTTTGTGAACTCATTATGAATCAGTACAATGTACGATTTAACCATGCCAATATCGATGTGTTCGAAAACAGTACGATGTTTTAATCTTGTTAGTTGATAGTTGGTAATGCTAGCTAAACTGATGCAGGTCAAGAACTGCACTATATAAGTGGTTAACTGCTTCACAATCAGAATAAATAAATAAATAAATAAATAAACAAATCATTAAATAGGTTTGTGAACCCCCTTTGAATCATCAATATAGTGAAGGTACTCCATTTTCTAATTTTGTAGAATTGCTGTACTGGTTTTCTTACTGCCTAACTACTAAGTTAACTCCCTTGAAAGAAATATTACAATAAAGATAATCATTAGTGTACTGTTGGCTAAACGTTTGCTGCTGGTATGCTTACTCTCTTTGAATCAAGATAAAGTACAACATTAGTGTTGGTAACGCTTTCCTCACGTTGTATGATGCTATGTCAAGACTCCGCTTGAAATGCTAGCCTGTTTTTCACCCCCCCCCCCAAAAAAAAAAAAAAAAAAAAAAAAAAAAAAAAAAAAACATGGGCCAGTTGCACAGAGCTGTTTAAAGCAAGAAAAAGAGTAGCTAAGCCCAACAAAAGTATTTGCTTACCAGGATAAGTTTACCAGCCACAATACCATGTCACATGTACAGTTGTGACTGGTGTTCTGCTTAGTTTTTAGAAGAAATTTGTTAAGCTTAAAAGTTAAAATTTATTCTCTGCTTATAAGAAGCTCTATGAAATGAGGCCCGGGCCAGATGTGTAGTATTGTCAGTTTTTTCCCCCCTTTGTTGTTGTTTTCCTATTAAGGGACGGTGTGATATCGAATCGCACCTTCCCCTTACACTACATCGATTTTGTTGTTTTACCCATGCATGGCCAAAAATATATTATGTGGTGGCTTCTTATGTAGCTCTGAAATCCGTCACTCATTGACGCTCATGGCGCTCGAAGATTATTCCCCCCGGTCACTGGGCCATTTATTTCATTCCTTAAAACCATCTCAGCTCCTTCGGGGGCATACACACTGTGCAGCCAAGTATGAAGTGCACCAAGCTAAATCAGTCCCGTGAACCATCTCTGCCCTCACAGGTACCCATTTACACCTGGGTGAAGAGAAGCAATTCTAGTTAATTGTCTTGCTCAAGGACGCAAGTGTCATGACCGGGATTCGAACCCACAACCCTGATGACATTAGCCACCGGAACTTGAGTCCGATGCACTAAACTGGTTGGTCACGACACGCCACGTCATGTCATATTGTTAGACGTAACTCCACAGTAAACCAAACAAATTCGAACGCTCCAAGGATACCCATAAACCGTTCATTTACTTTAATCACCTTTCACTTTTACACATTTAAAAATGTCCATACTAAAAGCCCACGTAAGGCCTGTCTGTGCAATAACTTTTTCAGTGTGTGTCACAAGAGGGCGTACTCGGAAACAAAAAATGTTTTTGAGCATGGAGCCAGTTGCCCTATGTATGAGTGGGTTGCGTTGTGCCACCCACTTACAAAAAAAACATTCTGTGACATTTTGGGGTTGATTAGTCATCGACCTTTATCAACATACCCGTCTTATTCTCAGTTCAAAATAGCAGCCACGAATGATGTTCTTAGTCTATGGAAAGGGAGCCAAACTCATAATTACATACAATAAGTTGAATAACGGGTAGTAAGTACGGCCACATGAAGAGCAACGCTTTGTGACTGCGTAGTTGAGTGTATCTTTGATTCATTCTTGTTTTTCTTTCCTGGTAAATATTGATTTGTTTGCTGTCTAATTGTTTAGTTTTCTCTGAAATTAAAATGCTGCTAGATAATTCAGCTTGACTGATTATTAATATTCCATTGGTGTGAAGCCTGTAGAGTATGTCCAGACCACAGGGGTACAGATTGTGATTTCTAGGAACTCAAAGCTTTGTACCATCAAATCCCTTCCTACTTGATACCTGACCGGAAAGATGTGTATGTTAACCAATTCGTCGAATTTCTGAAAAGAGAAAGAGAAAAACAGATAGTATGTGCATATCCTTTGAAATCTTTCAGGGAAGTTGTTTGTTTTTTTTTGACAAATATCTTCTACTGTGTTTGTATTATATTTTTGTGTGTGTGGGTGGGTGTGTATGTAAATGCCACGAGAAAAAGACCATCACTGCATTGTCTTGGGGGACCGGACAGAAGCCGCCCTACGCCCGTTGAAGATCCACAATTCCTGGCAACGCGAGTTCATTCATTGTCATCCACGGAAGGTATCATAGACGCAGTTTTATTTGTGCAGCTGTTGTTTTGGGAAATGTTTTGCATATTTGGATGCAGTGTGAAGTATTTTTGCCCGGGGAGTAAGATAAGTCAAGTTATGACATCACGCTGTTTAAAGTCTTTTCAGATGATCTTCTCGGACATTGATAGCAGATTATTTTCCAGCCCGTTTTTTTTTCCGGGTTGCTGTCGGTATACTGAGGGAACTGTTATGCAAACAAGTAACTGAATCAACAAATACTATACTCGATGCAGACCTTCTGCATAGAGCAATAAGGATGGTATGACGGAGCTTTTTAAACTTCTAGCTCGTGGAAAACCAAGGCATTTCTCTTATATAGACATAAAGAAATGTGAAAAACCATCAGTTTGCCAACAAAGTCGTAAGAATGTGACATTATCATTACTGTTCTCTGTCATTAAGACTGCCTGGTGTAATTTTGGCCTTAGCTGCGCCTGTCAACAATAGTCTCATTAAACAGCAGCAATGTATACCATCAGCATTAGCAGAGAGACCGTTCTCTTCATCAACACCTAACAAGATTGTATTTAAAGTTGTCATAGTTCTGTACAAGTATTGGCTGCAGCAGTGAGTTGCGGCTAGAGAACAAATATTATAGCAAAGTTGGTCTGCAGACATGTTATGCAGATGATGAGGATGAGGTTTTTTTTGTTTGTTTTTTTTTTTTTTGTAAAGCTTCACCACTTCAGATCGTGTTTATAAAATGATAATAGAATTGCTTAACATAATGCAACCCCCCACACACACACACACACACAGGATTTATAATTAATGGAAAAGAAGAAGAGTAAGAGGAAGGGTATAAGAATTAATTGAGACTGTATTGGAGTTAGTGGCTTTGGATGTGGCTTAATCATCACAGGAACACGCGTTGAAGCATAGATGATGCCCATAGCAACACTCTCAGCAACAGCCACAGCCGTAGCCGCTGTCGCCAATTGATTTGGACGCAGCCTTCTCTATCCTAAACTTGCCGTGAAGTGTTGTCAATGCAGTAATGATGGAGTTTATGTTCATTGATCGCATCATCTAATTAGGAAGAACTCCAGGTTCCCATATAGGAAGGCATATAACATCTGGGGTGCATATAATTCAAATGAAGCAAGAGGGTACGAAGGTCAGGGCTAACTTTAAGTCATATTTATTCACGGGTCGATCTTTGATCTGAGAGTGAATCAACACGAACACCAATGAGTTGGAATTCATTACCAAACATCAAACACCTCAGAAAAATGCCTAGTTGCTGTCACTCACGAGGGGGAACAGTCCGCTGTGAAAAGACGGTATCGTGCATCCTGTACGAGTCCATTGAAAAGACCCACTTCAACGTCAGGGAGCTAACCCCTACTCAAATATTGTCACAGCATTCAAACTTGTAATGACACTGTGTACCTCCGCAAACCCAGGCCTCTTTATCTCATCGTTTGGGCATTGTCGGTACGCTGACTAAAACTGACAAATAAGTCACAGAAACGTGCAAAGAGTCTCTTTCAGGGCCTTCGTGACCATTGTCGGCCCGGACACCGTTCTGGTGTACTTTGGTTCTGAACAAATATCGCCATAGCTTAACTTAATATTTGTCCCCTTCCAAAGTGGCACTATAGGTACTGTTTCACGAGACTGTGTAGTCATAGCGTGCTGTGATTTGATGTCATGCAGAGATGTAAATTGGTATGCATTTGGCGCTGTGGTGAGCCAAACAAAACTCTAGTTTTCAATTACGGCGGAGAGGATGTGCGGGGTCTTCATTCATATTGTATACATGCTTTTGAATATTCCACTTACTGTGAGGGCACGAACTGAAACATAATGATTTACCTCCCGTTGATTCCGCCCAGTAAGATGTCGTAAAACTATACTCCTCAGCCATTTACAATGAGACTCCACTTATGTTCTAGAGTGGGTACTGCATCAACCAGCGCTGACAATTGTTGAACAACACGAGTAAGTACCTATTGTTTTTAGTCATACCGTGACATTGGAAAGTGCATTTCTCTTGTGTGTAAGTGGAAATCTTAACATCTGATGACACTTCACGACCACTGATTTTCTTGAGTGTTGTTTTCCTTTCCCACCCGCGCACTTCCTTTTTCGCTAAGCATCTGAAATGTTCGAATTTACTTGTCAGCATTGGCAATTATTGAAAGTTAATATTTTTTTTTCTTTCCAAAAATATCCGATGACTTCGCCCCTAATATCGGCATGTATAACAACGCTTGTCTATTTTGACATGTCTGTTCGATTGAACTCGTCAAATTTTCGACTTCAGTCAACTGTCAAGGCCCTCTCACAGTGCATCGAATAAAAAAAAAAAAACATCAACAAATAAGAGAAATTTTATTTTATTATTATTCGCCACAGAGGAGAAATCGGAGGTGTGTCTAGTGCGGATGTCCCGTTCTGAGCACACACGGTGTTATTGGCTTGGACGTCTGTACAAAATCGATCGTGAAATCCGATGGAACGTTACACTATACCCCAGCGTTGTTGAGAAAATGTCAGAGTGTCACTTCCGTGTAAACTACAGGAGAAGGATTTGATCTCGTTGACAATTCGGGAGGGTTTTGTGATTTTTTTTTTTTGTTGGTTCGGCAAATAATCCGACTTTCCTTCTCTTACAGTCATATTTGTATTGTAATATATCACTGCGGTTTCAGTCTCTGAGCTTAGAATTGATGAGACTTCAAAGGTTAATGCAGAAAAAAAAGAGAAAAAAAAAAAGGAAATGACCTGATATTTCGACCCTAGCAGAGTCTTTCTCAAAGGCTGAAATTAATGACAACACAACACACACAATCATACAAGTACAAGAGGCACTGAAGCAGTGGAAGGAAGAAGTGAAAAGAGAGAGGCATGATGCAGCCAGAAAGATAACCATTAGATAAGATCAACTTGTAGCAATTTGTAAAGGGATGTTGACAATAAAAGGGTTGTTCAATTATCAGATTTTGGGAGAGTACCCGTTACATGAAATGGCTTGGTTCGTTTTTGGGAAAATAGGCCCACATTATTACAAATAAGAAGAAGAAGAAGAAGAACATTTATGTAGCGCCAAAATCCGCCTAAAAGACGCTCAATGCGCTTTACAAACAATTAAGGGTAAAAACAATAAAAATTAGAGAAACCAGATAACCTACAGGCAATACAAAAAAAAAAAAAACATACAGCATACAGGATAAAACTCTTGGTCACAAAATAAATAAATTAAAGATGCTATGTCCGTGGTTTTCCCCCGATTTGACCCAAAACGTTTTATTTAAATTATTAATAGTCATCTTTATAGATTCGAAGAAGCTATGAGCTTTCATTGAATGTATTGCACGAAAACAAACCGCCTATGAGGAGTGGTTATTAAATAAAATTATTAAAAATTAATATGTCGGGATCCCAAGATTAACTCACGTCCATCAGCCATGTACAAGCAATTTTGCATATTACTTTGTTGTGCAATATTCGTGACATATGCTAAAGTTGGTGCATGCTAATCGTTTTGAAAAAGCATCATCTGTCAAAATTCGTTCAGAAAAAACAATCAATAATGACAATAAAAAAAACTTTGGGCCGTGCAAGTCTAATAACCCGTAAACACAACATTTAACATGAACATTATTTTTTTCAAAAGCAGGTGTACTTTTGATGTCTTGAGTACTTTAAAGGGAATTTATTGGATGCAAATTAAATAGAATTTACAATCGGTATAAATAAAGAATAGAGGTTTAAATACAAGTTCTTCTCATCGGTAAACCAATAATGTATAAATAAATCGTTTCAAGGTGGCAGCTTTTTTAATGTGACACAAAAGGCGAACCGCTTCATGGTTTCTTAAAACGATTCACCCATAACCAACCTTAAGGACAAAAAAAACTTGGGAACTATCGAAAAAATGTTTTAACTATTGTCAAACTGAAAGCTCACTGATTATTTACCAATCCTCCCGAGAAATGTTTCCGTCTGAAATACTGTCAAAGCGGAGAAAGTATCGTCTGAAGACCTCACAAAGTCACCGTAGCTTATTTCGATTGCTGCGATTGAAATAAGCCAGACGTGATAGTCTCTGACAAAACATAAACCGTTTTTGTTTTGTTTGTTGCGGGGTTTTGTTTGTTTGCTTGTTTGTTGGGTTGTTTGTTTGTTGGGTTGTTTTGGGTTGTTTGTTTGATTGATGTCGTTGTCGTTGTTGTTGTTGTTTTGAGGGCTTTTTCACTCAATCTAACTGGTGCTGTATATGACTTGAATATAATTTAAATGTAGAGGAGAATGGAAGCATGCACTTTACCTTTAAGACAATTAGCCAAACAGATAATGGAGCCAGGACTTGAACAACTTTTAAGTCGTTTTTTTTTACGCTGAATATTAAATAGATATCCTCACGGAGTTACAGTAGAGGGTAGCAGATATCCATAATGTATAACCATGGCGGGACTACCGTTGGTGATTTTATACATTCTAAAGTGTGTTTCGGTGATAGATAATGATGGAAATGCGTTAAAAAGGCACTGCCGCGTCTGGTGATTAAATGGCTCAACGTGAAAGGAGTTTTCAATTTTTTTAGGTTTGCGTAGCTCGTGATTACGTTTGCAAGTAACACAAACAGGCGAGAAGGAATGTTGGCTTCCGACCTCCTTGACAAGTTGTGGTGAAAGGTGTCTGTTTGCCACGGGAGTCAGCTGGAAAAGTAAAACTTATTTCTTGGACACGTTGTTTCTGTTGGCGGAACGAAAGGGGTGTTAATGACAACCAGAGATGGCTGTAGCTAGAAACGAGGTGTCACGGATCGCACTTATATTCTCAATTTTTCCATAATTTTCAGGTGAACGATAAACGCTTGCGGGATCGAGCGATGAACCACAACCCAGGGTTCACTAGGTTTAGCTCCTACCTTCACTGTTAGATTTGTCTAGTCATAATCAACTCCGACTCCATGAGCACCCCCCCCCCCCCTTCTAGTCAGGGCTGATCTGCCAAAACATGTCCATTATACACTGTGCACTGTTTCTTTGATTGGATATTGGCAATAAATAAATCAATCGAGATATACATTGTATTCGTAGCGATTACAATCGATTCACACATAATAAAACTTCTCTCCTTTATCTAGCCTTAACTCTTCTAACAATAGTAATGATGGAGGTTGAACAAGTGATGTCCTTCAAGAACCCCCCGCGGGTCGTGAACTCAAAGAGGATAAACTGTGGTCACAATACCAATTCTCGCACACAGTTCAGAACACTGTGCGAAACGGAAAGCGGCGTAGCCACTCAGGGGCTGGGGCGGGAGGGCACATGCCCCCCCCTCCCTAAATTCTCAGTGCCCCCAGGTGTCCCCAGGAAAAAAATCTAGATACATGAAATTCATTAAAAAATATAGACCCTCCCCGCCCCCCACCCACTGACCGGCCTAACTTATAGCAAAATACTACTTCAGCATTTTTGACTGTTTTATTTTGAATTTATTACAAATAGCTCAACATCATTACCTAAAGGTCAAATTATATGGCCATGTACAGATACAGTTAATAACAAAAATATATAATAAGTTTAATCTAATAGGATGTGACCTAAGGCCGATTGCAAAAAAAAAACATTACATGGGGATGCCGTTTTCAAACATTCATAACTACTTCAAATTATGTGTGGCAGAGGGAGCCCTCACTCAACCCCACCCCCAAATTGTCCCATACTCTAACCCATCCCTTCCCTCTTGTGCAGAAGTACAGCCCCTCAAAAACCTCTAAAGAATTTCTGAGATTCCCATAACTCAATGAAGACATAATTGGAAGGGGTAGGCTACACCGTGCAACATCTTTTACATCTTTTAAGATGACTTCCTAACAAAACTGATCATTTTCTCATCTGTACGAGGTTTATGCAAAGCTTGTGTGGAAATTTGAAAACGTTATGCAGATTACGAAATTACTTCGTCCCCGTCAGGTCTTTTCTATTCTATCACAAACAAAGTATATTCCCGGGAAAATAACACCCGTGCCTTTGTATAAATAATACATCACATTTTGTTGGAAATTACCGCAATAATTCATCTCAATGGACATTATCTACCCCCATACGATAGCCCGATACAATGAGAAGACTACACGGTTGGCAACAAATGACGTGCGTGAGGTTGCAATTGCCCATTTTTGATGCTTTGTAATGGGGGACATACTGCATTTTATTAAGCCTTTCGGTGAATGTTCCGCACCGACTGTTTACTTCCGCGTGGTCTCACAATCGACAACCTTTTACATCAATCAAACCCCGCTTGGATTATTGACATACAATTGTCATCGAATTTGTCACGGGGGATGATCATCTTTTTCTTTTCACCTTTTTCTTACGGGGGGACAAAAACCGATCCTCTGCCGTGGATAGGGGATTTTTGCTGTTTCATGTGAGTGTGTGTATGTGTGTGTGTCAGGTATTATTGTAAATTACACTGGTTTGGAACCAACCTGCCACACAGGAACACGTATCTCGGATCCATGTTAAGTATGGATTTTTGTGTATGTATTCTCTCGGGCTATTTTAGAAAAGGCAATCTGCGACCCTTGTCTGTTTCCACAGCCCCAAGCATTCCAGCACCAGTGTCTCCGGTTTATGGACGTGAACTAATATTTAGGTAAGCTGCCAACACCTTTAGTTGGGTCTGTTTTCTTTTTAAACTGAACGGGGGGGGGGACTTTCACGTTTGCGCGTCTGTAGTTTATTCTTTGTGTTCGATGTCTCCTACGAAATAACAAACACGAAAAAAAAATGTAGAGTCCAGTGTATGTTTTTATGCACAGATCTGTGTGATATTCCATGCAAATCGTGGTTGAATATTTTGAGATGTGTAAAGTTTCAGTTGAAGTTACTTATTTTTTTTATTTCAGTTGGCACGGTATACGTCGAATTCCCTGTGTCCATCATAGCAATTCTATAGTGAATGCTAAGGGGCTCATGTACATGTTTTTACCCTTCCCCCATCTTCGCATTTGGGGCCTTTTCCAAACCTCGGCTCGGGCTTTGGGCTTCGGGCTCCGTTTGATGTTGAAGCAATGCGCACTGTTCCACTAAATTGAATACGGGGCCCAATCCTAAGCCGGAATCCAAGCCGGAGCCGGACTCTAAGCCGAAGTTTGGAAAAGGCCCTTAGTCCAAACTGATTTGACTGGACAAAGACATGATGACTGCACCTCAAAAGCCCTTTTTCAATGTAAATTGCTGATCACAAATCTTCCCAGTCAGACGCTGCAAATAGTAATCATGCTAAGAAACTCTGGTTCAACCGGCTTAGTAGTTAGTTCCAGCTGTCCTTGATTTCCTCCTGATATCACTCTAACTTTTGGATTGTTACTTCGAGATAATGTTTGATTATTTATGTATTTATGTTATTTTCTGGTTTATTAAAAAACACACGGTTGGCAGTCCATTGAGAGCAACTGAAATAACCCTGCTTACAAATATTAAAATCACAGTTATACATTTTATACAGTTAAACAATTTAAAAAAAAATGTAAAATGTGACTTATTGATATAGGTCTGATTCAAATGACTTAACAGGATTTTTCTATCGAGGCTTTTTTTTTTTTTTCACATTTACAATGTCACTTGTACAATTTCCACGACTTGCTGGTCCTTTAATTCTGGCTTTATTCAGCCACTCGAAGGTCTCTGGTACAAGCTCTGGAATATTTTTCACAGATTTCTAGAAAGAAAAGCCTCGATCGAATAAAGAAATGCAACAATCATCATGTACCGAACCGCACTTTCCTATGGAGGACGTCGTGTTTGTTTACATTTATACTACCCACAATAGTTCACGTGACGCGGGTCGCGCAATCGGTATATTATGAACACCTGCAATGTCATTGTTTACATGTTTACCTTACCACAATGTGTGTTTTATGAACTCAAATAAATACTGAGTTTGAATTACGCGATGTCCAATTTCATAGAGCTGCTTAAGCCCAAAAATAGCTAAGCACAACAATATTATGCTTACCGGAATAAGGTAACCAGTCAAAACAGCATTCACATGTATTATAATGTAACTGGTACCGGAAGCCTGCTCTTTTTTTTCTCTTTTTTTTTTCTTTCTTTTCTTGTTGTTGCTCAGCCAAACGTTTTTAAGCAATATTTCCTGTCCAAAGCAGTTCTATGAAATTGAACACACGTTAATTAGTGGCTGGGGTTTTAGATGGGGAGAGATCACGTGGGCGAATACAGGCTGGGGTTAATTCTACCTACCGCTGTGCTCACACTGTCCACCATACAGTACATTATTGACCCGTTATAAAGCCCTTTTTGCAAGGATGTGTTTTTTTATATAGAGACACCTCGCGTATTCATCGTATTGCCGTTAAATTGTAATTCACAACCTCCACCGACCAGGATATTGATTCCGATAACCTCATTACGTAATCTCCACGGCCCAGGCGTCATCGGCCCGTACCATAGCACGAGGATTAAGCTGTTGAGCTAACCCTTAAATTTGAGAGCCCTAAAAATACCTCTGGATTCTCCTGAATGAACCTTTTTTTGTGAAGACATTACGAGCAGATGATGTAGCTCCATATTATAGTTAAAAGGCTCGCTACCTAGGGAGAGGGAGGGCACAAGTCAAGGCTCAGTGTACATGTCTGTAGTTACCTCCGTTTACGTGTGATGGCTTGAGCATTGGCTATGTATCTGCACTACCATGGATGTTGTATCATGCCACGGAAACTACCAACTGAAGTTGTGGATTTATTTTTTGTGCAATGGAGTGTTTGTAACACATGGTTATAATGTAACTGAATGGTGGTTTTTCTGATCGAGAGGCATCCATAATGTCACTGAGAACCGGGTGGAAGCTGACCGTGACTGATACATGACTACTACACTCCATCAGGTAGGCGTTCAATTTGTCATGGTACAGCGGTGAATTGTAGTATGTGACTACACTGAAATATTTCATGGTGTAAATCTCGTTTGACTGTAAAAATCTGCGTACCAGTTGACCAGGGAGCAATCTCATTTCAAGTGATTTTATTGTTGTTTGTTTATTTATTATTAGGATTTGTTTAAATTGTCAATCAGCTTGTACGTTGTGTTTTTCTTTGCTTCTCACAACGGAGTGGGATTTGTGAGTTATTGCTTTTGGCTTTCATAGGGTCATAAATTATAGCTTATTTATTTATTTACTTTATTGTTATTATTATTTGTTTTACTTTGTCTTTGTAAATGTGTGATTGATTTTATTGGCAACACGATTTAATACCTTTGTTTATTAACAAGATCTGATCGTAATTGGCGACATGGAAGAACTTTCCACTTGAACGACTTGAATTAAATTTAATTAAATACCGGAGTTTCATATTCAAATTTTAGCCTAGTATGATTTAGTACTTTCATAAGCTCGGAGCGGGGGGAAAAAATAAATAAAAATAGATTGATTACCTTCAACATCAATATCCCAGATAAAATGACAATTATTAATGGTAGGCCTACACCTGATTCAATTGCAATTTTGACAACTGTTACTGGTATTTACCCGGAAACCTTGACAACTCAAAAGAGAGAAGAAAAAAAAATCATCATAATATATCTTGTAATATTATTAAAGATCAATATCCCATGATACTGGAACTATAAGTGGATTGTAATGAATACGCGAGCTGTTTAATTAACGGTAGCCGTGTGGTAAAGTGGCGTTTAATACTGTACGTGATCAGAGAGCGTTCTGTAAGTACATAAGCCTGTAATCGATAGAGGTTTAAAACACAGTGGAGCAATCCATTCGATTTAGACCCCGCCCCTCCCCTCCCAACCTGGAACGCCTTAAAGGTATCACTCCAGAGTGAATTCATTCTGACTCTCTGTAGTTTTCACCAAAACACAACCAATCTGTGATTTCGTTTTTATCAAGTTGTAGTGATAAATTGTCGAGAAAACAACATAAACTTAATGGGTCCGATTGTTATTCTACGTCAAGTCTGCGATGGCCATATAGCCAAGTATCTTTCTCATGACGTGCTCTGACTGTTTGCCAAATTCCATGCTTGTATACCATGTGTCCCCCCCCCCCCCCCCCCGTGCCCTCCTCTCCACATACAAAATAATCCAGATACATGTAGTGCATTAAAAACATGGCCAATGGAAATCCCCAATAAAAATCAATCCCCCCCCCCCCCGTGCCCAAAGTGAAGAAAAAAGTCCTGGCTACGCCCCGCTAGCGGTTAATCTCGGTATACTCTACTTCCATGATTTAATGTGATGCTGTGAAGAAGACGGCAGTATTCTAGACCATGGACAGTTTTGTCAACATTACCAAATAATTGTTTGCTAACAAGCTTTTCTAAAAAAAAAAACACATGACAATATAACCAAAGCATTCAGGTGTGATGTTAAGGGTGGGGTAGATTGGTCGTTGAAGGGCTGCTTGTGGCACTGCTGTAGTGCCTTATCAACACTGACTGGCCTCCCGTTGAATTTATTCACCGTCTTCGGAAATTCTCGGATCGATATACTTCTGTAAGTGGAAGTAAATGCGCATTAATTTGCCGCGTATTTGGATCGTAGATTTGATGGATTTGGCACCAAACATGTTCGTAAATGTGCGTAGTTGACTATAGATTGTCTCTCGGTAGAAATGCTTGATTCCATTCCGTGGCGAAAAAAATCGTTAAAAACTTCAGATTTTTACGTGATTGTTGTGAACCTCTTTCGGGTTTTGCCACTGAACTTAAATCTATATTCGTTCAGCTTTTTTTAACTGTGTTAAAACTGTATTAAAACTTGGGTTTTTTCTTTTGCGCCATCTGTTTTATTGCTAAGACGTATCGTCGTTCTCACGTTAGAGCGGGGAAGCCACCAATATTAAAGAACACTGATAAAAATAAGCTCTTGGCTTTAGAAGATTGCATTAATCCCATCCTCTATGAAAAATATGTGACACTGTGAAAAAAATCATCATGAAAATCGGAGGTCACATTTAAGAGAAAAAAAAACACTGGTTAGACTATGTTTTGTTCCGGATTTTGTGCGCGTTCATATCGAGCTTATTTCAATGGAGGCAATCGAAATAAGAAATGGTGGTTTTGTGAGGTCTTCACTCACTGAGTGCTGTTTCCTTTGTGTTGGACAGTGTTATTCATACGAAAACGTTTCTCTTGAGGATTTGTGCCGGTGTGAAGTTTTACAATCAGTTATAGTTATTGGTTTCTGGAACTAATCAATTCGATGGTCGATAATCACAATTCCTGTACTTTTTTTTGTATATGAAGTCATCTCATTTGGGTTGTCAATAATTAAGTTGTTTGGGAGAGGGGATGACGAGGTGCACTAATCTACTTAGTTGCTTCCAGAGAGCGATTTTGTACATCCCGTTTGAGTTCTTCAAAAGTTTGTCTTGTCCGCAAGTCTAATTTCCCCAATGACAGTTAATGAAGTTTGTTCTTTGACTGTCGTGGTTCGACAACCTTACTCAGTGCACGGAATTACTATTTGTGTATACATACATGTACCCTGAGTCAGACTGTTGGCAAATTTTCTTTGAACTGTTTATTGGCAAACGCAGCAGTGCATTACCTGGGTGAACTTGACGCTTTTTTTTTTAAATAGAGACAACGGCATTGAAAACAACCCATGGAAAACAGTGAGTCAATGACCCAAAAATGTAATCACTACATTCCAGAAAAGTTGTTATTGCCTAACCCTTTTTATGAATTTGCATGCGCATTGTGACGTCATTGGCGTTTATGTCATATCAGATTGTGGGTTTTTTGTTTGTGTGTGTACTGTGGAGAACCAGAAACCCTGCAGTTGTCAATGAAGTGCGTTCCGCCGTCATGCCAGTCAGAAACAGACAGGGGGTCCATTGCGACGAATAAACCCACAAGTTGTATAGATCGGGGCACTTAGACGGGCACCTTGATTTGGAGTTTTACAACTGCAATCCAAGATGACGTGCAACTAGCTATAAAACTAATTGTAGGGGAGGTGGGGTGGGGGTTCACCGTGTTTCTATTTATTATGGATGAAATGATGCAAGATTTATGCTCATATGACTGTATTTGACATAGTTACCCTCAGCGTTAGTTCACTCATAGAAACAACTTGCAACTTGAAGACGAACAGAGTATACTGTTCGAAACGTCGAGACCACAACGGCTCTTTTCAGAGCCACCACTCCTTTCTAAAAGAGTTTTCATACATGGTTGTACCCGCAAGTTTACTATTTAATTATAGTTCCTTATCATTTTTCACACCATGCAAAGCTTCAAACATCACCAACTTGCAATTTCTTAATTATGATAGATATTCATTTTGCATCGGGGATAAGAATATTATTTGTTTTGTTTTTTGGCCCATACACCGATGTATGTTAAGCATTGTATACTCAGTAATCTCGGTAGTCTATTCAGTAGGAAATCTATCTGCTCTAGAATTGGCGGGGTCGTGGGTCCGAATCCCACAAGAGGAATATGCATGTGAAGTTTTTTTTTACAGGACTCAGGAAAGCACGAGTGTACAATGCTTAACACATATCGGTGAATGGGCAAAAAACAAATAGTATAAATGCCTTTATTAAATAAGGAAGAACTACCGATTGCATTCAGAAGAAGCTTGTAAATTTCTTCAGCAAGGACTACATCCATAAACTAAGTTTACGCTTTGGATTGGAGAACATAGCCGATATGAGGGACTTGTTTTTTTCCATCATTCGTTTTGTTGGTGATACTTCTTAAAAACTGACTGTCCAATCAACCAATCAATAATAAGACCGAATCAAAGACAATTTTCTCGAAAATTACGTTGTTTTGGGGCTAAAAAATGTAACAAGAACTACTCTAATAGTGTCCGAAATCTGCAACTGTCTTTTTAGTTGGGCTATTTGAAGGGAATTGTGCTTGAAGTAATGAGACATCTATTTAGATCATGATCTGAAGCTAGCAACAACAAAAACAAATCACCGCGTAAAAGTCAGTCGCAATTGGGCCAGATATTGCAAATGGGATATACGTATCTGGGGCTGAAAAACAGGCTTCAGTATTACGATGCAGAAATTGGGCCACGAATTACCACCGATTCCGGGCCCTGATTATTTCCGCGTGAAACGCTCTGTTCCTGAAAAAGGGGGAGTCGGTTGTATGCGCACACGCTGTGATTATACAAAAAAAGCATTCTCGAAAATTACACTAACACCCAAGGCTTCATTCAACAAGAGGCACTTGAGAACCAGTTAGGGTTAAAACCGTGGCACTACGTTCGTGATCCTTAAACATAATGGCTACCATCCATAAAAGGCATTTCATGCTCCTTCGCTTCGCTCATCCGCATGAAAAACAGTTTCATTCTAAGAACAGCCTCAATGATTACACTATACGACAAAATGATTCAATTTCTGAATTATTTTAATGACAACTTTGGATAAGGGCCAGGATTCAGATGCCGATTACCCTGGAGTAATTTATAATAATAATATTATTTCTTTAAAAACATTCAGATTAAATTATAAGCAAAATGCTGTTTTGACAACTCATTAAATATGAAACTAATAATCCTTAATTTTTCATGATACATTTCAATTGAAAATCTATTTGAAAGAAATTACATAATTCAATATCACCAATAATTCCACCGAGGAATTTTAGCCCTTACGGCTCTTCGGATTATCTGTCCGGCCAAAAAACTCATTAATAACAAAGAATTCACCTCTCTCAAGTTCCAATCATGAAACTTTGGCCCTTGAGGCTCTACTGAACTTTGTCCTCAGTCCATATCTCTTCACCGAACATTTTTTTTTTTTTTTTTTTTTTTTGACCAATCAGTTCTAACTCCTTTACTTTTCGCACAGAGACCTCGATAAGGCCAAGCGAGTTTCTATATCCCGCTTAATGTACCTGTTTTTGGCTTGTTGGGTTTTCCACCTACCATGCTGCATGATTAACTCTTCCGATATACCCTTATTGGCCAAATGAGTAGCGCCTCCAGAACGCATGCTATGTAAACCAAAAGACTGCGGACGCTCTATGCCAATTTGTTTCATTGCATCTAAAAAGATTTCCCTGCATCTGGTATAACTAAGAGGTTTGTGCTTTACCGGTTTGTAAGATTTTGTGCTCGAATGAAATGATAAGGCTGTAAATACATACACATCTTCGCCACATTGTATATCACATTGATGCATATATCTACGTAGCATTGTTACTGGACAGTAAGTATTCTGTGTGCACGACAAAAAAGTAGTGTTGCCATCTCTAAAAATGTCCGTTTTAGAACGGGGAATAAAAATTCTCAACCCGGCTTGATTTTCTAATTCAGTGATGTGGCATGCTTTTAGTTGTGCCATCTCATCGTGTCTGAACAGAAGAGAAAACATTAACGTCACATAACAAGCCGTCCTTAATTGTATGAGACTACTTTCTTGATTAGCGAATTTATCAGCTATAGATCTCACATGATCAATTGTTAAAGGTTCCTTCTGCTCTGGGGGTTTATGCAGTGATTTTCTATGGCTGATTACAATCTGTTTCAGTAGTGGAGAGTCTACTGGGTTTGACTCGATATTCAGGAGAGAATGAAGCCATTTAATTGCAGCGGAAGTCGTAATTATTGAACTTTCAGATTGCGACAAATTACTCTTATCGATGATAAAAGCAGCAACAACAGTGTCTTGAACTGGGAATCGGAGAGGAATTTTATGAGCAACCAACCAAGCGAAAAAATCTCTGCATTTATGAAGATAACTGTTTAGAGTACTCTCTGCTTTGGCTAGCAAAATGTCCTGAAAAATTTGTTCCTTGAATGCGTCTATACTGTTGGGAAAGCTTGACCAAAATTCTTGACTGCGAATGACCTATACAGCAATTAAGAGAAAATTAATTAAGAATAAATAATCAAACTCATGTAACTTAATCAAATCTCAGTACAATCAATATATATGGCACATACTGGACTAGTAAACGTATCTGAGCCCAAATAAGAATTCTTGTTATTCCCCAACTCTAAGATGTCTGAACCTTCAAGAGTTATCATTCCCGTAATCCATGTTCTGTAACAAGACCATAACAAAGGCCAAAAGGGGGAGGAGGGCCACCAGGGGAAAACAAGGGCTCCTCTGCCTTTACATAAGTACAAATGTCTTAGAACACTAGGGATCAAAAGTACAGGGGGCACTAACAAACAATTCTCTTTTGACCAATCCTGTGCTAAGGCATCTACGCCGGCTGTATTTGGATTCCAAAATCTGGAAAAGAAGCGGGACACTTTAGCATTATAATAACTTGCAAAACAGTCAACTGAGAAAGGACCCCATGTATCATTGATTATGCTGAAGAATTTGTCTGAAATCATCCAATCATCTAAATCGATCAATCTACTGACAAAGTCTGCTTTGTCATTCATGGTTCTTGGTATCCATTCTACTTCTAGACGCACATTGTTATTAATACAAATATTGAAAATATCAATTGCCAAACTATGTAATTCCACCTTCATGCTTCCTACTTCCACTATACGAGCTGCTGACTGACTATCTGTGAAGATTTTGAGTTGTGAATTGGATACTATTGGCAGGAATGATGAAATTGCAAATAATATTGTATCCAATTCTCGCCAAGTGGAACTTCTTTTTGCCTCAACTTCAGTCCAATTTTTGTGAGCTGTATGGATATCATTACATAATATAGCACCAGATCCCACTGCACTTGCATCCCCACATACTATCTTGTTCACTCTGTTGGAAACAAATAGATAACGCACATTTCTTTTTGAAGCATTACTCTTCCAAAATTCAATTTCTGACAAGCACAAATTATCAAGTTTGATAATATCGTCTTCATGATGAGCCTGTGATATTTTCATTTGGCAGTTCCTAGTGGATAGTCTAGTTAAATTACCAACAACAGGGCCCAGAGATATGATCTGGCCTACAAAAGAATGTAGCTTGCGAATTGTGACAACGTCTGCAGAAGTCAACTCATTGATAGTGCGCAGAATTTTATCAACGCGCCTCTGGGAAACTCGCAAAGTGCCCTCTACGGAGTCCCAATGCATGCCAAGCCAAACAATTTGGTTAACAGGATTCCAGCAAGATTTGTCCATGTTATAAACTAAACCAGATCTTATCAAATCAACTTTTACATGTTGGGAGATTTTACTTGCAATGTGAAAATCATTTGTGTTATTATCACATGAAGCAGGTACCACCACAAAACCATCATCTAAGTACAGGGCAATGAGAATGCCACACGATCTCCAGTGGGTCACGAGTGGTTTCATCATCTTGGTGAATAATAATGGTGCGGAAGACAACCCAAATGGAAGAACAGTAAACTCAAAATATCTGCGAACATTGTTTATGATCCAAGAAAAACCCAAGTATTTCTGATAGTCGGAAGAGATATCAATGTGGTGATACCCTGATTTCAAATCAAATGAAAACAAGTAAGCATTCTTTGAAAGAAATTGAAGACCTACTTTCCAGTCATCTAATTTAAAATGCATCTTTGGGACATACTCATTTACGTTAATCAAATCCAAAATCAACCTTCTATTACCAGATGCCTGATATGCAACAGAAAGGGGATTGACAACAAATGAAGGGTTTAATTTTTCTTCTATTCTACCAGAGCTTAATAACTCTGAAATTGTCTCCGTCACAAAGGAATCTTCCTTAATTGCCGACTTGTTATTTTTGAAAAACATGGATGGTGGTGATGTAATGAAGGGAATGCGGTAACCCTCATTGATAACAGACAAAACCATGGATGATGCCCCTATATGAAACCAAAATTGTGAGTGAGCTCGTAACCTGCCTTTCACATTGACTTTATCAGAAATTAAATTCTTAATACTGCTATCCTGATAATCACATCGTACCTCCAACACGTCAGCAAACTTATGTGACAGGCTTGCCACCTTAAGAGACGCTTGAGCCTGACGTTGATGGCGCTGCAATTGACTCTGCGGGCTTGAATGAGCCTGTGGGCGTGGATCCCGCAATTGCTGGTAGGAAGTTGTACCCTGTTCGATGAAAGGCGGGAGCTTGCCATGGAACCGACACACCTCTGGAGTGGAAAGTGTTGTATCCAAGGGGAAGAGCCGTCTGAGCTCGGGATCGGACTCGGTGTGACAGTGGGGGGCCTGTTGCGTAGGGACACTCCCGGGCCCAGTGGCCAGGCATTCTGCAGCTGAAACACACATCATTTGGCATGCCTGAAATGTATAATGAGAAGAAATACAAACAGCGAGAAAAACTGGAACTTCATATAAGGAAAACACGAACAATATGGGTAACCAGCAGTGAACGACCTGAAAGAACTCACTGGTCACTACCGTAGCTTTATATATCCGAATGCTTTAATGCTTCGGTGAGTTTACATCAATTCTAGGCGTGGCTCCCTTGAACCATAACCAACACTTTGCATTGAACGGGGGGCACACTCCCATCATTGATGCTATCCCAACGAATGAAACTAAATTTTCATGCTCCTTCGCTTCGCTCATCCGCATGAAAAACAGTTTCATTCTAAGAACAGCCTCAATGATTACACTATACGACAAAATGATTCAATTTCTGAATTATTTTAATGACAACTTTGGATAAGGGCCAGGATTCAGATGCCCTTTGAAACAACCAAAGACAAAAGGGGGAATTTAACGTTTTACCTCGAAAAAGACTACGGTCACCAAAATTCTTGAAAACCACCCCATCTTGCTGTCGTCTATCCGAAGTCTTTTGTTTCTTTCTTCCTTCCAATTCTTTGAGAGCAGCGTCCTCAGCTATCTGCACCTTCTTCTGATCTTCGGAAGACTGGTCTCTCTTGCCGCCCTTCTCTAACTGTTGAATGGTGATCCAACCTGCTCTACTGCTATCAGCGATCTTGATCTTTTGCTTTCTATCCGCTAAAAAGTCCTCAGCCTCGTGAATAGCTTCGACGACCTTGTCTGTATCACCCTTCTGCAAAAAGGCGACTTTTATTTTATCTAGAATAATCTCTAGCTGTCCACAAAACAGCAATTGGGCAGAATTACCGGGCTTGGTCAACTCCTTCGCTTCCAATTTTATTTTGAGTTCCTTCACCGCTGTTTCATCTGTGATAGTGGAGTTAGCCAACTTGTCGAATTTCTTGTCGAAATAACTCTGAAACTTTTCAAACAAAAGCTCAGTGCTTAAAGCAGAACCGTGCTCCTCTGCATTAGCCATAACACTATCAGAACTTCATATAAGGAAAACACGAACAATATGGGTAACCAGCAGTGAACGACCTGAAAGAACTCACTGGTCACTACCGTAGCTTTATATATCCGAATGCTTTAATGCTTCGGTGAGTTTACATCAATTCTAGGCGTGGCTCCCTTGAACCATAACCAACACTTTGCATTGAACGGGGGGCACACTCCCATCATTGATGCTATCCCAACGAATGAAACTAAATTTTACCTCACCTGTGCTGTGTGTTCGGTAGTTGGCCTACTATGCTTGGTAACAGTGCATAGGTTTGCCAGAGGGTAACGAGTCGCAGCACGAGTTAAAGGGTCTGCACAGCATCGGAATGATTGAAAATATCAATGTTCAAAGATTTGCACGTAAAGATGGTCATGGTGGAAAACCTCTATTCCATTCAAATTTCTTTTCGACTGAGACGCCACAGTTTTCGAGAAATTTGTAAAAACAATTATACTTCATCTCGCGAACCTGAAATCCGATGTTTGAAAACAGTGAAAACATATTTTTGTTGTCACCCTTTTTTTCCCGTGACTCCGATGACCAATTGAGCTTAAATTTTCAGAGGATTGTTATTTAATATGTAGGATCACATAAAGTGTGGATACGTGTCTCTGACAATCTATTACCAATGTTGGCCGCGTGTTTTAAATCTCATGAATGACACAGGAATGGCGCCTGTTGTAATCGGAAAATGAATGATTAATTTAAGATATGAAAAGCTTAATTTTTAGATACAAAAAGAAGCTGTCCTTAAAACTTTTTTCTTTTTTTGCTATGTTTTTGCGTTGTGCCAGAAAATGTTCTCATAAGTATCGTTTTGACTCAGAAAATCGTAATTAATGTGCCCGACAAAACATAAACGGTAACCGTTACTAATTGCTGTTTTCAAATAAAACATGACCACCTAGTTTGTTGACATTTTTCTTGGGCTGTTGGCCCGATATCTTTGTCGTGAAACTACGGTAGATGATGGGAATGAATTCTCATCCCCAAAATGACGATGTAGGCCTACCATGGCGTTCAAGTGATATGTAAGTAAAAAGTTCTTTAATAAGTATTTATCAGGAATAGACGATTTTTTAAAAGTAAGACTTTGCTGTGACGTAACATAATATCACTTTAATGTTTAATTTCTGAAAATGCGCGTTGCAATAACGAAGGCCTCGCAAGTTTCAAGTTAGAAGATAGTATACTTGACGAACTGAAGCGCCATGCAAAATCAGGTACTTCTCGGAATAAGTATCGTTAAATGGGATTAATAGTGAAGACAATCAAAACACCTGCCTTGATGTTAATGTGATGTGAATGTCTTAAACATTCTATATGTTGAGAAATACTTAAAAAGGCCTGAATGAAGTGTTATTTGAAAGCTCATATTATTTTCATCTATTTGTTGAACACATGAACACAGTTTTAGGTTTTGGCAGGAAGTGCCTGGTTTTGGCATTGAGCATCACATATGTTTGTGGGACAGCTAGATGGTTTGGGTGTCTATATTCTCCCAAGACCAACGCATTAACATTTCTTAAAGCAACAACTCTGAATCTCCAGTCACTGTCTCGCTGCAAAAGAACTTGTTTGCCAAGCCTGGTATCGAGACTTAAGCCTTCACTGAATCCTCATTGATCACAGGTGATGTGTTATTCACCTCGTTAAGCCTTTACCGAGGAGCAAGGAGGATTGTTAGGGAGGTTATCCCCCACAAAAGGCCGGGCCATTGTAACAACAATCCCTGAAGGGGAAAACTGTCTCTTTGCTGCTTTCGCTGATTTGTCATGAATGCATCTGCCAAGGTTTTACGTCAAAACTTCAGAAAACCCCCGTAGTTTGTGAAATTTTGGATGAAGGAAACCCCATGGTTTGATCGAGACGTGTTCGTTTTGAGTGATGTCCACTCTTCTGCCAGAGGGGCAGAGACAGTCCTTTTTCTACGGTATTGGTCACCATTGCTTGGTTTGAACTGTCTTTCCAACGAATCGGTTACAAAATGCAAAACATGTTTTTGGGCGTCTCAAGGCCTAGTGATGAGGTCTCCCATGTACGTTTTCTTTGGGATAAAAAAAACACACAATTTAGTTACCGTCATCCGAGGCCTTGCTACGAGTTAGACCCTTTCTCTATGGTTAAACTGCTAAAATCTATGATCAGATCCATTATGCCGGATACCATTGATGGAGGGAATTTGTATTTAGGTGCAGCCTGGTGTTACAAATTTCTCCCAATAAATACAGACAAAGTTATTGAAGAGGCCGTCTTTAAACGCTACATGGGTACCGCTGTTTGGAACCAAATCCCTCTTGAATGTCTAATGTGTGTTAGAGCGAGGCAGTCATGTGTGAGGTGAGTAAGTGCTGCAAATTGCGCTGCTTGTGGTGGTTTAAATTCAATTCAACTCAATTCAATAAAAACTGCATCATCACCACTGGCGGGAAACAGAGACCCTCTCCAGATGCGAACCACATTTAAAAAGTCCATATATCTTTTTCACATCAAGGCGTTTAGTGAGCGAGTTTAAACGTAAAAACGTGAACACATAAACCAGCCCAAAAGGGACACTTTCAGTAAAACACACATCTCAAGTTTGTAGGTTTTTTTTTAAAGCGAGGTACACCATTGCTTTACCAGAGAGTCCTGCATTGCATGAAATGTGTCGATGTAGCATCAGTAAACTGGTGAACTGTGACGCAGTCATTGCGAAAATGTTAATAAAATCAAACTATTTAGCCTTTGAGAAAGACTCTGCATGGGTCGAAACGTAAAGCCATTAACATTTGTTTGCATTTATACAACAGATCCTTGTGGTTGGTAAGCAGTTTGCAACAGCTACATTGATTTTTCCATTAAACTGTACATTTTGAGGTTACTTTTATTCGTTGTGATTTTTGCTCTTCAGACGGGGGGTGTACCCAGTTCGTTAAATTGTATAGTTCGTTGTTATTTTTTAATCAAGGAATACATTTAAGATAAACACTACGTAGATTTGATTTATGTTGTAAACTCGTGTGCGAGTATGGCGTATGTCTTTGCAGAGTTTAACCAATTTTTAACCATCAATTGAGGTGGCTACATGTAGGTGCAGGCTTGAGGCTACATTTAGGGCCGGGTTACATTTAGGTCTGGGGCTACATTTGGAGCCCATACACTCGTGTAATCTTCAAAGTTGACAGTTCAAGGCTGTTAATAATCAACGGGTGAGGTTGTGCTTTCTCAGAGTATCAGACACAATAATGAACTCAGTATCAGGTCTGTGTTTAATTTTGTCAGCATGTATCCCCGATTTTTTATTTCTTCTTTTGCTTTCAGGATTTTTCATTGATATTCTACTGATTTTCCACCTTCATACAATTCTCGAAGGAAATGAAAGATGCATTACAGGCAAGCTGCGAAATGGCCCTTTTAATTGACCAGACCTCTTGAGTAACAATATTGTGGTGATGTTAAAGTGAGTCTGACAAAATCTTTTTTTTTGGGGGGGGGGCTTTTTCTCCAGACCAAGATGACACCGGCTGCATATTTTTGTAGTCAACTCTGGATTAGTTAATCCCATTCGTTCTAAACTGTTGTGTTGTAGCTTGAAGCTTTTGTCTTTCTTTAATTAATGATTACTCATCTTTAACAGCAGCAATTTCGTTAACAGCTTTTAGCAGCTGCTGCACCAGTGCATGTTATTGTATCTCCTCATGAATGAACCGGGGAAAATATTCACTAATTATGATTCATTCCATAACTGCAAGTTGAGTATTCGTTTGGAATATAATATATCATCATGACAGAATCGAAAATCATTTCGTCGTCTTCTCAGACAACAAGTAGCCAATCTAGACAGCCCTTCGGGCTAGAAAACCAGCGACTTGTTTTTCTACCCAGTAGTTCGATCGTCTCGTGTTTTTCTTCTTCAACGGCAGCCGGCCAAGATTTCTCTCGAGTCTCGGAAGTGAATGTTGGAAACCATTCTAAAAATGATCAAAAACTCTATGAAAAAAAACACAAACAGTTGTGATGTTAAAGGGGACTTGGGAGCAAGTTTAGTTCCCATCCTCTATTTTTCGGTAGACACACAGAACGAAAGAATTAAACAAACGTCATCAAATTCGGTCGTCACGTTCTAGTGAAAATTGCAAAAAATGCTTGATGTTTTGTGTGTGTGTGTATTGGGAGGTCTATACACGTTCACAATGGGCTTATTTTGATAGCGGCAATCGAAATAACCAAAGGTGATTTTGAGATCGTTCGCATGCTGACTTCCTTGACTCAATGACAGTATTTCAGACGGACTTTTTTTCTCTGTAGGATTGGTACTGGTACAAACTTTATTAATACGGTGCGCTTTCATATCGAAACTAATCAATTTATTTTTTCGATAATTACAATCCAATTTTCTTTAGAGGAAATTATGGTTGTTATAAGATGAACATATTCTGAATGAACGTACGGGTCTGTTTAAAATTAAACGTAGCATAGTTTGCTTTAACTTGAAGGACTGCAATAAAGTACAATAGGCTCTTCATTTTACCGATGGTTTCTAAATATATAGGCTATATATTTATTAATTTTGGTTATGGTTTATTAAAAAGAGGGGAAATTACATTGAATTGTTCATGATGAAATACTACAGTATATTGTCACAGTGGCAAATGACACATTATACAGGCAAGACAAGAGATAAACATTTACAACGAGTACACGCAAGTAAAACATGTCTTAAACATTGCAATTCTGAAAAGGCGAAAACATTTTGGACAATGCGCAATAAACAGTTACAATCGATCCCCGAATAATTAACCGCATTCAATGATATGGTTACATAAATCAGCTAGAATTTGAATGACGCAATTCTCAAAGACGAAAAGCTCTTAAAACAACTCTTTAAAAACTGTGATGCACTCAGCCTTGCTCGCAATTTGTGATGTACTTTTTTTTTTTACTTAATTTACGGAGATCAAACGATCATGACATACGTTTCTGGTTGTTCACCCTTTAAACACTTATCACTGCGCGCCTGGACAGGCTCACAAAAGCCGCTTTCCCCGCAGTACAGAGTTATTCTGATCGTGGACGCTTGTGGTCTACCTATCGCCAGACTGTTCCGTTTGCATCAGGGACGGGACGTGAAAAATGAACTATGCTCTGTCGCGCGTGGCATTTTAACCACTTTGAATATAGGTTAAGAAAACATGTAGGTTAGGCATGGAATTAAACACAAAAAAAAGATAGAGTCCAAAATATGTGGTTTATTACCGGTTTTGCCGTTTTTGTAGACCCCTCCTCTCTCGCCATCCTTTGCTCCTGACCCTGTTTGCTCTTTGTCACTACCCCTCCATTTTCCTCAATCAACTTACATTAGCGTTGCCGTGGTGATCAGTCCAAAGGGTGTACTAAAGTTCCTGAGTGTTGTTTTGATGTGTATTATTCGCTTACCGTTAACCTCGACCTTGAGACTACCCATCGTGCCCTGAATACGTCCCTAATTGGGCCAACCATGAAGAGCAGACTAATGAAACCCTTGTCGTTCCACAGGAATCAAACACAGCACCCCGTCACCTGTTGGCCAATTAAACCGTGCCAGTCTCGCGGCGTGACCCATTTATTTAGACAACGTAACAAGTTAACCGGGAAAATTGATTAGCTTCAATCTGAAAGCCCACTGATTATGATTTCATACCAGTACCAATCCTCCAGAGAAATAGTGTCATCTAAACTACCGTCAAAGTCAGGGAAAGTGGCATTTTTTGGCATCCCTAAATAAGCAATAGGGGGAAAAAACATGCAATACACCTACAAAAATCACTGAACCGTTTGGTGTTGCTTTCGCCAAACCAGTACACCATCTAAGTTGACGTTTCTACTGGTGGGTATGATAGAGTGTTTGTGTGAAAGCTAAAGATAGATTTGAATTTACTCTTCCGAAAACGAATTGACAACATATGCTGTGTCCAACAGCTTGGTAAGTGCAAGTTAATGACTGCAGAGTGTGTACATTCAAACCATTTCAGTGTTGTTCATGATGGTAAACTTGGCCTTTGTAGCAGTGTGCTGCGTTGTGACACAACGTGACTCGCTGTTTGTATTGGTACGCACCAGTAGACCACATAGGGTACCCCTTCTTTAACGCGTTTCCATACTTCGAAGGAATCAATGTGTGTCTACAAAACCGTTTGAACTTTGCATTAGACTCTCTTCAAAAGATTTACCGCTCACTCTAAAATACTGATATCGCTTGGTCGTGTATTTCAGATGCTATGAAATTACTAATGAAGATAAATAGGTTTGTATTCAAAGAAGTATTACCGTACTCAAGAGTTTACCTGATGAAATAAATTGATATCCTTAAATTTTTGGTACCTTATCTTTTCCCCTAATCATTAAAAGTTCTGTTATAATCTGTTGATTAAGGATTAAGGACACATAAAAGTGAACTTATCAGTTGCGGCGACTCGACGGGACAGAGAGAGAAAAAAAAAGCTTCGAAGGATTTGGCTTTTTTATGGTATTCGGATTGGGCCCTTTACGGCTGATGGAAAGCACTGGACACAACAGCATTTACGGACTGATCAAAAAGTCGGCCGTGTATTGGCGCCCAAAACACACAACACTTGCTATCAACACGCGGTAATCCTCACCGGTCAACACTTGACCCTGTTTATGAACGGAAACCACTGCCCCAATTCTGACCCCTTTAAAATTCCACCATACTGCATGTGTTTTGCTCTGTACTGTACTCTTGTGTGTATGGATTTTATTCAGTTGAGCAGAACGGAATTAGGCCAGCCAGCAACGCCAGCTAAATTTATAAGATATCAAGTTTACCAAAGATGTCCCCCCCCCCCCCCCCCCCCCACCCCGTGTTAGCGAGAAGCATGGTGAGTAAAACCAGGCGATTTTTCAGTTTGGGAACGATCGAAAAGGATTTGAAATATAATGCAAGGGGTAATTGGTTGTAATGGATCCACACAAAATTTGCCTTATTCATGATGAAGAAGGCGACTGTAGGGGTTATGACCCACAATCTGACGCTCCCAGCGAGATAAAAACTAAAATAATATCCAACAGAAAACATGATATAGGCCTACCTGAAAAGGGGGTTTAAAACAATGACTGCACTCTTGATGTTATTTTGAGCTGCAGTTTGATGGTAAACGAGGTTGCTCCTTGCAGTTTTTGCAGCACAGAAACATCGGAGGAAAAAGGGTTCCAGCCAAAATAGCCAGTCATTCACATTGTTGGGACTGGTGTTTCTGTTTTAACTTTGCAAGAAGATTTGCGAAGATATCATTTTTCTGCCAAAACACACTAATTATTTTATGTTTGTTTTGGCCCCCTAAAAACAATTTGCACGTGAGCAATCTCCTGCATACTTTCATAAGATATCATTATTCAGCAACTCATACACAAGTGCCTTTGACTAATAAAAGACCACCACATATTCTCCAAAATACTCTACTCAAGGGTAACTCACTACCCCCAAATGTTTGGACTTTAATAAGACCGATATGCCTGTTCTAAAGATAAGCAATTATTACTTCAAAGTCAGACAACTTCATGAATAGGACTTCTTTATCAGTGGCGTGTCGTGGCCGAGCTGTCTGGTGCATTGGATTCCAGTTCTAATGGCTGAATCATCGGAGTGTGGGTTCTACTCTCGGTCATGACACTTGTGTCCTTGGGCAAGGCACTTCACCATAATTGCTTCTCTCTACCCAGGTGTATAAATGGGAACCTGAGAAGGCTGAGACAGTATTGTGTTGCATTAACCCCTTAGCCCAAGTTTAAGCCGCTAGAGGTTGTACGCTCACCAGAGAGTTCAGAAAGTTTGAGGATTGGTCCAAGTGTGCCTGATGAACAGGGATAATAATGTTGTAAAGTGCCTCGATACTGCTATGCTAGCACAATTGTGTGAACTATTTACGAAACAATTTTTATTGTTGTTGTTATTACCATTATTACATTTTAAGTTGGGACCGTTGTGGTAAAGCAATTAGCTAAACGGTGTCTAAAACAATAACGTCACTCCCTTCATCCTGTTTTGTTCCTGGTGTGTCTACATCCCTACATCTGCCAATCCACACTTTTAACTCTAACATCTTTCGATACAACATGGTTCAGCCGATTGTTTGTTTGTTTTGTTTGTTTGTTTTTTTCAATGAATATCCCTTTGACTATAGTGCGTTATTTCCAAGTTATATAAAACACTTTGGAACGCTAGGTGGCAGCAGACTTACCGGGTAAATTCCCATTGTTCGCGGTAAACATAGTTCTGAGCATGCACACATTTCCGAGAACAATGGATTTAGTTGCCACTTAGTGTCCTCAAAAGTTCCCCATCGACATAATTTAATGTTAAACTGTTGATCACGACACTTGAATACTTCCCGTATATACCTGTAATTCTCGACCGAAGCTTCAGCCTTCTTCAGCATGATGACCCGGATGTTGAATATGTGACCTTGCGGACACGTGATCCCAACACTGTGATCCTTGACATTGTTCATGGATTGTAAATGGCGTTGTTTTGTCTGTTGCCATACATTGCTGATTTTTTGCTCCATTGCGTTAATATTTAGCTTCTTCTGATAACCATTTCAACCTGGATTGGAGTATTCTTGTTTCCAGAGAAGCACCTCATGCAGAGCTGATCTTATACCATGTCGAGAGGCTCAACTGGCCCCCCATGGCGATCAGTTACAAATTGAACTTCCTTCCCGGGATTTACATCGTAATGGGGGCTTTTCGCAACATATTTTGTAATGTAACAACTGCTTCACTGTTACATTCAACGTTTTGTGTATTGTACCGATATGTTTTTTTGTGTTTTTTTTAACCAATAAAACCAAGTACTATCCAAAAGTGCCTTAACCTGTGCATCTTTGCTACGTGGAGAAGAAAAACTGCGATGGATATGTTCTGTTTTATTAGATGCTGGAGGCAAATGAGAAATGGCGGGAAAAACTTAATCGGCCGCGTGTAGGGCATGAAACCCCATTCTGTTAGTCAGGTTACAGTACGAGGTTGGATTCGAACTCAAGCCGACATGAGCAGTGGGAAAGTGTTACTTTGTCAGCTTGAGATCTCAGTTTTCAATCAATGCTCACATTTCTTGTAATATCTTGCTCACATTTCTATAATATCTTCCAGGTTTTTTTTCGTGTGTGTCACATCATCTCGTTTAGCTTTGGGTTTATTTATCCTTTCAACGTGAGGAGACCAATTTTTACAATTTTCAATTCTTACAAAGATATCCTCAAGCGATAAGTGAAAATGTTATCAACATAACCATCTAAATTTACTTCATTACAGCCAGGAAAAAAAATCACTGACAGATTTTCTGTCATATTCTGTAGTGTACGGATCCACACACCAACACTGGCAACTTCTTTAGCTCACAGCTACTGCCCCACACTTGTAAAATATTTACGCCGCGCTGGGAAATTAATCGGGTTGGGAACATTGTCAACTTTATTCCAATGTATAGGTTATTGGCATGGCTTGCCACCACAATTGGAAGCCACTATTAAAAGCTAGGGCATGTAACTGGATTAACCAGCGCTAAAGGACAGATTACTCTGCTGAGCGTATACGTGACATGAAAGCAGAAGAGACGATCTATTTTCCGTTGGGGACATCGCTGAGAAAGCGTGTTAATGAGATAATAAAAAAAAAATGGAAAGTCAATATTTGAAGTGGACATGTCTTAAGACTTTGCCGTTTGGCAAACACTTATTCCGCGGGTTGTTATAGGGGATTTGAGAGCAAACTGAAGGGGGGTTTTATCACTTGATGTCAGTCAATCTGAAGCTCTGAGCTAATAATGGAGTGTTTTCTAATTATTGACTGGTCTGTCAAGATATGATGATGTCCTTATTTGTTTAAGCTTGCAGAGCCTGTCCACAGGTGAGATTTTCATTTCAATTTTTCCCAAAGGTTACAATTTGTCATTCTAAATCTCTCCAAAGGATTACAAGTATGCTTTGGTAACTGGCTACGATTTTACAAGAAAATGTATGCTTTCCGCTTTCCTAATTTTCCTTGGCATTATTGTCTGATCAAAATTTGAGAGAGAACGAAAGAGAAATTTGGACGTAAATACTCCATGATTATTACAACGGGAATGACAATGTTTGTTTTGGTTTTCTTTTTATGTGGTTTTGAAGAACGTTTTTTGTTTGTAGTTGTGTTCACTGTACAAAGTTTTGTGAATACTAATGTCTTGAATGTGTTTAAATCAAGTTTGTAACATTGTTTGTTTGTTCGTTTGTTTGCTTGCTTGCGTGCGTGCTTGCTTGCTTGCTTGCTTGCTTGCTTGCTTGCTTGCTTGCTTGCTTGCTTGCTTGCTTGCTTGCTTGCTTGCTTGCTTGCTTGCTTGCTTGCTTGCTTGCTTGCTTGCTTGCTTGCTTGCTTGCTTGCTTGCTTGCTTGCTTGCTTGCTTGCTTGCTTGCTTGCTTGCTTGCTTGCTTGCTTGCTTGCTTGCTTGCTTGCTTGCTTGCTTGCTTGCTTGCTTGCTTGCTTGCTTGCTTGCTTGCCAAGTAAAGCTACTTTCTATTTATAAATACCAATTTAGACGCGAAATCACAGAAAAAAAAAGAAACCACCATCTAAAAGACAATTTAGGTCACAGCTCTCTAATGACCAGTAGACCCTCGGTGTATCACGTAATTGTAATTAGCCCACATCAATGCTGGTTATGACGTGATCCTAGTATTAGAAAAATGCACTAGAATGACCCCGCTGAGAATGAAATAGACCTAAGCTGGTCGATATCCCACCTGCTATGTTTTGCTATAGAGTCGGCACGGAGCTAAGACTTTTTGGTTTACAATCTCTATTCATTTAGGTGTACTTGCTGTTTTTGCTCTCTGGTTGTTTTCTTTATGCACGCTTGCACCTCTGTGGGTTTACATGCATACCAGGACTACTGGTAATACTTCCTGTGTATTTACTGCTTTGCCTATAAGCTAAGGCTACGGCTACAGTTGGATCGCTGCGTCATCATCTGTTGAAGTACAGGACGTCCATAGCAACATCCTTGGCAACAGACGTAGTCGTACCGGTGACCGCAAGTTAGGATACGGTCTAAAGTGTACTCGTTCCGCAGAACTTAGTTCTTAAAGGCATTGCATACGTTTGGTAATGACTCTGAAAATTTTTGGCAATAAAAACTTACTTGGTAAGAAGTACAGCAGCTTTGGATAGTATAATGCATTTTGAGAAACGTTTCACTTCGAAGTACTGCAGTTATGGAGAAATATATCACTTTTTATCACCCAAAAATTTGAATCTGAGAAGCGTTATGGCCGTAACGCTTCTCAGAATGTGTATTCCAATGACGGATACTTCTTCTGCGTGAACACAACCGCTCCAGATTTTTGGTGATATCTCAAAAACGCTGCCACCTTTTGAAATGAAATTTACACAGTTTAGTTTTATGGTATATATCTACAATTATATAGCATTAAGGCAAACGTACGGTTCAAAAAACCAAAGGTATACTTTGCCTTTAATCTAACAAAAATGTAGCGCTTCTAACAAATGGTGCCTGTACGTCAAAGTCGTCACATGAAAAAGTGACTTCTTGACATAGATTAAAACGTATATCACTTCTTAATGTAATCTGATTTAGTGCGTAAATAAGACCATACAGTTACTAGGTAAATAATTTATAGCTTGGACTTTTATGTTTTAGTCTTGCTAAGTTTGTGATTGCAGATTATTTTTTTTACATAACTCAATTTTGCCCTGAGCAAAATGTTTTTGAACCAAGCTGAGGAGAAAAAAAAACATGTTGGTAATGCAGCCGTATACACTGACGGTGTATAAACGTAAATCATAATGAAACCTTAATATGGAACCCTTATTTTTAAGTGTACCGGTACTTGCTCATTAACAGAATGGTGTAATTAAAATAAAAAGTCTATTTTATAACCGGATAATTCTAAACATTGAATAGCTTCAGATCCAATGCTGCAGCACTGAAGAGCAAAGTTAATTAAGTTTACTTTAGATCGGTTGGTAAATAACGTAGCCCTGCCCCATAAGTGCGAGCCGGGAAACACGTCATTTTATTTACATTATGTTCTCAACCCCATAGGACAAAAAAAGTTTAGAAAAATAACAATAATAATAATAATAATAACCACTGTGAACGGACCATTTCCCTGTGGGTTTTGTTCTATATTCTATAGTAGAATCTGGTCAGTGACTTTCCTTATGGAGCAAGGTCCTTGCTGCTTTCTTGTAGTGAAATCGTCTTTATGGTTCATCTCACATCTAATCGAGCACGAATAATCCACACTCGACGGGCCGTGTTCTGGGCAGCATATTATATTTGCGTGTTAGTGGAATACAAAATAAGCATTAATTTTAGATGACATATCCACCAGGGCAAGGCCTCACGAGATACCCGACAGCCTGTAGCTGTTAAGACTCCAAAATATCCTTATATTGCGCTTGACAGCTGTTTAATTGTATTATTAAATCAACCGAGGTTTACTTCTGTTTTTTCGCAATTTAAATCTTACACAGGCCTACCATTTTGCTGTCGTGATTGTCGCTGTCGTATGGATCGCTCGCTCGTTGTTTATTTTCTGTAGAGTGAGCTCGCGAGACCCGTCTTTTTCAATTAAAATATTTTGTTAGTCAGTACTAGCCATCAAATGTAGAAGAAAAACAAAAAAACGTTGGCAGAATCCTGTTCCCCTGATATGAGTTTTGAAAGCGGAAATAAATTTGCCTCTGTAAAAATAAAACTGCAATCCGAATTGCAAAGTGCCCACGTTGAACTTATGCGTCGTGCGTACCCGGGGTTCATGAGGCACGCCATCTCAACCTTGTAAACTGCCGTCTAAGAACATTCACTAAAGTGTGTATAACTTTGCCATATTACTACTATTACGTCCGTAACAGCAAACATAATAATTATTTTTTACGAAATCGGAATCCGTAATTGGCGCCATCATAGTGAAAGGTCTGACGTCATACTCTGACATTATACATGAAAACTTAAGGCCGGTTTAAAGTCGGTTGCGCGATGGTCGCGCGGCTGAAAACTTGACGCGCGACCACAAAAGACTCAAGGCGAACCTCGCCACAATGAGCAGCGCGTCGTATTGTCTTTATTGTGTGTGTTTTTGTAGGTGTGGTTTTTTTTTACTTTTGTCCGAACCTCGGCATTTTTAGTTGTAAGTTATATAAATACATGTCCAAAGATTTAAAATAAAATAAACTAGATAAAAGAAAAGCCCACGACATGTTGCTTTTAAAACTACATTGTCATAAACAACCTCAACCGTTGGTTTCTTGTGTTCGAATGGAACTCGTGTATCCCTTAGTATAAACTCTCTGGACACTGGGGTCTTGGATGAGTAATGAATCATCCTACAAGTCAACACCGATGGGTATTCCAAGACTTCCCGCTGACAAATTAGTCCCAGGGGTTTACTCAGTGCGAACCAAGCAACAAAATGCACGAAGTGGCCTCATTTATTTTCATGATTTAAACCTGCTTACAGAAACGGAAGGACCGATTAGGCCATTGTCGTTTGCCAATATCTATTTGTCATCCCATACAGTTTGTCTTTCGCATGTTATTATTTAAGAAATTATGCTTTAATCGGTTTTAATATTCAATTGAATATTCAGCTTTCGAAGATGTTCTTATAACTCAGTTTGTACCGAGCTGACAAAAATTAGCCGTCAGTTACCGTAAGGGGGATGAATGATCGTTTTATTTATTTATTTATTTATTTATTTATTTATTTATTTATTTATTTATTATTATTTTTTTTTTTAACTTGCCCCCATCCGCAAGTTTTCAAGAAACAAACCGTTAAACCGAGCCGTGAAAATTTCATCAAATATATGTTGATCACATATTTTAAGTGAAAACAGCAAAAGACGGTTTGTGTGTTGCCGGGAATTTTGCGATTGTTCATGCTTCACGAGTGATTGTTTGGGGTCTTTAAATGCTACTTTTTTAGATTTGAGTAAAATGTTTCTCTGGAGAATTGATATTGTTCTGAGCTTAGATGAAACTTTCAGGAAACACTTTCGATACTTGATGAGCAAAGGTTTTTTTTTTCAATGAAACTTAATGTTGAGTGGCGTTTTTAACCAATGGTAATTTCGTCTTTTAATTACAGGCGCTGAACGTAAAGTCCCAATACCAGTTTCGTCATCGTTCCTACCAGCAATTCCAACACAATGCAAGAGGTTCAGTTTCAGACAGTGTAGACCCAACGCTAATAATGAGGTGAGAATTAGTTATTTGCTTTAAATTACTCCAGCATAACTACAAAATCACCGCAACCTTTCCTCAAGTTTGTTTTTTGGCCGTCGCAAGGTTCGATGTCACCGTATCATCACACGTGCAAACGCAGCTCCATATATAAAAATGCGGTACCGCAAAGCTATCCTCAGTATGTACACAAATCTACGATAGTGGCAATTAAATTGCGAGTTGAGTGGGGGCCGCAAGACAACCCTCTTCGCTTGAAAAGCGCTGTTGGAAACGGCTAAGTGTAACGTGTTGACTTTGGAGGTCGGCTAACATTGACGGAGGGCAAACGACAACGGCACAAACTTACAACGAGGCGATACCTGGCTCAGTACATATATAGGCACCTTATCGTATGAGCTGGGGAGCGGCAAACGCAGAACAAAAACTCGTGTACAGTACCGATGCGTACCCCCACCTCAAAACCGCCCCTTTAGCAATACAGTGACCCAATTCCTCGGCCAATCGCCTAACAAATTGTTTACATAATCTACGAACCGTATTCAAGAAGAAAGATGTAGTACGGTGATGATTAACTCGCCTTGTCTGGTGATATTCAATATTTAATTTCAAAATAATTCTCTGATTGTGTTTGCGAAGTTATTTAATACAAGATGGCGGCCGTTGAAGGTTATTAACGGCTCAATTTGCATTGAGCTGCATCGAGAACAGTTTAGGGCCATTCCAACCACCGCTTCTCCATGTGGGGATATTAAAGAAAGACTTAAACTGATAAAACTGGATAAATAAACTCCTAAATGACATTAAATGAAACCACAAGGCGTAGCCTATAATCCACCGTTAAGGGTAAGCCAATATCCCAGCTACGGGAAGGTTAGTGTCTCAGCCCGTCCGTGCGACAGTGGGGAAAAAAAGACAACAGATGCCGCGGGAAAATCGTCAAACTGGATTGCGGGCCAGGATACCGCATTCTCAATTTTCTTGCCTGAGCTTGGGGAAATTCATTCTAATGCACTCTGGTATAAGAGGAAGAGGGGGGAAAATCCGGAATCCAATCAAGTTCCGGGGTGCCCTCATTAACCCGGAACGCCGGAGCGGAGTGCCGCAGACCTTCCCGACCCTGTCTCGGCATATAGAGTGATGGACAAGTTTTGTGTCAGTCCCGCCTGTCAGACCATGAGGAGATAATTGTTTCTTGGTGAGTGAAGAATTGTGGAAAGGGAGGGAGTTCATTTCGGTGAAAAAAAAGAACTGCATTTAAAAACTTAGAGATTACTCGTTTACAGTCAACAAGTATGGTACTTGAGTTACAAAGAAATGGTAAATGAGAACTTCGTTTACAACTATTAGGGACCATAATTTATTGTAGATTATTTTAGAATTGTTTATGAAGTGTGAATGTGGATATTTGTATACCAAATTTGACAATAATGCCAATCGTAACTCATTGTTGTTGTCATGGCCATCAAGCACTTCTGTAAAATAATACAATTTTATGTCAAAAAACAACAGATTATGTTCTCTAGTCGTGACTAGTTTTGAATTATTTTTTTTTTTCATCATTTGTTCGTCTGTTTGTT
The DNA here is from genome assembly GCA_911728455.2 of Marthasterias glacialis. Lineage (NCBI taxonomy): Eukaryota > Metazoa > Echinodermata > Asteroidea > Forcipulatida > Asteriidae > Marthasterias > Marthasterias glacialis. The sequence goes on from OU452231.1 coordinate 9,123,807, forward strand.
TATTTTTCTTCTTTTTGTCGTTAAGCCCAACAATTATACCCTTGACTGCTCTTGGGGTCGCGACCCGCTTTCAACACACTGCAAATTTCCCTCATCCAAAATTAAAAAAACAAGAACCTCGGTATGTCCTCAACGGGAAATCCCTAATGCCAAACTGGGGGGAGGGGGGATTATTTCGCTTGTCTCGCTTGGTGTCCGTTCGGCCGCATGTAGTTTTGAACTATGCTAACTCACTGGCCGGGATTGGCACTCTAATTAGCTTAAGACTGCAATGTCGGCGCCACGTGTGGGGGATGAATTAGGAACTCTCACGGGGTTGGATAATACGGGTATCATAACCCGCGCTATCGGGGCACGATAGCTTGTAGCGTTCCGTCATCATAAGTCGGATCCCACTTTATGGGGGCAGGCTATTTTAATACTTTGTATTCCCCCCATACCCAAGATTAAATAAAAAAAAGATAGTTTGCGAAATGGCTGGTAATCATCTAAGCACATGAGCAACATGCTAGTTATTAGCGAGGTAAATCTATTCACCTCTGACATCGGAAGTACGAGATGTGCTCTCTGTGCACATACAAATACATTACTTCGGTCTCGCGGGACCAAGTTTGGAAGTCAAAACATTTGGTAATGCGTATGGATTTTTCCGGATATTGTAACCTCCAAGCAAGGCGCCTTGAGTATCGAGATGTTTGTTCAGGCTTTCTGGCAACATAATTATCCGATTTGAAAAACTTATAAACACATTCAAATTGTTTGAAATTGAAATCGGGGAGGTGGGATTTAGGGACGGGCACTAACGGCTTGGCATGATAGTGACCCAAGCCCCTGCCAAGCCAAATCAACTGTACTTTTGATTGTCAATTCCTGAGTCTCCTTCTGTATATTCATTAGTTTTCTGGGGGTAGTTCTTCTTCTTTTTTCGTTCTTTGATTTATAGAAAGTCTAAACGGTTGCACTGAGAGACTGGCTGTAGCTTTCCTGACGTCTAGTTTGCATAATTCATTGTGCTACATGTTTCTGGAAGAGAAAATCGGGTCCACGTGCAGGTCGTCTGAATCAACAAACGGAGGAGAGAAATCGAGGGAAAAAGAGGGAAAGGTTGGGGCACGTGTTTGATTCGATCTAGAACCGTGAAAATCTATTAAGATCTGAACCCGGGAAGGCTGTACTATGCTTCCCCCCTCTGATGGGTCCCTCATCAGTGCATGATTGTCTGATTGTCGTTTGTGACTCTCCGTTAACTTGAGAAATCCGCGATGGGCTGTAGAAGCGGGTTCTAAAAATAGGGTCGAATGTTGTACGATGACGAGTCGGCGCGTTGTTGCACTACTAAACGGTATTTCCATATGTGATTTGCAGCTCGGCTGTTTACAAAGATTGGTTGAAGTATGCAACATGCTGGACGTTCTACTCGTTCTAAATTATGCCAAACGCATATTTGTTTATTTATTATTATTATTATTACTATTGTTGTTTTGCAAATCAGCAAAACCCAAATCGAGGCCGACAGAGCAAACTGACTTGCATTCATACAGGCTAGACCTATAGTCTCATAACATTGTGTATGTGCGTGCACAAAGGTAATCTGAACCTCGGCCAGTGCAGTATCGTTTGTTCACACTATGGTACTAATAGACGTATAGAATTACAATTGACCCAGTCAGTTTCCCTGGTGGTTTATAACTAACTTGATATTTGAAATAAAATGTCACATCCCCTTAAGGTGATCCCTGTCCTGTCGCTTCCCGGGTTGTATCGTAAACGTGGGTGTAAATGCCCTGGTTATACGGCAGTTTCAAGTTAAATGGCTTCTGACTGGCACCCTGAGCAAAGATATTGACAAAATAGAGAGACCGCCATCATTAGGGCTGGATAGCTCAGTTGGTAGAGCGCCAGCACGTTAAGCCAGAGGCCTCAGGTTCAAATCCCGTTCTAGTCATTTTTTTCTTTGTTCATCCCAATATTGAGTTAATATCTACCCACTAGTCAGTTTCCCTTTTCTTCTACTACTTGATATAGGCCTATCTGTTTTTGTTGAAGAAATGATTCAACCTTTTTATGTTCTTGATAAGAAGGAATCATAACATCATCATAATTGTTGTCATCTTAGCATAGTCAACCCTTATCTCAAGCTATCACATGGGCCCAAATGACGTCATACTGCGGGCAACGACATGGAGATCCATCCTTTTGTGCATAATGTTGGCTTCCCCCCCCCCCCCCCTTGTGACACGTCCCCGAGGCATCCGGACCTGCGCGGATATTTGCCGCTAGAATTCAGTGGATTACGAGAGACCTTTTTGGTTCCTTCGCCGAACGCGTCGGTCAGAAGGCAACATGACCATCGCCAGGCATCGCACAGCTGGAGACAAGCATTATGCCCCTCGATGCCGCTGAGCAACCACATTATATCGGCAAGAACTACTCTCACATTGCATGAAGTTTACCGAGCTCCCTTACCCTTAAGAAAAAAATAATAATTTTAATAATTTGTTAGTGATTCGTCAGTGAGTAAATAATACTCAAACCACGCGGCGAGCGTTCGGCTGGGATCATTCAAAATGGCACGGAGAGCATGTCAGACTCGGAGCAGAAGCTGCAGTATTGAAGAGATTCAAAACTTGGGTTTTGGTTTACCAAAGTATGTGGTTCGTTCCATTTTCTGCGCGTGACGAAAGCGTCATGGGTTGCATCTGTGAATATTCGACATTGAAAGAGGTCCATGTTTAGCACTGTTCGCAACTATATAGCCAATGCTCTAAAAACAACCATATTCGAACATATCGTGCACGCGTTGAAATGACTTCCAGTGTGTATGACGTTGTTTAAGGAATCGTGTTCTTTTCCTTCGGCGGGCCACACCAAGTTGGTAAGAAATGACTATAAAGCTTTCCCAAGCTCACTAAAACCGGCCTACTGTTCACAACATGTTTACTGAGTAGTTAAGTCGACCAACCGTTTGAAACCATTCAACTGCACGGTTTGTGTAGGGTGGCGCAACTGTGTACTGTGTGGATGAATTCACCACATGGTTACCATTGCAGGCTGGCATAGTTTATCTTTCATTCAAAACCACAGTGGATGATTCTGAACGGCCTGGACAGTTGTTGGAGGTTCGTCGTGTACTGCGTAGATGCATGTATCACATGAAATCAGGTTGCAGGCTGGCATATCACTCGAAACCACAGTGGATGATATTGAATGGTCGGGCAGCAGGAGGGTTGACTGTGTAATGTGTGGATGCATCCACCGCATTGTATCATAATACAGTCTGGCATAGCGTATCCAACATTTCAAAGTCTTATGGGTGATATTGAATGGGCAGACTGTATAGGAGATCTTCAAAATGTGAAATCCAAACGTAATTCACTGTGATATTGATGGTATCTCTATAGCATTTCCTATAAGTTGAGTTTTGCGAACTCGATGCCCGACGTAAGACCCTTCTCTTCGTAACTTCTGTCCAGGCCAATGAAACAAAATGGACCCTAGACGAAGGACGAACCCCAGGGTACCTTTAAGAACTTTCATCGCCCCCCATTGCAATACTTAATATATGATAGTTCTGTCGGTAAGCAACCTTTTCAAATTCTGGCAATTGGTCGTTACGGCTGATTAGAAATCAGGAAATTACATCCCATACTTTATTGATGACCCTTTTAATTCCATTGTTTATAACCTCAAGGGAGAATCCATAATCTTTCAGTTTTTTTATTGACGTTCTGCACTACCAAAGTATTAGTTTTATGGGGTATTAACTATATGGAGAATGGCTGAAACAATTGTATTAAAAAAACTTAATTTATAGCTGGTATGATATCGATCAATGCGTGCATTACTTGGTACATCTTCCGCATTGATGGGTGCTACAAGAAAAGGCAGCCATTTGTTTGACATTGAAGGCGCGTTGAAGACACTTTTTTTTAGCTAACACTATAAACCGTGCTAGAGACACACGACAAGCTGTCTTCGTCCAGCCATAAAGAACTGCGAAACGTACGTTCATGGTATTTCTCGTTGAGTGGGGGGGGGGGGGGGGTTAGGTTGTCCCGGATAAAGTGTCCTGTGTTCATTACTGCTGACAGTGTACTCAGCAGGCCATCCCGGCTGAAACAACTCAAGCTGTAATACAAACAAATCTACAGACAGATAAAATAAGAGTACAGAAAAAAGACAGTCTGATCGTGGAATGCCTGTGTAGCATCAGCAATATCTAAGTTGGATTTATGGTGTTTTATAACCGGGTGCAGGAGATCGGTGATCCAATCCCCTCTCGAATAATTTTCTCATAATGTTTGCCCGGGCCAAGAGATGTCCAGTTGGAGGGACGGGTCAAATTGGATGAAGTGATGACCATCTCTGGCACTTAACTGTTCAAGGCTTGATCGCCATGTTAACTGGGTTGTGTGTCGAGCCGAGTACGGGCCGGATTCTCCCGTGGGGACGCTAAGAGTGAGCTGCACAATTACAGAGACTTGGTTTGCTCTGGCGGTACCGCTATGACTATCAGCAGAACCAGGGCAGAACGCACACACGCACACGCAGACGTAATAGCCGCACGGGGAGTCAGTCTTGATGGATGGATAGATCACAGAGAAAGGATAGATGCTACCTGGTTGTCATCCGTCTGCGCACCATCATCATTATCATCATCAATCATCCCTGGCCAGGCCCATCCGTTTTTCTTTTCTTTTTTTCAATCTGATATTCCAGTAGCACCCGGCTAGCACATCGCAGGGTTTTTTGAAGTAGTTGTCGCAAGCATGTGGCTCAACACTACTGACTGACCGTGCTTGACATTACAACAGCGGATGAAATCTTGATCAAGATTAGGATAATTGACATTAAGTGCACTCCATATTGACAGGTAAGACATTCCTAAGAACACCTGAAGCATGTCCAGTATACCTATACCGTTAGCATCCTTCAAATCTCGACACGCGGTCATCTAAAACCAAGCATCTGTGCCTAAAATATGATATCGTGCGTCATATTAGGTTATCCAAATGTGTGTTAAATACACCCTCGGTTTATTTTCAGTGGTTAGATCACTTATCCAGAGTGTGCGCTTTCAATTGTGGTATTAAATATGAGCCCTGACTTACTAGTGGGGTTGTGATGAGGACGAGGACGAACCATAAGCAACAATTTAGGGATGTGAAACAATTTTTTGAAAGATTTGTTCTTGTTTGTTTGTTGGGTTGTTTGTTTTTTGTTATTTGTTTGTTGGGTTGTCTGTCTGTCTGTTTGTTTGTTTGGTTGGTTTGTTTGTTTGTTTGTTTGTTGGGTTGTTTGTTGGGTTGTTTGTTTGTTGGGTTGTTTGTTTGTTTGTTTGTTTGTGTTTGTTGTGTTGTTTGTTTCTGTTTGTTTGTTTGTTTGTTTGTTTGTTTGTGTTTGTTGTGTTGTTTGTTTCTGTTTGTTTGTTTGTTGGGTGGTTTGTTTGTTTGTTTATTTGTTTGTTTGTTTGTTTGTTTGTTTGTTTGTTTGTTTGTTTGTTTGTTTGTTTGTTTGTTTGTTTGTTTGTTTGTTTGTTTGTTTGTTTGTTTGTTTGTTTGTTTGTTTGTTTGTTTGTTTGTTTGTTTGTTGGGTTGTTGGGTTGTTTGTTTCTTTGTTTCTTTGTTTCTTTGTTTGTTTCTTTGTTTCTTTGTTTGTTTCTTTGTTTCTTTGTTTCTTTGTTTCTTTGTTTCTTTGTTTCTTTGTTTCTTTGTTTCTTTAGTTCTTTGTTTCTTTGTTTCTTTGTTTCTTTGTTTCTTTGTTTCTTTGTTTCTTTGTTTCTTTGTTTCTTTGTTTCGTTGTTTCTTTGTTTCTTTGTTTCTTTGTTTCTTTGTTTCTTTGTTTCTTTGTTTCTTTCTTTGTTTCTTTGTTTCTTTGTTTCTTTGTCTGCTTAAGAATGCAAGGTTGGTGGGTTACAATCCCACCCGAGTAGTATATCTGTGGATTTTTGAGTTTACAGTTTACACTGAGTTTACAGTGCTTATTACTCATCGGTGTATGGTAAAACTCGAAATAATATTCTTTATCCTCAATGCAAATTATTTCATGTATTAAAATATTTATCATGCCAAGGGCCGATTTCTTACAGAGCTCACATTGATCTTAACTGTGTATCAATCTTAATTGCTAAGCAAAGTGTGATGTCAGAATACAAATCACTATGACAATATTGCTTCGTGAAATCGAGTCCAGAAGTAATACTTAAATGGTCTGTACGTTTAATTGTTTTCCTCTTTATAAAAAAAACATGACGACACTACATGCACTTGCCGCATGCGATACTGGTTGGATCTTAAGATTTATAAAAAATAATAAGTAAGTTTATAACAATAATAGGAACTAATTTCCAAATGATAGCTCTATTTATATAATTGTGACGTCACAACGTCTTGTCAACGTTGATTGGACGTTGACACGTAGTTGTGCGCCCTGTTGATCAAACACACACACAAGATGCTCAGCAGAGACAAAATCTTGCTCAGAAGAGGCAACATCTTGCTTAGCAGAGACAACATCTTGCTTAGCAGAGACAACATCTTGCTTAGCAGAGACAACATCTTGCTTAGCAGAGACAACCTCTTGCTTAGCAGAGACAACATCTTGCTTAGCAGAGACAACATCTTGATTAGCAGAGACGACATCTTGCTTAGCAGAGACAACATCTTGCTTAGAGAGACAACATCTTGCTTAGCAGAGACAACATCTTGCTTAGCAGAGACAATATCTTGCTTAGCAGAGACAACATCTTGCTTAGCAGAGACAGGTTAACAGAGTCAAAAGACCATGTCACGTACATTGTCCGTGACTGGTTTCTCTACTAACTTGTGCTTAGCACCATTTTCTGCTGAAATTGGTTCCATGCTGATACATTCGTGTTGCATTGGTGACCACGAAGTACTGCCGGGGAAAAACGGTTACCCCTTTTTCAGATAAAGGTACCGTACACTTTAAAATCAATTTATGCTCTCTCTTTACAACATTCAGCTTTTGGAAATAGTATTTCTTATATCCTTCTAGATTTGTCCATATAATGCATTCTTCATTCCAAATGCATTTTTGGGGAAAAAAAGCACAAGTGGGTTTTTAGGTTTGTTTGTACTCAAGGCACGAGTGAGGCCGGTATTTCGTTTCAAGATGCATATATTCCCCAAGAAAACTGCAATCATGCAGGTGGAATTGGGTGGTTTTCTGTTTCCTTTACACTTAAACTGATGTGTCGTTTTTGTTACCCTACTTTTTTTTGTATTTATTTGTGTTAATTATCATCTCAACGGGAAGGGTAACAATCAGTGCGAACGCTCCCTTTCGGAAAGTTCAGTGCATGTTTTCAGTCAACACTATTATTGTTTTAGCTTTCCCACTTTTGTATAAATGATCACCGCCCGACTGGGCCAGGATATTCACTTTCCAGCATCCATTGCCTTAGTTTTTCTCTCTTTTAGGTCAACCCCATTTTGCAGAAATCAAAACGGTATAATATTCCGCCTGTAGAACTTTGAAGTTTTATACACCTTCAATTTTTATCAAACTAAAAAAAAGTCAATCTTGTTTTTGTGCCTGTAAATCAACTGGAGCTTTTACTATTAAGTTGTGGTGGAGTTGATACTGCGGTCTCCCCCTTATTTTTACGGAAAACAGTCCAAGATGAATCTTTGTGCTAATGAAAACATCACGGGGCTTGGGGCTTACAAATTAACGCCAATTGAATCATGTCTTATTGATTTTAGACTGACAGGGCAAGAGCGTGCATTCTTCAACACAGGGGTTACTTTTCCCGTCTCTGTTCATCACTTAGAAATGTAAACGAGGACACAGAAATTAACTCTCTCGTCCTGTAGATAGTGTACCTTCATCAAGAATTAAAAATCTTAATGAGACAGACATTGCTTAAAGGGGTGGTGTGGATCTAGAAGAATTTGGGAGAATATCTTGCCGCCCTCTCTCCCTCTCTCTCTCTCTCTCTCGTCATAACCGTTGTAACTGCTGCTGCGTTCTGACAAAACCGTGCATTAATCTAACGGTAAACGTGATTTTGTTCTCTAAGGGCTATGTAGCGTGAGGCAATTTACAGGCGACGACTTCGAGGCAATCTCCACGGAGCAAAAACTATTCAAATTTGTTTTCCACATAATTTTTAGTTGGGGTAGTATTGTGGGAAAGCGTCTCTCTTGAGCTGACGAAGTGTTCGTTTTGCCTGTACAATATACCCTTGTGTCACATGGCCTAAGCTTACAAAATACTGCTTTAGTTTGCAAATCAATCTTGTTAAGTTGGAATTGTTCAAGAATCATCCCCAACGAAGAGATCGTTTCAGTGGATAGTCTCAGGGTAACGGTTATTGTATGCCGTTTGTTGCCGTTGAGAAAGAACAGGGGCCCAATGTCAAAGCAAAGACAGACTAGATACTCGTAAGGGGGTTCAGGAACGAGACTTAGAGATTTCCTGAGCGTAATTGGATAGCTCACGTTCTCTTAGATGATGGGACACTTTTTACAGTGTTGAGTTGTGCACATGACGCTGGTTTTGAAAGTATGTTAGTGAGAAGTGCATTGGAATTGTAAGAGGTCTTTAGCAACTAGTCTTCAAGATTTCTCAAGTTAGGACTTGAAAGCTCTCTGTCAAAAGTTAAAGTTGGTTCATCAAGAAACTATACACTGATCCGGAGAAAATGTTTCCTCTTGCAAGAGCCTGATTGTTAAAGAATCGATCCCCTAAACGACTGGACGTTTCCTCCCACCAAACTGTTACCCACCTCGAAACAATAAAATAAACCTATTAGCAGGCTGTGATGCTCTCGTCAAAACGTGCGTGGCTATCGTAATGGGGTGTTAAGTTAAGATCTAGAGGCCGATTGTTGTTCTTGCGTGATGTTATAGAGGATAAGAACCATGGACGCTTACCAACAAATAAAAAAATCAATGTTTCTCAGGAAATTTTTAAAGGGGGTGCCATGAAGTCTTTCAGGACTTTCTATATGTTTCAGTCATCCGGAAACCATGTTCTATAAATAGATGCTTGTACAATTTTAATACGCACAATAATAAAGGCCTTTGAAACAAGTTGAAAGGCTTATCTGCTCCCATGCTGTGAGTTCTTCCCCCAAAGTTTGGAAATAAACAAAAATCTGCAGTGGGCTAAAAAATGCACCAGACTTTACATTAAGTCATTCTGGATTTATACAGACAAACTATTGGATTGGTAACCGTCTGGGTAAACGTTATTAATTTCAATCCGAGAGCTTAAATAGTTTATACGGAGTACCACTCCTCCAGAGGAACACTGATACACTGTCCACGTGAAAGTTGAGAAAATACCAATTTTCAGACCACAAAAAACACCTCTGCTTATTTTCATAACAGCAATCAAAGAAAAGCATATTATTATTTATTATTGTTATTTATATCTTTCTGATGAAACCAAGGGACCCTCAAAAGTGACTAGCAATGTGACCCGTAGGCCTGAAGATACCTGTGGAGAGAAGATGTTGAAGAAATGTCCGGTTTAAGATGTGGGAGGAAAACCCCAAATGGGGAAAACCCACGCAATCAGGTGATTAATATGATTTTATAAGAACGTGCACAGAATCCCCGACAAAGCGAAAATCGTTTTTTTTTTCTGTGTTTTCTATTAAAAAAAATAAAAACGAAAAAAAAGAAGAAAAAACGTAATAACCCAACTTGTTTGTGACCCCAATGCGTTGCGTTGTGTTCTCAATTGAAATCTAAGATTAATAAGGAATTTACATACTCTTAAAGAAATAACCACGATGTTTTATGCCTTGAATTGTAGTTAAAGTTTAACCATCGTTTTGAGCAATGCAATTTTATTAATGGCGTTGGCGTACAGCTTCTTTAATATTATTTCTGACGTGATGTACACGAATTAGGTGGAGTAATTATTGCGGTCAGTCACGCTTAGTGTTTTAATTCATCAACTCGGGAGTGTGTGAACGCAGTAATTTAACGGAGTAGTTTCAGAAACTCTCTGCTGAATAGTGGTGTCTCGCCGTAAAATCAATAACAAGAAGGAAGCTATATTGTAGTTATCTTGGTTTGCTCTAATCAGTTTCTACACCGACCACAGAAAGTGAGGGAGATGATGACATAAATGCTCGTTTGTTTCTTGTGAAGAAACTGTATAACCTCCGTTTTAGGGAGGATATTGACATTTATTTTGTGCAAGATGTATGTATTTGTAATGCAGACTTTCTACGGACTGTTTACAAACATTGACCTTTTTTTGGTATGGACGGCCTTGAGTATCACAAAATGCACAACTTGATTGGTACAAAGTTGCCCTCCATGAAACACACAAACCCTTTACGAGGAGAAATGTATATTTAACGTCGATTTGTTTGGGATAGAAACCATTGATTTATAGGTGATTTTCACAGGTGTATTCAGTATGTAATCAGTTTATTTTTTGCTGAGCAGGCTGCCCGTAGTTTTGCCCGCCGAGGTTGGCAAAACTCACAGCTGTGACGTACAGAAAAAGAGGTCTCAGAATGTGACTTCTGTTTATGGTGCGCCCTGTTGAAATTTCGTTAGGTCCAAGCAACAGTCGTTGACTTTCCAACGTAAAGCTTCATATACTTTACGCTTTCCATTTGTGTTGTCCTGTATAAAAACTTCATTTTTGTGTGTGTGAAGAGTACGAGGTATGTCATCCCATTATCTCATCGTAGAAGCTTCTCTTGTGGCCCTTGTCAATGGCGGCAATGCAGCTAGTGACCGTTGCATATCGGCAGCGGGCGCTGTTTCTGCATGTCAACAAAGGAGGTCAAAGGTTACACCATGGGCCCTTTAAGAAGGAGGTAGCGTTGGTTATGATTCTATGGTTTGAACATTGTATGTGGAGAGGTTAGGGAGAATAAAATGGCTAAGCTAATGAATTAAAGGTGTTCTGTTTACGATGAATATTTAAACGGGACTGCGGCTGTAATATACAGACTGTGAGATGTATTTATTGATGATTTACGTTAAGACGTACTGATTCAAGAAGCGTAACACCCAGGCCTAGGCCTCAGAGATCTTAACGACAACACGCCCTCAGCGGCTCGTACACAGAAGGTGATTTAACTAATCCATACCCGTCCCGTCGGTAATACTTACCCTTACCCGCGGAAAGGAACCGTCTGAGTGGGTAGCGGAGGCTTGTATTTCAACTCCACCACTCTGCCTCGAGAGCGGCCGGGTATTGGGTTATCACCAGCCCTGGCAACTTCGAGGCCGTGAATCTATACGAAGAGCCTATAATGGATCTTCTCCCCCGTGGTTTACTTACCCATTAAGTGTCTTTGTTAGCAATTACTGATCTTCAAAGTATTAATTTGTTTAAATTTGTATATTTTCCCCCCGTTTTTTCCGGCTGTGGCTGTAAAGGTTATATACTTTTGAATGTATTTATGCCAAATAATACAGAAATGAGGCTGAAATTGGTGTGTAACTTACGTTTTCAAGCTTCGATTTCACGAGACACTGGAGCCCTTTTCGAAAACACTGCTTAGGCTTGGGCTTGGGCCTGGGCTCCGTCAGGTTGAGTTGAAAACGTACGCTTTTTGTACGGGGTTTCAAACAGGCAGACGGAGCCTAAAGCCCGGTGCCAAAGCTGAATCCCGTGGTTTCGAAAAGGGACTGTAGGATTCATCTTAAGATGAGGTTGTCAATATCGCCATTTTGATTTGTATTCTGACATCATACTATTGCTTAGAAGTTAATGATTGACATACATAAGTATCAATCTTAGCTCTTCGTAAAATTTAGCACGGTCAGTCTAAGCAAACAATATAATTTCTACCCTTCTATTTTTTTCTTCTTCTTCTTCTTTCAATAGGTTTCTGTACGGCTGGAATTTTACAACATTTACTGTACGGCCCCCTCGGTTTAAACAATTACCCTTTAGCCCAAGAAAACTACAATGCGTACTTACAAGTTAGCCCAGGCTTTTCTGCCCACCGGAAAATCTTGATATTCATCTATCCACCACCCAGGCTGCGCGCCGGATAGACCACCGCGCTCATGGTGACTCTCAAATAATTATGTTGGATTTTTTTCCCCCTTCTTCGTCTTCGTTGCTGAACGGAAGCGACATATCATAGCCACTCGTTGCAATTCGAATCGACTTTGATTGGGTTCAACTTATTAATATGTACACAACCACGGGCTAATACACTGAGTGTATTCACTGTATATCTTGCACTGATCAATAGCTCATAGTCTGCACCTCTTCTTTTAAACCCGTCGGCAACTTTAATTTTCCGCCGTCGCCCATTAGAGTCTGCGGACGTGTCGGTCGTCCGCTCAGCCAGCATACCCCCCCCCCCCGCCCGCCCCCATCGGCTAGATAAACCTTTAATAAACCAGGTTTCATTACGCACATCTAAATGAGCTCAGGGTTTGTCTTTCCAAATTAGTACCGCCATTATCAAGCATGGAGTTGTCTGGAGTGGGGGGGGGGGGGGAGAAAACGACGGCCGTATGAAACACGGGGAGCTGAACGGTGGGGGCAGATTTGATTAGTTTTGCTGTGCACAATTTCCCTATCCCCAGGCTTTGGCATGGCTTCTCATCGGCTAGGAGCAACAACAAACACACAGGTGTATGTACAGGAATTTTTTTTTTTCGTCTTCTTCTCTCGCCTATGCATTCTCCAAGTGACTGGAACCCTATGTCCCCTGGACGAAAAAGCTCTCACTCATACCGCCGTTTCCCCTATCCGTCAGAATTTCACCCCTTCCAACCTTGATAACAACAAAAACACGGGGCTAGAAAATGGCGTTAACTTAATTTGCTTGCCCATACATTACTTTTGCTAATATAATTCCCCCTTCTTGTATATGTGTGGGGTTCCTTTCTGGGACATATCACCTGTCATTAAGTATTAAAACTGGGTCAGACATAACCAAACTGCAGTTCCGCCATCGGAAATCGATGCACGTTGCAAAATTATCCGGCGCTTTGCACCGCGAAGGCTTTAATCAGAGCTGTGAAGTACAATATACCTGAAACGCAAACATTGTACGACGTTAAGAGGGGAAAAATACCATCATCATCATCAACACCACCATCATCATCATCCTCTTCTTCGTCGACAGAACAGGGATACTCGAGATATACTCTTTTTCTCCAGTCTATAGGGATGCAGTGCATAAGCGAGTCAACAGCTTGAGAGGCTCGGCTGGGGAGGTCTTGATGAGTTGGAGTGTGGGGAAATATGAGTGCTATACACCTGTGTCTTCCGCTGCTGCTTCAGAGTACCAGTTGCGAAATATGTATTATTGGATGCCCTGAGGGGGTTGACAAATGAAAAAAAAAATACGTGTTGCATGCTGTTGGGAGAGAGGTTGACTGGCGAGGCGATCTTTCTGTCTTCTTCTTTCTAAAGAGATTTTTTTTTCAGATGGCATGTTTTTTGTTTTGGGTTTTTTTTTTTGCGTACTTGAGTTTCAACATTCAAACCGAGCACGTATATCGATCGATATTTCATCAGAGAACAACACGTCATTGTTTGGGATTTTAATAGAAAATGAACAGATTGAATTGACTTTACAACAGAAATACAATACGTTCTAACTTAACATCACAAGAGGGGAACAGTAGCGCGACCTCTGTTGACACCAGACCAGATTGTGTTTGTGAAACCGATGACAATAACAAAAGCAAGGAAAGTCCAAGGACGTCCTCATTTCGCTTGCGTGTACAAAACCAATGGGGACGTCGCTGAAGCAAAAACAATACGAGAACAAGAGAAGTCCTCGATTTACTCGGTCGACTAACATGGGAGTATCTGCGTGTGTTTGTATAACTGTAATTTTTTAGACATGTTGAATTCTTTAAAAGTAGAGTGTCTCATCTTGAGATTAAGGCCAAAACAGCAAGCCACGACCACCTACTGCCTGGCCCACAAGTCATTTTGTATCCCAGCATTTTCCCCTTCTTTCTGTCTGATGTTTGGGTTTCATTTCAGGAAATTGTTTTCAGTCTGATGGACAAGCTGAAACTAAATCCTTTATTCCTTTTAAAAGACTTACTGGTTGATCCAGGATTGAGATCAAAAGAAAGAGGGTCGTGCTCAGTTACATTCTAGACATCGAATCAAGAAACTAAAACTACTGAGATGGGCGGATGACCCAACCCACATTTAATTCCCTTGTGTAATCGTGAGAATATTAGTGATTAGTGACGATGACGTGTTTCATCACAACTATCAAAGGTATAACGTCCATGTTTTGCTGTATCCAACTTTACTTGTTTTATGAACGCTTGGGTACAAGACTCTGACTATAGTCTTAACATTGCATGGTAAATTTAGATATATTGAACGCGGTGGACTTCTACCCCGTGTTTTTCGTCCACACGAAGACGTGTCTTGTCTCTGAAGCACAGCAAAAAATAGACTGGTCCCGTTCATATATCGATTACCCAGTGCTATGATCCGACCGTCTAACAAGCAACCCAACTAGAATGGCTGTACTCTGCATCGTTGTCGGCCATGATAGTTAGATCATTAGATGCTAGCAGTTGATGTATTCATGTCTGTGTAATATCAAACTGAGGTTTGGATGAAAACAATATGGCATGTTTTCTATGATAAGAGGACGTGTCATTATGAAGTATGCAGAAAATCTGCCCGTATTGCTATAGAGAATGTCAACGAACTAAACGATTGATCGCTTAGAAGACAAGCCTCTTTAACCTACCGTTTACTTGTTAACATGTGCACAGTGATGTCCCTGGAGTAGGGCGCCCTCACGTAAAATGTCGCTCATTGGCCCGTCGTGTCGGCCTCTCCGACGTAGCTGTTTGTTCGCATTGGTTCATAGTCGCTTTACCTTCATGAGATGGTAGCTGGCTGATCCTGAACAATCAGGCAAGAATACAGACCTTTATCATTGCACAACTCTCTGTGTTTTCTCGCTCCCATATTGAAATCAGGGCAAGAAAACTGAGGCCAAAAAGTCCGACTCTGATGTGCATTATGAAAATCACTATTCATTCATATTAATGAATAAGGGAACAAGACATAGACGATAGCACCACGGTCAAATTCACTCTGATAAAACAGTTTTGTTGACACAGCAAGTCGAAGATGTACAAGCAGAGTTACAACAAAACATGCCCCCTCTTCACTCCCAACCAAAATGCTCTTTAACGTCCTTTGAAAAACAATATAATATTCCAAGAGGGTAAAAGGAGTCTAACAGGAGTGCCCCCTGGGCATTCTGGGTCCCACTCGGGCTTCCTTCGCCAATATATTTTTTATTGCGTCTTGAGATCGATAGCAGTCACTTGAAGATGTCATTCAGGGCTTGTGATTTGGTGGGTGCAGAAGGCGGGATCGACCCGCTATGAGGGACCCTCCTGTTCTGACCGCTCAATATCCACTTCCAACTTGTCCACCATTTTCCAATATTATTTCATGCAGTAAAATCTTTTCTTTTAAATTTTGTACTTTTTTTTTTACATAAAAGGTGCACCTTTTGATGTTGTAAGTGTTCAATCATAACAAACTTCTCGTTCAGGTATCTTGAAGTTTACCTGTGCAATTTTAATCGAAAAAGTGCCCCCTTTTTTCCATTATTTTTTTTCTCGAGAAAACAGCGTGCGATGATTTCCTGTTAAACGGGCACTCCAATCATCTAGTTTTCAACAGCCAAGTCGGTCAACCGACTTGTGAAAATTTCATCAAATTTTGTAACAGTAGCTGAGGGAAAACAGTTTTACTAGTTTATGTTCTGTCTGGGACCTTTGCGCTCATTATTGGTCTTTTCGCAATCAAAATAAGAAGTGAGTTTTGAGGTATGATTTACTCTTATTTTATCTTCTAATATTTTAGCCCCCCAAAAAAACTTTTCGGGAATTTTGTATATCAAGTTCACAAAAACATTTAGACTAAAATGTGTATTATTTTTTGAATTTTTTCCAGCCTACATATCCTATCTTTAAAGGCTAAATACATGGTGGAGGATTGATAAATCCACTGAGGAAAAGAAATATGATACAGTTCAATCTGAAACTCGCTAATTTTAAAGGTCCAATTACCAGTATACCAATCATCCAGATATATATTTCTGTCTGAATTAATGTAAAAGCTGAGAAAACAATATCCGAAGAAACCCCAAAACGCCTGTGTCTACCGGTATATAGACCGTGTAACCTTTGTTAACAAAAAGAGTGACCTTATACATTCCAGGACCTTTCTGGCAGGCGAGATACTACACTGGTCAGATGGTGAATTTTACATTTTGTGTCATAATTTCCACATACATTCAGGAGTTGTAAAAATAACAGCTGAACGAGTTTTGAGACGCACCCCTTTCTTCATATCAAAAGTGGATATAAATCAGGCAGTGCAATCTCCCTAAATTATAAGAGTTTATGTTTTCTTTTTTTTCATTGAACTCTGTACCAATCGTGCCTGCAGGAAGTCCAGGTTCTGTGGCTCTTTTGTAAACATTCTGATGTCTCAAATAAACGTGGTTTAAACGAGTGCCCAAAATCCAAAACAATACGTAAACCGTCTTTTGTTGTTTTAACTTAAACGGACCACTGTATTTGATAAAAAATATATGTATATATACCAGGTGGTTGAATTGTGTGTTTATTGACAACTACGGGATTGGAAATAGATGAACTCTTCCAAAAACAAACGATGTGTTATAATCAACCATTTAATACATGCTGGATAGTGCATGGCGTTTGGCACATCAGTCATGATGACGGCACACAATTTTACCCCGTCTGTCAGAATAATTTATGAGGGTGATGATTGATGTTTTGCACCTATGTTCATCCCCAAGTGAGCACCAGGACACTCATTTATTAAATTGCGCAAATAGGCTGTCAGTCGTGGAAATTAAATGATGCAAATGGAACAAAGTTGCATTGCATTAACTAGATTGTGGGGATGGGTTGGGCTTTTGCAGTTAATATACAGTTAATATACAGGTACTCGCGCAGGACTATACGAAGAGTCATTTTCAAGGTTAGACTTTATTTGTTTGTTTTAATTTTTTGCAAGCAGATACAAAACATATTTAAGACATGACACAGAAACACGCAGGGGTTGCTCAAAGTACATCTCGAGGTGGTTTCAGCGTCTCGAGTCGGATACACCAAGACCCTCCACGAACGTGCAGAATCCTTCATCGTTAACTTCCGCAAACACACTACATTGGAGGATCGTTGTCTGGCCGTGCGATGGTAATCAGCAAGGCTGGAGTCTCGATGCGATACCGGGGCTCATGACCCCTTGGGTCTACCTCCCCCATGACACAGATTTCAGGCCGTTTTCTCTGAACAGGTTTCCACGGATGGGTTGACAGTGCCTCGCGTATAGAGGGGGAAATCCCCCAGGGTCACCCCCTCCTGTCACGTTAGGGGTGTGTACCGACCGCGGTGTGTTTGTTTTTCGGTTGAATTGGATCAAAGCGGAGGGGAGACTTTCGCCAGTGTTTGTTTCGTCTGGGGGTTAGACGGCCTACATTTCTTGTCTCCTAACAGCCCTCTGTCAAGATTCGATCTGATCCTGAATCCATACGATGGCCCATCACCTATTGGGTTTGTCTCATATTGTTGAGACCCCAGAATCACGTGCTAGCGGGAGTGCAGTGTTCCCGCACTCTGGCCCGGGTTTAAGTCTTTATTTATTCTATTGCGACAGGGCTTGTTTTTTTTTTTTTTTGTTTTTTTTATCTGGGACTTGAAAAAATGTATATTTAATCATGCTTTTAAAATCACATTTTACATTATTCAAAAGTGCCAACCATTTTCGTCTTGAAAGGTTTTAAACATTGCGTGGGCTCAAAACCATTACGACTTCGTCATGAAATTTACCCGACACAAGTTAAAGCAAAACTTTTTTTCAGCGCATTTCATCGATTCATAGATTAATGTCCATGCAATTTTCCCTCAGTAGTTGTCATCGTTATTCCTGATCTGTTCTTCGCTGTGCTGGTCTTTCTCTTGTAACGGTTCCTGCTGAATTAAAAAAACAAATACACTTCAGAGAAAGGTGAACCATTTTGAGGAAAACAAATATGATTCCCGATTTCATGCTGATTTTAACATATCTTGCTTCACAAAGCTGTAACCAAAACCAAAAAGTTAACCTGTCTGTGTTGTTTGGTACCCCTCTCGTTCTCCTGTGGCGTGTTCGTAAAGCGCTTGCCTCTCACCAATATGACCCTGGTTCGATTCCCGGCTAGGGCCATATGTGAATAGAGTTGTGCGTTGGTTCTCTCCTGTGCCACGATGGGTTTTCTCCTGGCCATCCGGTTTTTCTTGAATGCCAGCAGCTCGAACACGTGTAGCCACGTCCTTTGCAATTCAACTTCTAAGCTGCTATAATGATTGGCCTCCCAAATTATTATATCATGATGTCCAAAGAGCGCTAAATTTTAAATTACAACTGAGCAATATAGATAAAGGCACACCGTTTACAAAAAGAGTTACAATTTTACTATTGTACACACCCCCAGTTTTTCTCGGCTGGCAAAGCCTCTCCGTATAGTGTGTATACGACGGTATGCATTTTGCACTTCAGCTTTCACAGGCCGCCATCGAACACAGACATAATAATTTTAGACGACCCATATCCTTGATTCTAATTGAACATGACAGAAGTGTCAACTGCAAAAGTTCGATTTGTTGTTCCATGGACCCGCGGACGCTTTGTGTTCCTGTCAACCTTTCACCCGTTGGGGGGGGGGGGGGGGGTGGTAGTTAGGGCTGTTTTGTAAATATACGATATCATCCTCTCTCTCCATCTTCTTTTGATGCACTCACGCACCGTGAAGCATGAACGTAAAATAATTGCCGGCATGTTTTCATGTTCTGTCTTGTGCACCGCTCTCTGAGCCACTGGACGGCAAACGACGACGGCTGTTTCACCCCCCCCCCCCCTTCCCAATTCTTTCCCCTCTCCCCCCCCCCCCCCTTCCCTCTCTCTCTCTCTCTCTCTCTCTCTCTCTCTCTCTCTCTCTCTCTCTCTCTCTCTCTCTCCCGCTAGTGAATGATACGCACGACAATTTTGTTTTGGGAAAGACGGCTTCTTTTTATGGCCTCTACCAATCAATGTTTTAATGTCATAATTTTGTATTGACCACCTCGGTTAATCACGCACGCGGATATGCAGGTGGCGTTGAAAACTGCCTGTAGTCTACCAATATTTCTTGATGGCGGTGCTAGTGGTGTATGCATGTTTGCACGCTGTCTTGGTGAAGGAATGGAATTTGTTGACAAAAAAAGAGATGCTGCTGCTTTAAAAAAAAAAATTAAAGTAAGCGCTATGAAGTAGATTGTGGACCATCCGACCATGTTTAAATGCGAGTTGCATGGGAAAGAAAAAACATCAAATTTCATGAATCTTCCATCATTTTAGAAACGTTGTGTCACGGTCACTGTCCCCAGTTTCCACCTGAACTTCATACTTAATAGCAAAATGGTACGTAACGCTCTCCGATTTCGAGAATTGTACCAAACCTTTTACTTCTCTAAACATAAGTCAGCAGTATGAACTTTTCCCTGTTTTTGTAAATAAAGAAAAACGGAGGGGGCGTAGATCACGGACAATGCCCTATGAATTTTGTATTCAAATCACGGCTGGCTTAAGAGAGATGCTATTATCAGTACTCTCTTTGATTAGAGTTTGTTTCATGTGCAAAGTTTACTCATGTGCTGAATTATAGACGATTACTCGTGTGCATGAGCTTCTATGTGCATTCACTTAATACACTATTTGTGAGATTTATTTTTATTGTCAGTATAACAGATACGTTTACCCAGTTTTCTTCTTAATTGTGCCTTTTTTGTTGCCTTGAATAAAAATAAAATGATTTTGTAGAGTGTACGTTACTACTGACGTCATGAATTTCGCCAACCGGAAAATGGAAAATTGTTCCGCAGCTAAAACAAAAACTATACTGTGAATTTTGTTACGAATACCATGTTCTTTATAGACGCATACCATCGTGCGCGTGTGGAAATCAATTCTGCACGAACAGTAGGCTGGCTTCTGCAGTGCTCTATGAAAAATGGCACTGATGAGCGTTTTGGGGCATTCAGGGAACCACACAAACATGGCTGCAGCGTGTGGTGCATGCAAGGCCGAACTGAGTTGGGGCCGCTGACATGCGCGCACGTCACGACACAACCGCTTCACACTCTTTCTCGGTATCCAATAACATTCCAGACACGGTTTGTATGTTGCCGATATTAAAGCTAACATTCAACGCTGCAGCGCCATCGTGATTAAGGTCCAATATCAATAACAATCTAGCAACCGTACGTGGAGATACTAAGCAACCTCAACCAAACAAGGACTTGGGAGTTTTGTTATACATACAAGTCTACCACTAGACTAATTCTATTTTTTTTTATTTATTTTTTTTTTTTTTATAGGTTGACACAGATTTTTGACGAGATTATTGTTATTTTTTATCGACAGGTTCTCGGGACTTTAATAGCGAACGCATTCTGATGGATCTTATATTTCGTGTCCGGTTGGACAAGTGTGATTACGGGCAATCTCTGCAGCGGTGACTTGTTGGATTTATTATTTAAGGACATGGTCACTGCGGCGTTGCACCTAGCTTCGTGCGGAAGATGACCGTGAGTTTGGAAAACTTAGCAGACGAGCTGTCTTCATTATCGCAGGGCCCAACCAGCTCCCAGTTGATGTACAGCGAGTTGGCCGAGTTCCGGAATGTCTCAATGAGTGAGGCGGAGCTCCTAGCCCCCGGGGACCCCAACGTGGCTGCCGGCATCGCGCTGGCCATCATCTCGCTGCTCACCGTTTTTGGAAATATATTGGTGATCGCTGCCGTCACGTCATGGCGGAAGCTACGGCACAAAATAACCAGCTGGTTCGTGGTGTCGCTCGCGTTGTCGGACGTTCTGGTGGGATTTCTGGTCATGTCATGGAACGCCGCGTCTTTCACCATAGGATACTGGCCTTTCGGCAAATTTTGCACGGTGCACCAAGCACTTGATATCATGATGTCGACAGCTTCCATTCTGAACTTATGTGTGATTGCCCTGGATCGCTTCTGGGCCGTGACGCAGCCCTTTGACTACCAGAGTAAAATGACGAAAAACAGAGCGCTGTTTATGATAGCGTGCGTGTGGATCGTCTCTTGCGTGTTGTCTTTCGTACCGGTACTGACTGGGATACACACAGTGGACGGTCCGGACACCATAGAGGAAAACCCACCCAAATGTGATTTTATTTTGAATGGGGTGTACGCGGTGTTGTCTTCGTGCATAAGTTTCTACGTTCCTTCCATAGTGATGATCATCACATACCTGTTGATTTACCGCGAGGCTAGGAGGCAGGAGCAGAGTATACGAAGCCAGAACAGGGTCCTTGATAACAATCAGAAGGGGGAGCACAAGGCTGCCAAGACCCTGGGTGCCATCCTGGGCGTATTCGTCTTCTGCTGGCTCCCGTTTTTTGTGGTGAACTGCATCCTGCCGTTCTGCCCGGAGTGCATCTCCGACGGTGTCTTCACTGTAGTCCTGTGGCTGGGCTGGATAAACAGCTCCTTGAACCCTTTGATATACGCTACTAATAGGGAATTCCGCACGGCCTTTAAGCGTCTGCTCTGTAAAAAGCAGTTTTTAAGAGACCGGACTATGGAATATAGTACCACGGTGACTCTTCTAATGCACATGAGCAACGGGAAAGTTGACTCGAACAAGAACGAACGAAAGAAGAAAGCCAAGGCAGGTGCGAGTAGCCGACAGTCTGCGCCTGCGCGCACCCTGACTGCCATAACAGAGTTCGTTACTGAAGAGTCGCTCAAAGAGGAGTGCGAGGGGGAGAATGAAGGGGCGTACCCTGACCACAATGTGGGGCCCCGGTTAGCGAAATATCAATCGGACACGGAGGAGAACCTTGCTCCCCCAAAGGAGTGGAAATGATTCGAGTATGGATACCGGACAGCTAAACAAAGGCTGGATATGGGCGTTTATCACGCTGTTTCACAAAGTGATGAAATCGAGGCTACCGTGGAAATAGACTGGCACCCCTTTTGTATACTACACTGCGATCATACTGACATACACATGGGAACTAACATAGATTGCCGTGGCGTGTTAAAAGCCCTCATTGACTTCTGTACTGCCATGTTTTCCCCACCTGTTTGTTAGACCCTTGCCACCCCCTCGGGTGGCCCAATTCCCGGACGATGATGCTTACATAAAACCAATGCTTCGAGCAGTGCAATTTGTCAAGTTTATACCTTAGGTTTACGTTTAATGCGGCCTGGCTGTAATATTTCATAAGATGTTCTTTTAATACGTGCCGCACACGATTGTCTGCCATAAGAATTGAAGACATACAACTATTTATAATGATCATAAAGAAACTTGAACATTCCGTGAGACTTATACTTAGAGTAACAATGCAACCTTGCAATTTATTTTGACAATTTAGCTGTAGCTTAACTTTATAAACCTTTTCTTGTTGTTTAGACCAAAGCCACGATTGACATTGATTCTGGATATGTCTCGTTAAAACTGCCTGACACTTTTCAGACGAAAGAGGGCAGCAGACCTGCAATCCCACACTAGATGTTCAGTTTACAGCTTGGCTTTTATTTTTTATATTTTTTCCCCATTGCTATCCATCAAGGTGTAATAGAGGTAATAAAAAACCGTATTGAAAACAAGGGTAAAAATCATTTATATAGGTACTATGGGGCAGCAGACATTTCACTCCAATCGCATGCTTACATTATTGACATTGAGGGAATGCAAAGTGAACCTGATATTCCAGATTCAAATTTCTTGCGCATTATTTGCCAGTGTCATAATCGTTTAAAAAGTGTCCAATATTGCAATGTTTTTCGGACTTGTTTTCTTTCATTCAGTATAAACAGTGAACATGTAGTTAACCGGCAAATTAGATTGTATAAAATGTTCACTTCTTCGAGATATTGAAAAACAGTTGGAATCTTTTTTATTATTATTTTTTTTTTTTTAGCAAATCCTCCCTCGACGAGGTTCTTAATTATTTTTTCCAGTCTTCCACGGAGCTGATTGTTTGTTGTGCTGCATTTTTTGTGCTCGATTTGTAACTTTATAATTATGTAGAATAAATAATAGTGTGTTTATTGCCAACCGGCTTAACCAGAAAGTAAACATTATTGGGTCTGTCCTACAAGTCAAGACAAATGCGTCCTTTCAATATCACCAAAGCGAGGCCAATTTTGTTTCCCCCATTCATATCAATGTTACAATAGGTTGGAAGGAAAATAACCTGGCTCCTTTTAATACATGAAAGCCTGTACTCGCAATTGTTAATGTATAAAGGGAACATGACGTAGAATGTGGCCACGTGATAAAGACATACACCAATCGAATAACGAGTTTTAATTTGTCATGTTGACTTC
Organism: Marthasterias glacialis; assembly: GCA_911728455.2. Taxonomy (NCBI): domain Eukaryota; kingdom Metazoa; phylum Echinodermata; class Asteroidea; order Forcipulatida; family Asteriidae; genus Marthasterias; species Marthasterias glacialis. Next base: position 9,147,199 of record OU452231.1, read on the forward strand.
ATAAGTGGTGGGTAGCCGTCTCCGTCAGGTAATTGCAGGAATGAAAATGAAATGTAGCACTTGAATGACTAACTAGTAAACACTCTTTTTAATTGTTAAGTCGTTAAAGTGCTGCATTATATTTCCATTTTGACTTTTGCATGTTGACTTTTGGAAGTTTTACTTAATTTTTTTTTCCAAAGACTTCATCCCACCAACAGATAGTGTTTTACGGATCCCGTTTGCCAACCCACACATTTCTGTGTTGAAGTTTAATACTTTATTATGACGGCCTTGAAAGTTTGAAGATCATCCGTGACAAACGAAGAAATGTTATTCTCCATTGTAAATACTAGACGTTTTGTTTCCATGCCACGGAAGATCAAAATCTACTTCTGTAACTTCCATTTCCGTTAACGGTATACTGTTATTACATCACTGGATTTCTAAAGAGTAGATTTATCTCCAATACTCCAAGTTATAATCATCTAACCAGCCTTCGAACATGTTACTAATACTATATTTAGTGGTCCCGTCTCTACGAGTGAAAACAATGTCTTTTGTCAGGAGTTTTGGGCAAGATCAAAAAGATCGTGCTTATTTCGATTGCGTCAATCAAAAATAAGCAATGGGGATTTGGGGGGACTTCAAATGCTGTTGCTCAATTTTAACCGTGTTTCAGATGGCAATGTGTATACGTAGGCATGGTAATGATACAGTATGAACTTTATAAATATTTCATCTTTCAGATTTGTTTGTATTTTTTGTTATTATTATTATTATTATTATTATTATTATTATTTACTATTTTTATTATTTTATTTATTACCAATCCTGTACATTCTTTGTCTTAAAACTGCAGTCCAACAATTGTGCGTTAGAAATCCGAATGCATAAACCACATGAGCTGTATAATAATAGTAGTCTTGATTCACGACCCTCATTGATAGCCCGCAATCTATATCGCCACGAGAGGTCGCGCTCTCACCCGAGACCGCTATCACAGGCTAGACCGCTATCACATGGGGATTTGAGTCATGTGGTAGGGGGTGCATCTCACTAAATAGGCTCCCATAGCAACCAATGCTGAATGCTAACTACTCAAAAATACTCAAACAATATTGAAAAGTCTCACAGCCTCTAGAAAACAAATCAAATATATTTTCTGATAACAAAACTTCAATTTTCTTTTTAATTTTTAGTAGGTTAGCCGTTGAGAAGTTCTGGTAGGCTGATCCAAAATAAAAACACCCCCTGAACGAGTAAACTGGCCAGACTCCATCTTGGGAAAAATAACCCTACACTTTTTAGTTTGTTTGTGAAATGTTGGATTTATCCGCAAGGGGATGAACGAAGAATAACTGCGTGTATCTACTGTGAGATGTGGGTTATGTGTTTAAACAAATAGTAATACATATAATATATTTTAGAAATGCCCTTTTTCAAAGTGCGAAACCAAAGAGGTTCTTATAATGTTTAACAATTTTCGAAAACAAGTTATCTGAGTTTATGAATTTAATTTTTAAGGCCAACAAAATATCACCTCACCAGCAGTATTATTATAGCAATAACATTAAATCCCGTGCGATTTTTTTTTTCAGGGGGAGAATGTTGTGTCGCGTTAAACGTTTGAACGATGATGGTAAAGTGTAGGGTTTTCAGATTTTGAAGAAATGCTTTTAGATGTTTTTCTTCTCCTCCTTCTTCTTCTTCTCCTTCTTCTTCTTCTTCTTCTCCTTCTTCTTCTTCTTCTTAAGCCCGGTGTCGCGGTCTTTGGTATCCGGCGTGCTCATCTACCAAGATGACCAAAATGGTAAACTTACGTCATGCGCAAAGCAAACAAAAGTCGTCCATGTGCTGAGTCGTGTACGCGGAGCACTCATGCATCATGCTGCAGCTGTCATGGTGAGCCCGCCGGAATACTGAGACCACGACCTCATCTTGCTGAAATGCCCGGCTGCAATTTTTTTTCTGCAGTCCAAAATTGCCATCCTCGAAAAAAAAAATAATAATATTAAAATTTAAGGATTCCCTTTTTAGAATTGATTCAAAGAAAAAAATTCCCATTGAAAATCATTACCACAGTGGCAATTTCGGACTGCAGAAAAAATAAGGCTGCCCGGATACGTCATCCGGATAACTGGGCACGCCGGACAGCTGAGACCGTGACACCTGGCTTCATTCTTCTTCTCCTGCTTCGTCTTCTTCTTTTTCTTCTTCTTTTTCTTCTTCTTTTTCTTCTTCTTCTTCTTTTGTTGTGAAATGTTCTTAGTTCTTAGAACTGGAAACTTTCGGGGACGAAATACAACATCTAGTAAATCATTGTTTTCGAGAGTGTGAGCACGTAATGAATAACTGGAGCATAAACAACTTCGCAAACACTTTTTACGCGCAATACAGTTATAAGGCTGGTTTATAGTCGGTCGCGCGATAGTAGCACGACGGTAATATTGACGCACGACGCAGTTTATAGTCAACGCTGACGCCTCAGCGACCATAGACTGCAATGAAAAGGCTCAGCGTCTAGCGATCACACCGTCGGGCGACTATCATCGCGTGACCAACTATAAACCAGCCTATATGAGGACGCACGCGTTTAAGCCGTGAAACGAGGAGTTTTCGATATCTAGACCAGCATGCTCCTCTATCCACGGCTAAACGTTCGCGCCCCAAATAACTCTATTGCGCGTAAAAAGTATTTGCGAAGTTGTCTATAACCTCGTGTGTTTGCTGCCACCTACCGCCCTAAGCCCTACATTAGAACTAGTTTTGTGAAAATCTCTAAAGTAATATTATACTAAAGCACACAATAACGACTCTAATTGTTTTTCTACTGGTGCCTGTTTTCTGCAATGTCGTTAGGTTTTGTTGAAATGGTTTGTCTTTTTGGCTTAACGTTGTTTATGAGTATTGTTCTAAATCTCCCTTGAACCCTATTTGTTGTCAACCCCGTTCCCTTTCAATATCCCTATCATTGATCGATCCCTGATATGTTTAACACGGGATAAGCCTCAAGGACTCAAGTATGAGTGGGTGTCTATAGCTCCCGGCGACAGTTTTTCCTACTTGTCTTGCTATACAGGAAGATGTGTCTCCTAGGTTGTTTCAACCTTTAACCTTTATTTTGTTATGATCAAAAACTCCAATCTTAAAGTCACTGGGCGGGGCCTCTAAGCCGTCAATCAAGAGGTGTAAAGTCATCACATTCCTGCGATGCACCATCTTCAACAATAACACCCCCTCAATTTCTCGTCTTCTTCTTGTTCATTGTATCGATGAATCAAGGTTTGAAAAACAAGTATTGCATCTTTTTACGCGCCATTTTGTTTTATTTTCTGAGAAAATATTTGTTTGTGTCGTCGTGGTTCTGGTATGTATATTTTGTGATGGTGAAGTTTTTGTGTTTGATTATGGAATCAGTCTCGAGTGAATTTAGTTCAGATACAAATCATTTTTTTCAAGAAAAATTTCTATGCATGAATGTAAATATTCATTGTATCCTTCTCACATTGTCTAAATTCCTCTGTGCGGCTTGCTTCCAATATTCCATGATCACTGCTTAACTCCCAACTTAAAATACTGAAAACAAATTAGGCGGTTTGAACAAATTGATTGTGTATAAAATAAATTGTGTGGTCCTTTTTGTACCACATACAACCTGAACAATATGATCATCAAGGTTTACCGAGTGTTTCTTTAGTTTCCTTAACTTATGCTTTCTTGTTATTTTAAAATGGCACATCGCCATTTCAATAAGTTCTTTGATTTTGTCTGTGGAGGTGGAAGTGATCCGATCAGAGCACAAGAGTTTGAGGGCGCACTTAACTTCAGGTAACTGTTCTCCGTTTTTTAGTGAAAACACAATTATTTTGATTTCTGCCAGGTCGATCTTGAACACACCTGATACAAGGAAACCACAACGGAGCTTGACGTTTTAGGAAGCGCTGCGAATTTGTAAGAAAACAAAACTTCGAGTGGTCTACTCGATTTTATAGCATCTGAAAGTCAAATCAACCCAGCGACTCTCGGTTCGTGCAGCTGTCCAGCCACAATGCCCTCGTGGCCTGAAGTGTAAATGGGGATGGTTACTGGTTGCAGAGCACCGTTTGTGGCGTCAACAACAGCGCCCTCATCCGTTGCAACTCGTAATTTGTTTCAATTCGGGGAAAATATAGGGCAGCGCCCTCTGGAAATTAGTTTCCTTCCGTTGCATACCAAGGCAGTCAAATGTGTCTCCTCCGGTTTCACGTCATCCAACGTCATCCGGTAACAATTTGATTTCGTAAACCCTATCTCCAACCCTTTACGTACCCAGCCCGATAGCCACACCAACTTTACACAAAGTTGTAGCAGAGTTGTAAGAACGTGGACACTGGATGGATTCTGTTTTTATCACCAAGAACGCAGAATTACCAACAGTAAGGGAATGGCGTCCGGGTCTTACCAGGTTCTCTGATTGGCTCTCTTTCCAGTCACATCAGGCTTTTTTCCAAATATATATTTGTTTTCTCAACGGTGTAAAAAACAACTGGAACCCTTCTTATTATCGAATTTATGATTGATATCAATCACTGTGTCAATATGCGGGGCGACCTTTTTCTACAGATCGCTGGTGTTTGTTTTGGGTCAAGGTAGTATCAGCCTCGCTACCAAGGGCAGGGCGCCGTGTCGATACCTCTCGTCACTAAATCCTGGTAGGGATGTACTGAACAACGCTGATTGGCTCACAAAAGTGACTGCTTTGCACGCACGCCCTTTAAACACTTAGTACGCCAGGGGCGTAGCAAGCATTTTTTTTTTTAATGGGGGGCAAAAATATTTGTAGAGCGGCAATTTTAGTTAAAGCATTTTTTTTTCTTTAATGGGGGGCAACAATATTTGTAGAGCGGAAATTTTAGTTAAAATTGCCTGTTTAACCCCCAGAACGACCCTCACGACCCGGCACGTAGGAACACGACACTATTGACAATAATGAAAGGAAACCAAGCAACAAAACGTCCCGCCTGCATTTTTATATTTTGTTTTATTATTATTTTTTTTTTAATTAACAAAAATTTGAAATGTAAATCATTCTCAATGAGCAGTTTAAGTAAGGAATTGCGCTATAACTATGCAACTATACCGTCATATAATCTCACTGCAAGAATTTGTTCTTGTACAGAGATTGTTGTACCCGTCTGTATCTCTGCTTAGGAAACCAATCTTTAAAAAGACCTAGATTTGGTCAAGTCCGTAGAAAATTTGGTGCATATGATTTCGTTACGCTCCTATTATTATTAGAAAAGTTAATTTAGTATATTCAAAAGTGCATTTCATTATATTCCAACAAATTGGGTGTTCATCTTTTCGAAAAAAAAAACAAATAATGACGAATCATTTCGTATTGTCAAGGATTTGGGGCACGTTCATCCGTTAGCTTTATTTTGACCTGATGGCAAATCAAAATAGAGCCGAGTGTTTGGGAAGCACAGTTATCATTCGTCCATGTCAATAATTCAGACCGAAGTTTGTTTTGGGTCACCAATAATCAAATCTATTAAAAGTCAGAGAACATAAGATTGACCAGTATTTGTTTGTCAACCTGTCATGTGTTTGACTTTTTTAAAGATCATAAAAACATGACAAATAATGTTAGCAAAATTGTGGTAAAGTACTTGGTCATTCCAAACAACCACGTTGAAAGTTTGTAAACAAATCTTAAAGTTGACAAAATTATTAATTGTTGTTGTTGAGATTTGTTGGTAGTATGTGTAGGCCGAATGAATAATGATATTTAATGTTTAAAGAATGAACCCCTTTTAGAGGATCATTCTCTTGACTTTTTGAATAATTTTTTTTTATTTACAATTTTGTTAACTACGGAGTCCCTAAAGGGACAATCCCCCAAAAAATTATCTCGTGCGCACGACATAATATTTCGTGCACACGGCATAGTAGTTTGATTACTTTAAATTTAACCAATATCTTTTATTACATCAAATAACTCTATAAACATAAACCAAATCTCACGGCAAGAAAACTTCGCAATTTATAGTTGATTGAACTTTGTTTAAAAAAAACACAAAATACACTCGAAAAGCCTATAAATACCTCCGAATCAAACAGAACTTTGGCACCTGCGGTTATTTAGCGGCTACATGTCACCTTATCTTCGAGTGGAAAACCTAAATTGGTGAACTACACCAATTATTGCTCTTATTTACTTGTGGCCACATGTAGGATTTGTGTGGGTGGGTGTGTGTGTGTTTGTGTGTGTTACAACTGATCAAAAGTCATCGATCAGTCCAGTTCTGCTCTATGCAAGGATCTAGATTTGCGGTAACGCCATCTCTTTTGAGACTAATGGTACGTGTGGTTCTGAACAGACCTGGTGGTTTCTTCTCACACAATTTGCTCTTCTGCGACTTACTCCTTTGCTCTTCTAAAGCACGTAAGTTTTTCCAACCAAATTCATTTTCAAAAGTCTCCAGAAACAAACTTAAAAGATACTGTACGTGGGAATGTTTCCATCTTTACGAGTTGGTATATTCTTTACATTATAGAAAACAGGATTGGTATTCATTTAAAACAAATTTATTAGTATCGGTCTGACATCTTACTGATTATGAAGTTTATACCAGTAGCAATCGTCCATAGAAATGTTTCCTGTTTGAAATACTGTCAAAGTCGAGCGAATGGAATTTTAATGTTGGTTGTAACAATCGATATTAAGATCTATGTGTTTACACGCTGAAAAGTCTGCACAGTTTTACATTATTTTCTCCTGACTCGGACGACGGATTGAGCCCAAATTTCCACAGATTTGTGTTTTCATGACACACTGAATCACCCAATGTAAAAACACTGCACTATCAGCTTTACTAATCCTATATTTTGCCCTTTAATGATCACGCTACCGTGGTAAATTTCCTCAGGATTGTGCAAATCTTTTAATAACTTCGCTCATAAATGTTCACAAAATAATAATCTTTCGTGACTTCCACCCCAATACTGTCTAAAAATACCATACCAAAGTTGAATGGCTAGGCTTAGTTCGTTCATCTGATGTGAGGGATTTATACTACTCAAACAGATGCAGTATAGGGTGCTGTTACTTAGCGCATGTTTTGTCTAATCTCTGAGATGTTTGAAGCTTTGCATGGTGTGAAGAATAAGAAGTAACTATAACTAGTAAGCTTGCGGGTACAACCATGTGTAAATATCTTTAGGGAGGAGTTGTGACTCTGAAAAGAGCCGTTGAGGTCTCGGCATTTCTCCTGAAGACGAGAAGAAATTACTGTTCGAAACGTCGATTACACAACGACTTTCTTGAGAGCCACCGCTCCTCCCAAAAGAGATGTATACATGATTTTACCCGCAAGTTTAATGGTTATGGTTACTTCTTAAATATCTTAGGGTTGGGGAGCATGGCCTTGCCAGTTTGCAGGCGTAACCACTACAGAGGCCGGGGAAAATGGAAAATAGCTTCATAATACCAGGCGTATGATTTCCCTTACCTACTTTCAAAAAATCACAACCTTTTGCCCAATGATGAAAAGCATTGCGTAATGACCAGCAGGGTTAATCTATTTAGGCCGTGTCCTGATAGGCGGCTGTGGCTGTTGCTAAGGGCGTTGCTAAGGGCAGCCTAGCATGAACGCATGTAGACGTGGTGATCAAGCCGTAGCCGTAGCCTTAAAAGCCAGTTCAGACACAGCCTAACGAAACAGTTATCATAGAGCCATTCTAAAATTAAAATAAAATTAAGCAACAATTAACAAGAGCTTTCGACTAAGTTAATTTCTTCCCTTTTTCCACTTAACAGGTATCTAAAAAATAAGACAATGGCATCGAGGATTTCTGCAAGTCTTTCAGCAGCTCTATTCTTCTGCATAGTTTACTCGGCCGTCTTAACGTCTGGGGATATGGTCAGTCGTAACCCTAAGAAGTACAAATATCTTTTCTTTTTGTTTGAAAGCGCTGGTAGCCACTACATGCATATGAGACAGACAGGGAAAGCGTTGGTACGCAAAGGTCACGAGGTCACTTTCCTGAGCAGTCGTTCTCAATCGACCTTGCCCCGGAGAAATGAAAGCCAATCGGATCCGTTTACTTTTATGACGTTCCAATCTCGGCACACGGAATCCAACAGAGCAGAAAAGTGGAGAGATATTTTTCGCATGGCCCTCAACGGCGAAATGGGAGAATCTCTATTGGACCAAGCGTACGTAATTATCCGAGGTGTGTGGAACAAACAGACATTCATAACCAACATTATGCTAGATGAGTGCGATGACCTACTTGGTAACCTCGCTTTCATTGATACCCTTCGCAAGAAGAAGTTCGACATGGTGATTGGGGACGACTTCTGGAAGTGTTTCGTGATTCTGGCACACACGTTGGATGTTCCGTTTGTGATAAGTTCAAACTTACGCAAGACGACGGCAGAAGAGTTTTACTTGTACGTATATTGGAGATATTCAATCGTTACCAAAAATCGAACTTTTAGATTGAACGTAATCATCTGTTTCAAAGATATTCACCAGTACTTAACTTTACTTAAAATACTCTTGCATCTTTCTTTCTTTTTTTTTATTTCTACTAACTCCAGATATGGACCTCTTGCGAAGCCGTCTCTTACTGCCCATAATGAAATGACGTTTGTCGAGCGGGTTTCTATCGTCATGAGCTACTTTTTAAATGTTTTCCGTGAGTGGCTCTACCTCAGGGACTATGACAAGCTAAAACAGAAGTATAACATCAAACCAGAGATGGGAATGCACGATGCATTGAAAGAAGCTCGTCTGATTCTCTACAACGGGAACTTACCCTTTGAAGTGCCTCGACAGAGGCAACCTAACGTAGTCTTCGCCCCCATCGAAGTAGAGATTGCTAAGTTGTCCGTAAGTATAACAGCGGCATACACTGAACTCATTTAAACTGTTGTCTCTATAATGCAAAACAATAGTTGTCTTCTCGTCTATCTACCCAATAAATGTCGTATCCCTCTTGTGCTGAAAGAAAACTCAGTCCCCAAAAGGTTCTTGTACAAATTAAACAACAGTTTCTTTGTTTGTTGTTGTTTTTCGGGAGAGTTGAAGCTTTAGTACAGGTGCGTGGTGTCGATGAAGATACCAACGAACGTTAGTTGAACAAAATACTCTCATGGCTGCCGGGGACCACATTATCTACGTACACTAATACATGTACTGACGGACCACAACATCATGCCCGAACAGGTCATGAGATCAATGTCAAAGTGAACCCGAACTTGCCGATTCAACTTCGTTAAAACATTACAGAGAATGTAGCCTGAACACCTGACGTCACATTTTGAGGCTCGTGAATAACGCCAGATTGTAGACCAGAGTAAGAGTTAAAATACTGCCTCTCCATTGCAGTCTCTTGGTGGCGTACTATATTGTGAATTGCCTGAATGGTTGGCCTGCAGTCTAAAGTATCTTTAGTACAGTCTTATAAAAAGGAAGATGCATGTACCTTTGGATTTAGCTTTGACATGTGATGTCAAAGCCTCGAACCGAAACTGAAATTGGTCTATAACCATCGAGGAGACTTTGCCGAGAATCATCCCTTCTAATAACATTAGTAAATGCACTTAATGCTCACGACCAAGTCATCTACACAAGAAGAAGAACTTTAATAACATAACTGTTTGAGTTATTGAGACTTAATTAAGTTTGTTTTGAATGTTGGTGCAACAAGGAGTTGCTCCAGATGACAAGAGTAGTTTTAGCAAAAGCACAGTCTCTATCACTCTTTAGTGATGAGGACCATATTCCAAATTTTCCAGGTTGCAGCTGATGTCACCGAATTTTTAGACAGCGCCCCTTCCGGCGTTGTCTTGTTTTCTCTGGGAAGTTATGCACAGTTTATGGAAGACAATCAGGCACAAGTCTTTGCCGATGGTTTTAAATCACTGCCTCACCGTGTACTCTGGCAGACAAGAGTTGATGTCTCCAACGTCACCATCGGTAGCAATACCAAGATAGTCAAATGGGTTCCTCTGGCACAAATCATGAGTAAGTTGGTTCTATAACAGATAGTTCTCTATACTCCAACTTGACCTCACGAAAACCCTTGTTAATGTGTTACATCTGGATTTTCATTTGTGTTTGTTGTTGTTTTTTGGTTGTTGTTGTTTTTTGGTTTTTGTTTTTTTGGGGGTGGGGGGTTGCTTGGGGAGTGTTTGCTTGTTTGCCTGTATGTTTCATTTTGGGTTGTTAATCGGACATTTTGCTTTTGCTTTTTTTTTGTTTCAATTGGAAAGCGATGTGTTACAAAAAAAAGGAATTTCACTAAATGATTTTTAGCGAGATGTTGTGAAGGTATTGACATCATTTTGTTTTTGGGGCAATTGAATTTCTCAATAGAACTGTTCAGTTAAATATTTTACTAAACAAGTACTGAATTTGTCTCCGGGTGGTTGTTAAAAATGAACTTTCGAAAGCCAATTAAGTACATGTATTTTTTATTTAAAGTATTTTGTTATGATTATCATATCAAAATGAAATTGTTGTGCTTTTATCAGACCACACAAATTCAGAGGTGTTTATTGGCCACGGTGGGGTCAACACGATGCTTGAGGCAATGTACGCCGGCATTCCAGTCATTGGTTTCCCACTCTATGGCGATCAGTTTGAAAACGTGGGGCGTTTGACGAGCCTGGGGATGGGAGTCTCCCTCAATATCAGAGAATTGACTTCAACGTCATTGAGTACAGCTGTCTGCCAAGTCATTGGTGATACTAGGTAAGTTTTAAAATGTTAAATATTGCCTGTCCAGGGTAAACTCTTAGTGGCGCACTTTATTGTGTGAAACTTGTGCCAAGTTTTATTTTATGTTATGCAGTTTACCTTATGTCATTTTGCCATTAGTGCACTTGCATTTAATATATTTTACGCGTTGCAAATTTAAAAACCAATTTGGCTTGGGTGTCGCGTTTGTTTTATATTTTAATAAACAATCTGTAAACATTATTTTCTTCTTCTACTTCAAAGTTATAAAGAAAAAGCGAAACGAGCCTCTAGCATTCTGAGAGGACTAACTGCGATAAATCCCCCAGGTGAAACGGCAGCTCGCATGATCGTACACGTCACGGAGTTCGGTGGTGATCATCTACACCCTACTGTCCTGGATCTAAGTTTCATTCAGATGAATTTATTAGATGTTTACCTCTTCCTAGCGTCAATGATAGTCGTCATTGTTTGTTTCAACATATGGAGCTTCTACCAATGCTTAAATATATTAAGACGCTGTTTTGGTAAGACAGACAAATCGAAGAGTGATTAAAAGGAGGAGAATAATTTAACTTGGTGCCAACCCCCCCCCCTTCCGCCATACCAAGCCCCAACCCCAGCCCAACCACTCCCTCCCTCCCCCCCCCCCCTCCACCATCCCCCTCTTTCTAAATCCCTTCCGATGTGATAACATGAGAAAGAAATTATTAAATAAAGTGATTTATCAATCACACACACACACACAGATCCTTGTAATTTGATTGGTGGAACACACTTCACGTTTCATCCATTATTTTTGCCATCTACATACTGCCACAAATACTCACAAATACATTCAATATTGGTATAATATTCAATATTTGAGGATAAGATAGCGTTAAATGCATGACTCTTAATTTCTTTTAACATTTCTATTCCTCATACCAGAGGTGACTTTGAAACAACTCTCGTTGCTCAAGCTCCTATTTTAATACCGTTTGATTCTACAATGTCTCTAAATTCTCATGTTTCTAACAGTTGTGCGTGATACACCATTTCACATCCGTAGTTAGACGAAACAATAAGGAAATATTTGAAGTCGAATGCTACTGCAGAGCAAATTCATATTCACTCTGTTGTAGTTTTTCAACTAAACATGTGCAACTCACTTTTAATTAGTCTTCCATGTGCACAAATTGAACGTCTTCGGCGCATTTGGAACTCTTCTGGGCCCAATTTCATGGATCTGCTTAATACCGCGGAATTCTGCGCTACAGCCCATAGAACTACATTCTTTATAGCACGCTGTAAGCGCAGAATTCCGCGGTTAACAGAGCCATGAAATTGGGCCCTGCTCCGTGTTTTACCTTGTCACAAAAGTCCTCCCCAATTACACCCATTTGACAACAGTTGCACTGCAGTTGCCAGTAAGTATCAGGATTAAGTACGAACTATTGTTCTTTGTGTTCAAAGCTCTCACGAACAGTGCCCCTGCATATTTTGATGATTTGCTTAAACCGTACCATCCTCCTCGCAAACTCTGTTCTAACAATTCAAACCTCCTCGTTGAGCCTAAATCTAATCGTTTATGGTGTGGGCGTTCTTTTTTGTCATGCCGCACCGCGTCTATGGAATAAATTGACACCAATCATCGGTTTCTTTAATCCAGTTTAAGAAAAAACTAAAAACTCATCTTTTTAATGTTGCATGTCCATAATCTTGTTTTCTGGGTTTTCTTCATCTTTGTATTTATATTTTAGTTTTCTTGTTTTTCTGACGTAGCAGCACCACGAGAACATTGATTTATAGATTGGTGCGCTTTGTAACTTTTCATTATAGTCATGATGATGATGATGATTATTATTATTATCATTGTTAGTGTTATTATTATCATCAATAGTATTATTATTAATCATAACTAGTTAACCGTTTGGAATATCACTTCATGTTAACACAAGGATAAAATCACTCTCAAAAATCTGATTTTACTGAGGGAATAAAGAAGTGGCAACGAGGTCTTAATCTGCCGTTTAAAACCGTCAGGTTCGTGGCCCGTGTGATTATCGCAAGTCCGCGACACATAATGGGGTTTTAAATTAAGACCGAGTCACGACTCTTTTATTCCCATTCATAAATGTCCTTTTATTGTGAAAAAAAATACTGAGTCAAAATGTTTGCTGTATACGTTACTTTCAGGAGCCCTGCTATGGGTCTGTTTCGCGCCTCTTCATATACGTTTTTTAGTGTTACAGTTATATCAAAGCAGGAAACTAGACTAAAATAACCGGTCTTAAGAAACTCCAGATTTGTCTTTACCTGCTGTTTAAAATACCAGATAAACACAGTCATGTGATCACCTTTCAACCAATAGGAATACCTAAACTGTCTTGGGTATTTTTGAATATCACTTAAAATCTTACAAACAGTTCTGTATATGTATCTTATCATGAACGTATCCCAATGGCGTAACTACGGGGGCACAGGGGGAACGTGCCCCCCCCCCCCCCCCAAAAAAAAAAAAAAAAAAAAAAAAAAAAACTGATGTCTGTTCACCCGGCTCCCCCCCCCCCATTTGAAATCTGGACTTTTGAGAATAAAAATTACCAGAACAATATGTTACCTTTTATGGGTATTTATGTAGTAATTTCAATGTTTTTAGAACTACTTTGAATTATTTACACATAAAATGTATTTTGTTTTACCTCAACACGTCAGAAAACCCTGAAAAGGGGCTTGTTTTAGGAAAATTACAAACCGAAACTACAGATTTAATTGGCTAAAAGTGTCCCCCTATGAAAAATGGTGCCCACCCCCCCCCCCCCCACTTGTGCCCCCTAAAATTTTACCCTAGTTACGTGGGCCCCACCCCTTAACATATTGACCAATCACAGCATTGGCTACGTCACATCTGAACACGTGGGCAGCACAATATGCGTCTCTTTAATGTCACACTGCACGACGTGGACGCGAGCACAATATATAATACGCTCACGCATGTTTACATTTTCCAATAGGGTTTGATCGTGTCGGACTTTAGTTGGACTTTCAGTGGCGTAGCCAAGGCTGTGATTGGTCAACACGTGAGGGGGATAGGTATGTTGCTAGTTTGAATAAAACAAAACGTCACAATTTCATGTTCTTGTTGAGGTTCAAACTGTTACTTTTACAGCCGCTTGTAACTCATTCGTTTTCTTTTATGACATAAAATACGTTGTTTAGTTGTTTTTGCATTCTACCTATTCATAAGACTGTTCACCTAAGATAAGAATGGCAATTATAAATCTTGTAATAGTTCGTTTTAACATTGTGATTTGAGTGGGATTTACGTTTTTGTGAACAACAATGTATTTTTTTTTTTTTTCGTTGCGGATGGCATTCCTCATTTTCTCAAATAACTTGGGGGCATTGAACCATAGCGGGCGAAGTGCTATGCAGCCTTAGCAAAATGGTGGGTTTTCTTTTCTGCGACACCAACAGCAACATGGAGAGGTGTTGTTGGTTTCAATTTGTCTTGAGTTCTCACATCTATTTACGTGGTTAACTACTCCAGCGGCATTGATGAAGTCGTAGCAAGAATACCGTGACATGCAGACGCTTTGTGAGCCAAGGGAATGTGGACGTTTTGACTATTTGGACTTTACACCGCACAGTCTCTTAAAGGTACGAGTTTGAAACTATTATTTCCTTTTGATTTAGATATTAACATGTGCATTAGATTCAGATGAAATATTTAGAGGAAAATGAGACGAGTATTCGCCTCGCTGTGCAAAAGTGGGTTCAGAATGTCATTTGCTTGAAGCGAAAAAATCCCTACGATAGGAACCGAGGGAGTAGTATTTCTTAACACTTGTCTGTGCCGATCTCGGTTACGATGACTGTACTTGAGCATTGGCGTAGAATTAGACCTCCTTGATTTGAGGGTCGTGTTCTAAAGGGTAATCCCTAGACGCCACCGCGCTTGACATTGTCTCACAGAGTCATGCAGGCCTGTAATTCTATTAGATCTTACTAATGAGGTCAAGCGAGGTCGCAGTTTCCTTCAACCAATGTAGAGTCTACCGGAAACCTACATTGCGGGCCTTTGGTTTACATGGCCGTTATCAAACAAAGATGCAATTCCTCCCCATTGTATGATTTCTTTGCATTCCTTACATAGTCCGATTACTTGTAATCAATTCCTTCGCGTGAAACGGCCCTTTGGATATATTTCGAGATCTTCTTTTATACTTTATTTAACCACAACTGATTCCGTTTATGTCATGAAAGAAGACAAAGACTTTGGGTCTCGCTTCAATCTTTCCTAGCTGCCACTGACCCTCGGGTAGTCATTTACAACTTCACAATGATCATAACACGCTTTTATTACAATAGCCTTCTACTGTTACATCATCTTTAAAAAAAACAAGTCATCAACAATCACAAATCCAAAATATGAAAATAAAAGAAGTAATGATAGGCCTGATAAGCAAAAGTTTAATTTCAACTGATATCAAACACGAAACAAATTGTAACTTTGTTTCTCTTGACAAAGAGAACAATATTTAAACCCTTTAAGAGATTTTTTTTTAACCAAATGACATTGAAGAAAGTTTTGTAAGTAGATTGCATTAAGCTTGTAAATAGATCGTTTCATCCAGCAGGACTTCCGTCTTCTATTCATGGATTTTGGAAATCAAGGTCTTGCCTTTTACATCGTGAGAGGGTATTGTGTGTGTGTTGTGCGCGTTTAATTTATTTTTGTATTCCGGAGAGGGTGAAGATCAGAGCCAAGTTGACCGTCTTCAATATCAGTATATAGATCGCCCGCAATGAGGAATCCAGAAATGGACATTTTGAATGGACAAATTACAATTTTACGTGACTCTTAAAATAAGCGATCTGTGCCCCAAAAAAATGGGTTCGTGTCCCAAGTAACTTGTATCGTAGGTAATAAACTTGAATATTAATGTCTTCAGAATAAACGCTGTTTTGTTTTTGACATGTTATACAGACTGTGTTTTATGGCTGTGCATGTCACGTACACTCTGAAGTGTAATTCGCAGACTCAACACCAATTGACATCTTCTCAAAGAGTTGGCATTAAGGTTAAGCCAGGCCGCAGTTACCGTGAACCATGGTTGCTCTCACTAACGAGGAAGAAATTCCTCTCCGTTATATGTTTTGTTTTTCATTCCTGACTTAATCTTGTTGCAATCCATGCATACATTGAAAAATCACTGAATACGAAGCAAAATGGCACAATGATACTTTAAACATTTTGTAAAGTAGAACGGGAGGGCTAAATTGACATACATACCTATTTATGTTATTATCTTCTCTTCTTTCTCAGCTTCTCTGAATTTTTCAATTTGACCTCCAGCAACAAAATATTTTGAGGGAAAGAATCAATTTTTATTTTAAGGCTTAAAAATGTTATTATTGTTCTTTAGTTATTTGTTGTTGTTTTGGGGGGTTTTTTGTTTTAGTTTTTTTTACCTGTCCTTTTAGGGGTTCAAAGGTTCCTATGGATGAATTATTTATACCATAGTTTTCTTTATTGTCTAGTCGTATTTATTTATAGCTCGCCACCGCTATACACCGCAGCGCTGACTCCGACTAACCGTCAATTTAGACGACGATCGCCTAAACGCATGAAGCCTCAAACAGCCAGCAAACCCTTGTAACAATCCGGTCAAGCTTGGGCTGACCAAAATACAGCTGATGCAGTCTGAATCAGTGGCATAGCCAGGATTTGTTCAGTGGGGGCCCAGGGTCTATGTTTATTTTTATGAGTAACATGTATCTAGAATGTTTTCATGGGGCACCTGGGCCACTTTCCCCCTAGCCCCCCCCCCCCCCCCCCCGTGGCTACGCTGCTGGTCTGAATCATGTCTCAGTTCAATTTTTCCTTGTAGCCTTTGGCTCTCACGTAATCACTTGCGACGTCACAATGATCACAACGCTCATGCACTGTCCTTACATTAGCTTTGTGTACCATTAAAGAAGCTTTAGAGGAATTATCAAAAATGAAAAGCATTTAAAGAACTAAAAAAAACTTCTGATAGGCCAAAACAGCTAAAGTTTAATTTCAATTTCTTCAAGACACGAACAAAAAATTGTGATGTATAGTTGCTCTCTTCCTATAAAGAGAACAAAATCTAACCCGTTATAAGAGGAGACTTATTTGGATCCAAATGACATTGAAGTAGATTTATAAGTAAAATCTAGTGAGCTGAACAGATCGTTTCATCAAGCAGGATTTCCGTCTTTAATTCATGCATTGTGGCAGTCAAGGTCTTGCCTTTTACAATTTGTGATGTTTTTTTGCTGTTTTTTGCCAACGTTTTATTTCCCAGTTGACGTTTTTTTTTTCAATATCAGTGTCATGGTAAACCGTTTTATGGGAAAACGATTTAATCAGATTTTTATCAATTCCCGTTTGATTGCGATCTGGGAGTTTACATCTCAATTCAACGGATGGACATCTCAATTGAGGATTATCGTCTTTCTTGCGGCCAAACTTGCATCGATTGAATCGTGTGTCTATAGAGGGAGGTTTAAAGTTCTTGATTATTCTGGTACTATATATTCCCCCTCTCCTCCAAACAACTTCAGAAATCAAGTCAGTATAGTGGTTGGGATATTAGTTAGTAAACGCCGTGGCTGTTTTACGTACTTGGGGGCGTTTCTCGTGACAATGATTTCTCCTGAAATTCATTCAATGTATTTTCCCTTCTCTCATTTTAGTTTTATAAAGTCTATATTAAACAGTGGGGCGGCTATGATGTTAATTGTAAGTATCATACTGATGCTGGCTGAGTTTATTTTAATCTCTTGGAAAACAACTTAAACATTGAGGGAACTTGTTTTTAATGCATCCCTTTATGTATGCGTAGTGGATACACGGTTGACCTCTCCGGAAGACTTTTTAACTTCTGAAAATTGATTGTTGCTACTGATGCAAGCAAAGATGACATTTTTGGTGGGAGTAGCTCTGTTGGTATTGCTTCCTTCGCGTACTGATAGCACCGCTATACCAGCGGCCGCAGGGGTGAGTTTCACCCGTTCCGGCGATGTTATCCTCGGCGCAACCTTCCCGTTCCATTCCTCGTTTTCGACGCCATGTGGAGAAGGACCCGGCTGGTGGGTGATCGAGCTATCAGAGATTTTCATCTACGCAATCGATGAAATCAACAGTCGCAACGATCTTCTGGCGAACATCACCATTGGCTATGATATCCGCGATGACTGCCACTCGGAGATGGTTGTGATTTGGTCCACTCTCGCCTTAGCCAGTACATCAGATACAAACCAGACCTATGTCGAGTTTAAGAAGATATCAACCCCAGCGAGAGGTACCCTCCTTGGGATTGTTGGAACGGTGTCCAGTAGTACAAGCCTCCCTGCAGCCCAAGCGGCTAACATATACCGCGTCCCAATAATCTCACCCTTTGCTACGAGTAACGAGCTGAGTGACAAGAGCAGGTTCCCGAATTTCCTCCGGACCGTCCCTCCAGATAAACTCCAAGCCTTGGCTATCGTGGACATCCTGCTGCGATTCAATTGGAGGTACATCGGCCTCTACTTTGACTTTAGTACATACGGCATCCATGGAGCGCAGGAAATACAAAAAACTGCAGCGAAACAAAACATCTGTATTGCTTTTTCCGTTCCGGTAAGGTCCAATGCACCACAAACGGAACTGGACGAGGCGGTCCAGAAAGTAAAGAATTTCCCAAAGGTACGAGTTGTGGTCATGTTCATGTCAGATGATGTCGCTGGCCCAATCATCAGCAACATGAATAGAGAGATTAAGAATCACTCTATCACTTTCATTGCAAGTGATTCATGGGGTAACTGGTTGGAAATTTACGGTGATGACGTGGAAAGCATCCGAGGCAGTATTTTTCTCCGTGTAAAGAAACACATCATCCCCGGTTTCGAGGAACATTTCCGTCAACTTGAACTTGATGCCGATGTTAGCCGAATGAGCCCCTGGTTGAAAAACTTTTGGATGGAATGGATGAAGGAAAAAGCCTGCTCCCATTTAAAAGATTGTCCTATACCACTCTATTCCAACGAAAACTTTGTTGTCGATGCAGTTTTAGCCTACGCATATGCTCTCCAAAACTTGCTGACCGACCGTTGTGTCGATGACGTTTGTGCCGAGACATTACAAACTGTCACGAGTTACGATCTTTTACCGTATTTAATGGAAGTTGAATTTGAAGGAATTGCGGGTCATTACCGGTTTGATAGCTCCGGTGATCCAACTGGGAAATTCCGCATATTAAACCTGCAGAGGGATACATCTGGTAAGTTTGAATTTATCGAGGTAGGCGAATGGGATCTGACTGCTGCAGAGCCCTTACGTTTGAACACGCCAGCGATGCAGTGGGTAGGGGCCCAGCCACCCACATCACTTTGCAGAGACAAATGTTCGTCGGGCTCGATTGAAGTACCGCTGGAGCAAAAGTGTTGCTTTGGCTGCCAACTCTGCCCTAGAAACGCAATTGTTGCCAAGAACTTGTGCCAGGAATGCCCGAAGGATCTGTGGCCAGATGAGACTTTCAAACGATGTCTCCCAATTGTTCCAACCCCGCCAGATTGGAATACTCCGATGGTCGTTGCCATCATTGTTCTATCTGTCTTTGGTCTGGTACTCTCAGCTCTCGCCGCTGCAGGCCTCTTCTTCTACCGTAAACATATCCTAATAAAAGCGTCAAGTCGAGAGCTGAGCAGCATCAACATCCTTGGACTCACCTTGGCTTTCCTTTCCCCCTTCCTGCTTCTTCTTCCCCCGACGGATGTCTCATGTATGTTCTCAGAGGGAGTGGTATCTTCATGTATCACCCTGACGTATGCTCCGACTCTCCTGAAGGTGAACCGAATCCATAGGATCTTCGAGGCGGGTAAGAAGTCCAACAAGCGCCCCCGCTTCATCGGTCCACGGGTCCAGATTGTCTTCGTACTCGTTGCGTTCATCCTCACGGTAGGCATGTCAAGTTATCTTTCGTTAAAACTCCACTGTATAATGTTTATGTCCGGGGTTTTTTTTGGGGGGGCTGTCCGTTTGTAGTTCTACTTCGCATCTCGCCATCCTTCGAAAATTCAATTAAAATAGACGGCCATGCTTTCATAAAAAATATAGAGTAACGGTTCACGATTTGTTATTGTTATTAACCTCGTCGCATTTTTACGAAACTCCCAAAGAGTACTGTTCATTCGCAAACTTGTTTGTGTGTGTTTGTTAAGGTAGTTTTTGTGGGGATTGGCCTGAGGTAACTTTGTGCTTCAAGTAAAAATAAAACAAATAGCCGATAAACAGTACCATAAATGATAAACATCGAAAACAGTGAGTCTTGATCTGTCCTTGTTCTAATAAAAAAATATATACACCACATTTTAAAGTGATGGCGATTGGGTGCATTCTTGGCAACGAAAGAGTTTCCAACATTCTGCCCAGGCGTTTTTATTGTTTTGTGTCTCTTAATCTCTTAAGAGACAGTGATCTACAACTCATTACAAAATGAATAGCCAAAAGAAACAAAGGACTATATTTTGTTTTGGAACTAGACTCTTGGAGGCCTCGGTATTTAATTAATACGGCGACCTCAAAAAATGTCTTTCAAATCCCGTGCTGACGACTGATTTCGAGGGAACGAAATAACTTATTGCTTTACCTTGAAATTATTGTTGGAACGAAGTGATCATGTGGGGGACCGAAATTAATATTTCAAGGTAACAAAAAAGTATTTCGAATGAGTTAAACAATAATTCGAGGTAGCGAAATTAATTTGAGGGAAAGAAATAGCAATTCAAAGTACTAAAGAAGTGAAATTGGAGAGAACGAAATATGTTCAAGTTTTCTTTAACTATAGGGCCTCCGTACTTTCTTAACCAGCTGCTATCATATTTCCATATCAAATGGGAAAGAATCATATATCTATAAGTTGTCTCTTATTTTATTACAAAATAACAACCGCTGCGAATTTTTATTTGTAAGAATTGTAAAATTATTTTAAACACAATTTCAAAAGTAACAATGCTGATACTACTTTTCATGGGAAATATTTTTTATGTTTTTAACAAGATTGTGATGAACTTCATTGGAGCACTGTCAAGCCCGAGTACACCCGATAAACAGTACTTCGTCCCTCCTTCCGGCTACATCGAAACTTTTTGCAAATTCGGTTACGGTTTTCTGGTATCGACAATCTACAACCTCATGTTGATCCTGGCTTGTTGCTACTACGCATTCAAGGCCCGCCGGGTACCAAGCAACTACAACGAGTCCAAGTTCATCGCTTTGAGTGTTTACTCCACACTGGTATTCGGCGTGGCAGCGGTGCCCGTCTACATCACCGCTGTGTACACACTACAGAAGGTGGCAACGGTCTGCCTCGCATTACTCCTGAACGCGTTCTTGACGCTCTTTTGCGTCTATCTGCCCAAACTGTACGCCATACGGTTTGATGTTGAGGTGGCACTGTGCGAGTGGAAGGCAAGCACGTCTGTGTCTGCCGTAGTTGCTAGCACAGTACCGACAACCCAGCAGAGTAACCTGGTCAAACCACCGGCAGGCCCTACGTCCTCAAATCTGTAATTTCACATCGTGTACGTACACGATAAAAGTGAGATGTTTTTTTCTTCTTTTTTTTTATTATTCACGTGGCGGCTATACGCTTCCGTGTTCTTGTAATTGTGTGTTTATACATAGGTAAACGTTCATTATCCTCATTGCTGTTACATATGTGTACATATCTGCGAGGCAAAGTCAAAAGACAAAAATTTTCTTTGCAAAACCACTGGTGAAATGTTTACATATTATTAAAATTTAATTCTGTGGAATTATTGCGACAAATTGAACTTGACATCGATACATTTTTCCTGACGTAATATCGTTAGTTAAATATTAAATAGAATTTCGTTGATAAAAGTCGCAGACAGGAATATTGCCGTCAAATGTTGGGACTCAGGAAGAAAGTCGCAGTCATGAAAGTTGACGTCAAATTTTGCGACTTTAGGAGAAAGTCGTGTGTGAAACTGACTTCAATTATTACGTATTGTATGTCCGTCCAGAGACACCATACTTTCAAAGTATTGTCTAATACCGTAGGCGCATAGGACACTAGAGGGCGTAGTCCTGCACAGCCAAAATGGCAGAATTTTTTTTCAGACACCAACAGCGGCATCAAGAGGTGTTATTGGTTTTAAGTTGTCTGAGTTCTGACAACTATTTATGTGGTTAACCACTCTAGCATTGATGAAGTCGTAGTAAGAATACCGTGATAACCTTATTCGCAAAATTTGACGTTTTGACTTCGGGGTTTAATACACCGCACAGCACACTAAAAGTTCGAGGTTGCAGCCGTTCCTTTGTAAATTAGATATTTACATGGGCATTGAATTCAAATGAAATTTTACAGGAACATAAAGACGAGTAACCGCCTCTTTGTGTAATAGTGAAGTCGGAATGCCATTTGCTGGGGTCGAAATATTCATCAGGCAGTGATAGAGGAATAGGATTTCTTAAAACTTCTCCGCACTGATGTCGGTTTACAATGACTACATTTTATGGCAGTGTTCGTAAGATAGATTCTTAATGGTAATCCGTAAATAGGCAGCACCCCGCTCATCACCTAATCCCATAGAGTTTTGTTTAACTCTACTAGATCTTTGTCATTAGGACCAAGTAGGACCGCAGTTACCGTAGAACCTTTTTAGAGTCTACCGGTACCTACATCACCATTAATCTTGCTGGATTAATTGAAGGTTTTCCTGAAAGCACAACGGCACCGTGGTAACTTTGGTAATTTATAAGGCACCGAAGGGGGGGACTTTTCCCACACACATATGTCATGTGATTGTCCTCTCATATTTCTCACTTTCACTTTTAGATGTTTCTTTTATTTTGTGATTAAGGGTCTAGATTGGATGGGGAGCGGTAGCAACTTTAATTTTCGTGACGTTTTCACATCGTAAATTTTACCCTCATCATCTCTTTCAATTTTTAACCCCACAATCATAGAAATTAAGCCACGGCCCTAAATAGACAAGTTGTGTAGTATATTCGTAAGTGATATTAATAAATACCTAGGACAGTTTGTGGATTCTGATTGGTCAAAACGTGATCACGTGGGGGTGTATTAACGGCGATATAAAGACCGGCTAACAAAACAAGAAAGTATCGCCGAGAAAGAAAAGTTACAAAATGGACGATTTTAGCCGTTTATTTCGTTAAAAAGGTATTTATTAATGGGAATAACAGTGCGAGGACCCGGTCTTCACTGCTTGGTAATGACCTTGGGTGGTGGCTGGCTGCTGTTAACGACCGCGCCTCCGGCTTGGTCGTTAACAGCGGCCAGCCACCACCCCGGTCATTACCAAGCAGTGAAGACCGGGTCCTCGCACTGTTATTCCCTTATTAATTGTCCAATTCTTAATCCTCGTGCTTTACCAGAAAGTGCACATTTTTCTTTTTTTAACTCCAGTGTACTTTGGGCCTTGAAACACTTGTAACATTATGCAATTTCTTCAGGCAACTTGAAGACAACCAATCACACGGCATGAAAAACGAACACTTCAGTATATTTTTCTAACAGTGTATTTAATAATTCAAAGCAAATTATGCTACAAGGGATTTTGTTTTCTTTCGAGAGATTGTCTTGAACTGGTGTCCTGTATAGATTTCCTTGTACACATTTCTTGCTCATGTCCAGCCTTCAACCTTGCTGGGAGATAGAGTATTGCAGAGACCCGGGTCTCTGGGATTGTGCTCAGCAAAACCAAGCACTTAGTCCTGACAATACAGACGGGAAGTATACGTCAACAACATTTTAATTCTAAAAGAGGTCGGCAACAAAGGAAAATAAAACTAGTAATTATGTGTTTCAATTCAATGGATAATTAATTAATTCCTTTATTCGAGTATGGTTTCAGTTTTTTTTTTTTATTTGTGTGTATTCTTTTTTTTAAGATGTCTGTTTACATTTTGGTTTCGTTCTAACAAATTACATCCCGGCCTCACTGGTAACGGTACGAGCTTTGAGCAACGAATTAGAATCAGATTTTAAAATAAAGGAATTTGTTTAAAGTAAGATTTTTAAATCAAATTTGGGGTGAACAAAGAAACATTGACTGGTTTATTGCTTTATGTTTAACGATAAAAAGTCGCATCACCCTTTAAGGCAGATCCCCGTGCTGTCACTTCCCAGGTTATATACATAGAGCTAGGTCTAGTTCTGTGGTTGTATCATAATTATGGGGTGTGATTCCTGGCTACATGGCAGTAACCATTTGAATGGCTTCTGACTGGCACCCCCTGAACAAAGATATTGACAAAATAGGGAGACCGCCAACGTAAGGGCTGGATAACTCAGTTGGTAGAGCGTTGACACGTAAGGCCGAAGTTCACAGGTTCGAATCCCGCTCAGGTCAAGTTTTCTTTGTTTAACCAGAGATTGATTTAAAAAAAATTCCCATTCAGTTTCCCTTGATTTTTAAAGTAAGTTATAGATAGATCATTTCATCTGAAATTTTTTCATCAATACTTGGTTTTTGGCAGTCGGGGTCTTATCTTTTACAGCGTGTGTGGGTATTTTGCAGGAGTAAATAAAAAAAAATACATGAAACATTAAACAGCTGTTAAAGGTATTGTGCAGGAAAACAAAAAGGACAGGATTGAAAATTGACGAAAAAATGAATTAAACTTTCCAACAGAGGGCTCACTTCACTGATGGTAAAGTTCACCCCAACACTTAAATAATATTTTAAGATGCCCCACCGAAAGAACGAAATCAGTGTTACTCCTTTTCATTGTCGCAATATGTCCGATGTTAATGTACACAAAACACCTGACAAAACAAAAGCCGTGTTTGTATTTCTTTATTTGTTTTTAATTTTATTTATTGCTTTGTGAAACAAATCAATTTGTTTTTAATTTATTGCTTGGGTAAACAATTCAATTTTTATATCACTTTATTGTTTACCCTCGTCGGCAGGGGACACATGGATGATTGGGCACTTTTTATTTATGCATTTTGTTTTCATGACTATTGTAGTGTTTTTTGTTTTTGTTTTGTTTTTGTTTGTTTTTTCCTTTTACACCGAGGAGGATGAAAGTAAAATTGTATTGTGCAAAATTTCCAAATTGACATTTTACAATTCTCAGTGTCTAGAAATTCAAAATCTTGCAATGTCTATGTATGTGTTAAACAAGTCATAAAGCGACGCACGACTCCACCAACCCCGGTTGTGTTGCCCTGCGGGAGTTAAATAAAGGAACGTACGTCTTAATCGAAGATTACTTCGTCTTTCTTACAGCCAGGCTGGCCTCGATTGAAGCATAGAGAGCCTATTTCTTTGATTGAAACATCTATCTGTATGGAGATGCACGAGTTGTCGACGCAGTGGTGATCATGTTTGCATTATAAATACCCTCTCTCCTCTAACTGACTTCAGAAATCGAGTTAGTGAGATGGTTCGTATAAAAACGCCGACAAAATAGAATTGTTACATTCCACGGTCTACTGGGAGAGTGGTACCGGTATTACTAGACTGGCAAAAAGCATAGTTGTTCTTGACATTGATTTCTCTTAGCTTCTTGCGTGTTCATTTGAGTGAAACCAGGGGAGGTCTGTACTCTGTTTGTGACTCGGCAGAGGAGAGCTATGCTTGACGATGAAGACTATGAAAATTGCAAGCATCGTGCTGCTAGCTGAGTTTGTTTAGTCTCTGAAAAAAAAACCGTGACAACTTTGAATACCTGTGTCACTAGCTACCTGTGTTCATAGCCGATACGTTTGTTCTTACGTTTATTGCCGATACACAGGTGGACATTCCAGCGTTTTTAATTTTGAAATTAATCATTGCTACGGACCAAAGCAAATATGATGTTTTTGGAGAGAGTTGTTCTGTTTGTGTTGCTTCCTTTGCGTTCGGATGGCAACGCTATACCAGCGGCCGCAGGGGTGAGTTTCACCCGTTCCGGCGATGTCATCCTCGGTGCAACCTTCCCGTTCCATTCCTGGTCCTCGACGCCGTGCGGAGGAGAACTCAATCGCTGGGCAATCGAGCTATCAGAGACCTTCATCTACGCAATCGATGAAGTCAACGGACGCAACGATCTTCTGGCGAACATCACCATTGGCTATGATATCCGCGATGACTGCTACTCGGAGATAGCTGTGATTTGGTCCACTCTCGCCTTAGCGAGTACATCAGATACAAACCAGACCTATGTCGAGTTTAAGAAGATATCAGCCCCGGCGAGAGGTACCCTCCTTGGGATTGTTGGAACGGTGTCCAGTAGTACAAGCATCCCTGCAGCCCAAGCGGCTAACATATACCGCGTCCCAATAATCTCACCCTTTGCTACGAGTAACGAGCTGAGCGACAAGAGCAGGTTCCCGAATTTCCTCCGGACCGTCCCTCCAGATAAACTCCAAGCCTTGGCTATCGTGGACATCCTGCTGCGATTCAATTGGAAGTACATCGGCCTCTACTTTGACTTCAGTACCTACGGCATTCATGGAGCGCAGGAAATACAAGAAACCGCAGCGAAACAAAATATCTGTCTCGCTTTTTCCGTTCCCGTAAGGTCCAATGCACCACAAAAGGAACTGGACGAGGCGGTCCAGAAAGTAAAGATTTTCCCGAAGGTACGAGTTGTGGTCATGTTCATGTCAGATGATGTCGCTGGCGCCATCATCAGCAACATAAATAGAGAGGTTAAGAATCACTCTATCACTTTCATTGCAAGTGACTCATGGGGTTATTTTGACACATTAGAAGAATACGGTGTTGAATTGGAAAGTGTCCGTGGCAGTATTTTTCTCCGCGTGAAGTACCATATCATCCCTGGTTTCGAGGAATATTTCCGTCAACTTGAACTTGATGCCGATGTTAGCCGAGTGAGTCCCTGGTTGAAAAACTTTTGGACGGAATGGATGAAGGAAAAAGCCTGCTCCCATTTAAAAGATTGTCCTATACGACTCAATTCCAACGAAAACTTTGTTGTCGATGCAGTTTTAGCCTACGCCTATGCTCTGCAAAACTTGCTGATCAACCTTTGTGTTGATGACGTTTGTGCCGAGACATTACAAACTGTCACTGGTAACGATCTTTTACCGTATCTAATGGAAGTTGAATTTGAAGGAATTGCGGGTCATTACTGGTTTGATAGTTCCGGTGATCCAACTGGGAAATTCCGCATATTAAACTTGCAGAGGGATACGTCTGGTAAGTTTGAATTTATCGAGGTAGGCGAATGGGACCTGACTGCAGCAGAGCCCTTACGTTTGAACGCGCCAGCGATGCAGTGGGTAGGGGCCCAGCCACCCACATCACTTTGCAGAGACAAATGTTCGCCTGGTTCGATTGAAGTACCGCTGGAGCAAAAGTGTTGCTTTGGCTGCCAACTCTGCCCTAGAAACGCAATTGTTGCCAGTAAGAATTTGTGCCAGGAATGCCCGGAGGATCTGTGGCCAGATGAGACTTTTAGACGATGTCTCCCGATTGTTCCAACCCCGCCAGATTGGAATAATCCGGTGGTTATTGCCATCATTGTTCTGTCTGTCTTTGGTCTGGTACTCTCAGCTCTCGCCGCTGCAGGCCTGTTCTTCTACCGTAAACATATCCTAATAAAAGCGTCAAGTCGAGAGCTGAGCAGCATCAACATACTGGGACTCACCTTGGCTTTCCTTTCCCCCTTCCTGCTTCTTCTACCCCCGACGGATGTTTCATGTATGTTCTCAGAGGGAGTGGTATCTTCGTGTATCACCCTGACGTATGCTCCGACTCTCCTGAAGGTTAACCGAATCCATAGGATCTTCAAGGCGGGTAAGAAGTCCAACAAGCGCCCCCGCTTCATCGGTCCACGGGTCCAGATTGTCTTCGTACTCGTTGCTGTCATCCTCACGGTAGGCATGTCAAGTTATCTTTCGTTAAAACTCCACTGTAAAGACGGTTTGTCCGTGATTTTTTTCGTTGGTTTTCCTCTTGTTGTAGTTCTGCTTTACCATTCTCCATCCTTAAACAATATTCATTTAATTAGGTGGCCATGCTGTCATGAAAATATAGAGTAACAGTTAACGATTTGTTATTGTCACTGATTTAATAGTATTATCACGTAACCCCACAGGGTTGGGTCAAGAAAAAAATAAACTGGTAAGAGAAATTTCTCTTCTTTCTACAAACACGCTGTGGGAAGATTCTTGTTCATTCGCAACTGCTTCTTTTTTTCTTTTTTTATTGGTGTTGCGTTCTGGGTAATGCATTTTTGAGTTGACCTGAGGCGACTATGTGCTTCAAGTAAACAAAAATAGCCGATAAACAGTACCATAAGCGATAAACATCAAAGGCAGTGAGTCGTGATCTTTCTGCATTCTAATAAAAAGATATACTCCACATTTTAAAGGGATGGCGATTAGGTGAATTATTGGCAACAAAGACGTTGCCAACATTCTGCCCAGGCATTTGCATCATTTTGTTTCTCTTAAGTAGGAGGCAGTGATATTACATAATGAGTGTCCAAAAGAAACAAAGTACTACTTATTTTTCGGAACAAGACACGGTATAACTTGTTCCTTTGGAGCCCACAGTATTTAATCAATACGGCGAAAAAAATCAAAAAATGTCTTTCATTTCCAGAAAAGTCAAACGTCATGTCAAAGGCCCTGTATACCATCTTTATTATGGTGCCGAATGATTTCGAGGGAAGGAAATTACTTATTGCTTTACCTCAAAATTGTTGTTGGAAGGAAAGTAATAAAGCGTGGGAACGAAATCAATATTTCGAGGTGACACAGTTATTTCGAGGGAGAATAATTCGAGGTCGCGAAACTATTTTTAGAGAACGAAATAACATTTCAATGTAAAGAAATGAAATTCGAAGGGAACACATTACGATTTTGTCCCGTTTTTCTTCACCTAGGGGCTCCGTACATTCTTAAACAGCTGCTATCATATTTCCATATCAAATGGGAAAGAATCAGATATCTATGAATTGTCTTATTTTATTACAAAATAACAAACTGGGTCCGAATCTTTGTTTATAAGAAGTGTAAAATTATTGTAAACATAATTTTCACAAGTAATAATGCTATTATTACTTTTCATGGGAAATATTTTATATGTTTTTACAAGATTGTGATGAACTTCATTGGAGCACTGTCAAGCCCAAGTACACCCGATAAGCAGTACTTCGTCCCTCCTTCCGGCTACATCGAAACTTTTTGCAAATTCGGTTACGGTTTTCTGGTATCGACAATCTACAACCTCATGTTGATCCTGGCTTGTTGCTACTACGCATTCAAGGCCCGCCGGGTACCAAGCAACTACAACGAGTCCAAGTTCATCGCTTTGAGTGTTTACTCCACACTGGTATTCGGCGTGGCGGCGGTGCCCGTCTACATCACCGCTGTGTACACACTACAGAAGGTGGCAACGTTATGTCTCGCATTACTCCTGAACGCGTTCTTGACGCTCTTTTGTGTCTATCTGCCCAAACTGTACGCCATACGGTTTGATGTCGAGGTGGAACTGTGCGAGTGGAAGACGAGCGCGTCTGTGTCTGCCGTGGTCGCTAGCACAGTACCAACGTCCCAGCAGAGTAACCTGGTCAAACCATCGGCAGGCCCTACGTCCTCTGTTGCCGGCATGTAAACAGACATCATCGAATCTGTCTTCGCTCAAAAGTAATTTCAACCCGAACTACTGTCAAATATTCGTAGTAGGCCTACCTATACGAACAAGAACACTGACAAGTGAAACAGCACTTCAGCCGTTTCAATGTTACTTTCCGTTTACGGCCACTATAAACACGAGTTGGTCATCTACACTTACACACATTGTTCTTCTTGACAAAAGCATATAAAAAGAATTTACAGATCAACATGTTTGTTGATACAGATGCAAACGTCTTTTCTTAGCAATCATAGAAGCTTTGGTTTAGAATTCTTTAACGCTTGTCCTCTTTGCATAATGGGTTATGAGAACCTGAATAAGATTTTTACAACTACAGTGAATTTTAAACACCCATTGTCATAAAGCGACGTGTTTATTATGATGTGTGTATTGGGTGGGGTTGGAGGTTGAATGTAGACTTAGGTAAATACTCATCCTCGTTGGTGTTGTACATAGCTGTGAGGCAAACTCACAAGACAAAAAAATGTCTTTGCAAGTGTGAAATTTTGTCATAACATTAGTGCAGTGTTTACTATTAAGTTTAATTCTGTGGAATTATTGCGACCAAATGTTTTTGTTCAACTTAACAGCGATTTTTTGTTTATCCCTGGCGTTATCGTTAGTTCAACATTATATAGAAGTTCAACTTCCGTGTCGTAAATTTTACCATCATCTTATCTGTCAGTTTTCAACCCACAATTCGAAGAATTTATGCCACGGCCCTAAATATTCATAAATGATATTTGACAAATTCTTAATCCTCATGGCAAGTTCCTTGCTTTACCAGAAAGTGCACATTTTTTGTGTGTGACCCCAGTGTACTTTGGGCCTTGTAACTCTTGTAACTCTACACAATTTCTTCAGGCAACTTGAAGAAAACCAATTACACTGCATGAACAAAAACGAACACTGAGTATAATTTTCTAACAGTTTCTTGAATAATTCAAAGGAAATTATGTGAGCATTGTGAGATTGCCTTGAACTGGTGTCCTGTAAAGATTTCCTTGCGTACGTTTTGTGCTCATGTCCAGCCTTCAACATTGCTGGGAGATATTATAGCTCACTTACCGGGGTCTCTTGGGTTTTTCACAGCACAATTGAGCACTAAGTCCTGACAATAGGGTCGTGTTACAGACGGGAAGTATACGTAAACAAAATTGAATTCTAAAGAGGTTCGGCATCAAAGGAAAATCAAACTAGTAACTGTAAGTCTATGGATAATTAATTTTTTCTTTAATTTGTGTATTTTTTGTGTTTTTTATTTATTTATTTGTTTATTAGAGTCAGATTTTTTTTTAATGTTTTTATAAAGTAACTTATAAATGGATCATTTCATCTGACACTTTTTTCCATCAATACATGGTTTTTGGCAGTCGGGGTCTTATCTTGTACAGCATGTGTGGGTAATGCAGTAAAACAAAAAGGACAGGATTGATTATTACCGGGAAATGAAATAAGTTTTCAACAGAGGGCTCACTTCACTGATGGGTCATTCCCTGTCAAATCACCTAAAATTCTGAAAAGTTTGGCAGTGACCGTGTTAGATTTTGCTAATTTGTTTATAAACAATCCTCAGTGGGTGCAATGAACAAACACAAAATGTTAGATTCATACTCCATGCCGTTTCTGAGATATTCCTTCAGTTAACTTAGAACTGTTTAGGACACTAACTGCAGAATTAATGGCTGAAATATGAAATTATTTCGAAACATGCACTCAACCATTTCAGTTTGTCTTGTTCCTTCTGTCAGGGTCTCACTAGATATGTCAACTTGCCAGCAAAGCATTTATATGGTCATAGTCTGTAGAAGATTGCTTGTACTGGAGACCTCCACATCTTTGCAGTTCAAGGGCACTGAAGTAGCAGAGGATGTCCTGAAACGGCACATAGCATCGATCTTAACATGAGGGTCATCTGAACCGCAAAAAAAGACTACCAGTTCCCTTAGATCTGATCACAAACTTGATATGCATATCATTATTCTCATCCAACTTTTCATCTATGTGTTTAACGAACCACTCCTTCATAATAATGCAAGCGGTGTATCTACCAGGTTGGTATTCAGCATGTTCATCAGGGTCTGAAGTTGGTTTAACATGGTCACTAAGAGAAACTTCCCTGAAGGTGTTATCTAAAGACAGTCTACGCTCTCCTTTAAATTGAAGCGCTCCATTAATAGTAACAGGCACAATTTCATCTAGTGAGATCCCAGTCTGACAACAAGATAAATTGAATTGGTTGAGTATAACGTACGTGTTTCTAATGTATCTCACTATATAAAAATGTGCCTGTTTCTGAAGGGGAGCTTCAAATGTGTGCATGTCTGCAGATAACATCTTCAGTTAGGTTTCTTTCAGTAACCTCGTTAAAAACCAAGTTCAGACCCCGATGAACATGCTGAATATCAACCTGGCAGATACATCGCTTCCATAAATGATCAGGAGTGGTTGGATGGACACAAAGATGAAGGGTTGAATGGTAATAATGATATGCATGTCAAGTTCATGACCAGATCAAAACGAACTGGTGGTCTGTCTTGAGGTTCAGATGACCCTCATATTAATTCAATTCAATTCAATGCAAACGCACATTTATTCCCATACTTCTATGACTATAACAGTTACTGCACAGTAAGACAAGGCATTGTATATTAAATCAATGCTATGTGCCGTTTTTTCAGGGCATCATCTGCTCAGTAAGTGTTCCTGAACTGCAAAGATATGGATGTCGCCAGTACAAGCTATCTCCTACAGACTATGACCACGCCAATGCATTTCTGTCAAGTTTTAGTATCTAGTGAGATCCCAGTCTGACAAAAAAATTGAATTGGTATAGAGTACATATTTTCCAACCACTTATTCCGCAGTTAGTGTCTTGATACATAAATGAACTGAAGGAATGTATCTGAATAAAAATCAACATTTTACATCCCCGTCACACTTTTCATAATTACAATATGTTTAGAAAACTGCAAGCAGCATGCAAGAGCCTGGTATTACTTTTTATACAAAAGACATAGGCCTATAACATGTACTGTACACAAGACAAAATACTACGTTCATTAAAATTAAATTCCGAACATGAAGGAGTTGAGAAACCAACTATTTTTTGCACAAATAAACTGGATACTAAGTGTTTTAGGGAAAATTGTGAAATTTGTCAGTAATGTCCCACATATGAAATAACCACTTGAAAAGGGCGGGGGTTTTTTGGGTTTTTTTTTTCATTTTTCCAAGCGGACCCATATTCAGACCCTTGCTAAATACCCATCAAATGTGTGATTGGTCTATCGTTATTTCCGGTCAGATATATGCACCTAGTTTATAACCAAATGTAATATCAAAGCAATCGGACAATTCACGCGGGCACTAGGGGTCTCAAAATGACGAAAGGTTGTTCCGTAGGCTAAAATGTAGGTTTTTAAAGACCTATACCTTGTTATAGGCAAATTTTCTGTACCACTTTTGACAACAGATTTTAGTTGTTTGGATGCCAGTCAACCTGTGTACCAATTGGTAGCAACATATCTTATCTTAATTTGGTGATATAGGCCTCCAAAAATGCAAAAAACACAAAAAACAATTAGAAGGGGCAGGGCTTAATTTTGTAGGGGTTCATATCTCAGAAACGATAAGGAGTAGGAATCTAGCATTTTGTGGGATATTGTGCACTTTTCATTTATTTATTTTTGGTCAACCGCCAGTTTATAGAAACTATACAACCCCCCTCAAAAGATCAAAACCCAAGATTGGTCCTAAAAAAAAAAATACACATTTTTAACAATTGTGGCAATTCGTTTTTTAGTATTTGCATTATAAAGACAAGGGACAATATTTATCGTTGGGCCTTGTCACACAAGGCAACTTTGTGGCATGAAAAAGAGCACATTTTTGAAAACTTGTCTTATAACATTCCAAAGAAATTATTTCAAAGTAAATTATGTGATGATTGATAAGTGATGCTGTTTTCTCTTGTGAAATTGCCTTGAATTGTGGCCTGTAAATTGCCTTATGTGACACAGACCTTGCATTTACTTGGTGGTCGTCTCTAAGCTATAATCTTCAACCTTGCTAGGAGATAAAGTCTTACTTCAGCTCACTTATGCCTTTATTTGTGACTGGATTATTTTATTTTAACGAAACTATGTCATAAGAAGGTTACGTCTAAGCATCAAGAATGCACGTAGAATATTTAAGATCTACATGAAAAAAAAATTAGTTGTTGCAAACGGCTAACCAACCACAGGGACCTGTTGTATAAATGCATACGATTGCTAACGGCCTCACGTTTCGACCCTGGCAGACTCTTTTTCAAAGGCTAAGGCTGAAAAGTTTTGAGCCTTTGAGCTTCTAGGGTCGAAACGTGAGACCATTAACAATTTTGGTATTTAAGATCTAGTTAAAGTGGTTGGATGAAAAGAAAAAAAACTATAGTAACCGTGTGTTTAAATTCTATTGATGGTTTATTTCAACCTATAATGTTCTTGATTTTCTGTGTTTTTTTTTTTTTACTTTTTTGTTTATTTTTATAAGTTTTTGTCTCCATTTTGTTTCCTTCTAATAATTGACGTCTCATCATGATCTGTAATGATGACAGTTGTCTATGAATGAATTAGCTGCAGATGAAAAACAAAACAAAAAATCTGATAGGCCTATAGGCCTAAATTGGTCAAAGGTTTTCACATTCAATTTTCTTTCAAAAACTACAAATTGTGACATTATTGTCTCTATGCCAATAAAAGAGAAAGCTGTTTAATTAAACATTAATGTAAAAACAGAACCCTGTGAGCTGTGATTGGAAATGTTTTGCCCGCAGTATTTCCGATTCATTGATTGTCGTATAGTCAATTATGGTCTTGCCTTTTCTCGTCATTTGAGGGTATTCTGCAGGAAATTGGACCGATCCATTAAGCCCCGCCCCGTACGTGTTGACCAATCACATCCTTGTGTACGAAAATTCGACAAAAGTCCGACACGATAAAATCCTATCTGAAAATGTAAACATGCGTGCGCGTACTTATTGCGTGCGCGTTCATGTCATGCAGTGTGGTCATTGAAGAGACGCACATTGTGCTGCCCACGTGTACAGAGGTGATTTAGCCAATGCTGTGATTGGTCAATATGTTTAGGGGCGGGACTAATTGGGTCGGTCTGATAGTAAGTTAATGACACCACCACTAAAGTAACATTTAAAAAAAATTGGCATTGCTTATTCTGATTGCCGCAATCAAAATAAAGCCTGATGACATCGTGCACAAAATCTCTTGCAAAACGAAAGCCATTTTCGTCGTTTTCCACTGAATTATAAAACGTGAAATTGTCCAAAAGTTCGTTGGATAGGTTGCTTAATTTTCATAATAAATTTATACCAGTACCAATTCAACAGAAAGCACATCACTATTTTAAACGTTCACCAAATCCCTAAATGAAACCAAGTCTCTTCGTGAATGTAACCAACGAATTTATTAAATTGTCAAAATGTTCGTTATCATGATGAGATTATACGTATTATACCATGCATATGTTGTAGTTTCAACCAGTTATGCTCTCTTTCGAGTAACATTCGTGTATCAAAGGTATTATTATTATTAGCTTTCATGTTATTAATAAACAATCTGTCTCCTGAAGTAAATTTCACTTTTCTTGCATTATATATTATTGTCGGTTAATCACTGCAGTCTAAAAGCTTCTATGTGACAATAGACCTTATGCATTGACGTCATCACGCCGCCATCTTAGAGGTTAATCGATGATGAAACAATGGAAACGCAGAGATTTGTACGCGCGGCGCGCAGGATTGGCCAATGAACAACCTCATTTTGACCTCTAGACGAGGGCGCCCTACTCAAATGACGTCATGTGCATAAGGTCTATTGACCCAGCTTCCTGATCCCGCGGGGCCTGACCCAGAATCTGAGTTAGTTTCCAGATTGTTAACCACTTTCCGGGTCAGCCTAACCCAGAACTGGGTCAGGCCCCTGGCACCTGGAATCTGGGTCAATTCGGGCCTGGGAGTTTTTAATTTAGAGTGTGATTCCACAATCTCTTTGTTCAATCTTTTTCATTTCCAAATGTGATTATTGCTTTTCTGAAGTGCTTTCCGTTTACTTGTCTATCCACCCCTATTTTAAAAACAGGTCCGTTTTGATGTTGACCTCTTTTATGAATCCTTCTTTCCTGCCTTTCATGCAGCGCCAGCGCATGCGGGATTAAACGTAGCTCAATCAAGGAGCAATTTGCCTCTCAGTGCCTAGCTGGCATCGACAGAAGCTTGTTTTATAGGTCGATGCATAAAAAAAGTTCTTTACCCAGCGACGATGCTCACATTACACTCGACGGTTTTAATTTTTTCACTCGGCGGTGACTATTATTGCATTATTTTCCCCTGTCAACCACAACTCAAGAAATGGTTCGTATTAACCTAATTAACGACGTGTGAGAGAGCATGTCTTGTTTGACTTGTTGTAGTGCGAGACTAAATCAGAGTGGCTCGTGAATTGAATTTTCCCCTAAATTCATCAAACAAGCTACATAAAACACGCATTATACATTTGAGTGAAACAAATTTTTTTTATCAGACATGTATGACTCGACAGAGAGGAGATAGTAATTGAATTCGCAGAGGATATGGTTTCCATAACAATGCATGTTAAGTGCTGCTAGCTGAATAGTCTCTTGGGAAAAACATGTTTCCTTGCACAGGTAGCCTTTCAGGAAGAGCTTTTTCAAACTTATACTTCTATCGTACCACCAGCAAAGATGACATTTTTTGAGAGAGTTGTTTTGTTTTTGTTGCTTCCCTTGCGTTCGGATGGCATCGCCATACCAGCGGCCGCGCAGCTGAGTTTCAACCGTTCCGGCGATGTTATCCTCGGTGCAACCTTCCCATTTCATTCCCAGTCCTCGACGCCGTGCGGAGGAGAACTCAGTCGCTGGGCAATCGAGCTATCAGAGACCTTCATCTACGCAATCGGTGAAATCAACAGACGCAACGATCTTCTGGCGAACATCACCATTGGCTATGATATCCGCGATGACTGCTACTCGGAGATAGCTGTGATTTGGTCCACTCTCGCCTTAGCCAGTACATCAGATACAAACCAGACCTATGTCGAGTTTAAGAAAATATCAACCCCAGCGAGAGGTACCCTCCTTGGGATTGTTGGAACGGTGTCCAGTAGTACAAGCATCCCTGCAGCCCAAGCGGCTAACATATACCGCGTCCCAATAATCTCACCCTTTGCTACGAGTAACGAGCTGAGCGACAAGAGCAGGTTCCCGAATTTCCTCCGGACCGTCCCTCCAGATAAACTCCAAGCCTTGGCTATCGTGGACATCCTGCTGCGATTCAATTGGGGGTACATCGGCCTCTACTTTGACTTTAGTACCTACGGCATCCATGGAGCGCAAGAAATACAGAAAATCGCAGAGAAAAAAAACATCTGTCTTGCTTTTTCCGTTCCCGTAAGGTCCAATGCACCACAAACGGAACTGGACGAGGCGGTCCAGAAAGTAAAGATTTTCCCAAAGGTACGAGTTGTGGTCATGTTCACCTCGCCGGATGTCGCTGGTGCCATCATCAGCACCATAAACAGAGACGTTAAGAATCACTCTATCACTTTCATTGCAAGTGACTCATGGGGTTATTTTGAAACATTGGAAATGTATGGTGTTGAATTGGAAAGTGTCCGTGGCAGTATTTTTCTCCGTTTGAAGTACCACATCATCCCTGTTTTCGAGGAATATTTCCGTCAACTTGAACTTGAACTTGATGCCGATATTGTCCAACAGAGCCCCTGGCTTAGAAAGTTTCAGATTGAGTGGATGAAGGAAAAAGCCTGCTCACATTTAAAAGATTGTCCTATACCACTCTATTACAACGATAACTTTGTTTTTGATGCAGTTTTAGCCTACGCCTATGCTCTCCAAAACTTGCTGACCGACCGTTGTGAGAATGACATTTGTGACGAGACGTTACAAACTGTCACTGGTAACGATCTTTTACCGTATCTAATGGAAGTTGAATTTAAAGGAATTGCCGGTCATTACCGGTTTGATAGCTCCGGTGATCCAAGCGGGAAATTTCGCATTTTAAACCTGCAGAGGGATACATCTGGTAAGTTTGAATTTATTGAGATAGGCGAGTGGGACCAGACTGCTGCAGTGCCCTTGCATTTTAACATGCCAGCGATGCAGTGGGTAGGGGCCCAGCCACCAACATCACTTTGCAGAGACAAATGTTCGCCTGGTTCGATTGAAGTACCGCTGGAGCAAAAGTGTTGCTTTGGCTGCCAACTCTGCCCTAGAAACGCAATTGTTGCCAAGAACTTGTGCCAGGAATGCCCGAAGGATCTGTGGCCAGATGAGACTTTTAGACGATGTCTCCCGATTGTTCCAACCCCGCCAGATTGGAATAATCCGGTGGTCGTTGCCATCATTGTTCTATCTGTCTTTGGTCTGGTACTCTCAGCTCTCGCCGCTGCAGGCCTCTTCTTCTACCGTAAACATATCCTAATAAAAGCGTCAAGTCGAGAGCTGAGCAGCATCAACATCCTGGGACTCACCTTGGCTTTCCTTTCCCCCTTCCTGCTTCTTCTACCCCCGACGGATGTTTCATGTATTTCGTCAGAAATGGTGGTATCTTCGTGTATCACCCTGACGTATGCTCCGACTCTCCTGAAGGTGAACCGGATCCATAGGATCTTCGAGGCGGGTAAGAAGTCCAACAAGCGCCCCCGCTTCATCGGTCCACGGGTCCAGATTGTCTTCGTACTCGTTGCTGTCATCCTCACGGTAGGCTTGTCATTAATCGTTCATTAAAACTCCACTGTTGCTGTTTCATGTTTGATTTTCAAGGAGTGTTTCTTCTTGCAATCCTTTGCAACCATCTTTCCTTTGAAAATGTAATCTAATAAAGTGGCCATGGTATTTTTTTTTATGAGCACATCACCCATTTACGGTTTGTGATTGATTTCGTGCACGTGTTCATTCCTTGTGAGTAAAATGAAATGACAACTTTGTCTTGTTGAGGAACCATTTGCTCACACACGGCACCAAACGGGACAATGTTGAGACGACAAATTTGTTTTCAATTGGGCAAACATATTATGTGAAAGGCCGAAGCCCATCCTCATGTATTCCAAACCAGTTGCCATAGATTTTCAACTGAACTAAGAATCAGGTATTTTGAGGAACGCTCTTGTTTTATTCTTATGAGCTCTCTCAAATATTTGGTCAACGTTTCACTTATACTTTTTGCAGTTCGTTGAATAACAAAATAATTCACTTTTCGCAGTTCGTTTAACAACAAATTCATCAGATTTGTGCATCTGCGTGTTGAGTGATTTTGTCTGGTTATGTAACCATATATATTTGGGAAAAGTGTACTGTTTAAAGATGCCCACTCGTCAACGTGCGACAAACAAATTCGTGCCACGAAAGATCACCTTTGACCTGTGCACGCGTTGTATGTAAACTATATACGAGTACACGATTGTTTTGTGCCACAGAAATAGTCGTCGTGTAATGGTGACGATCGGGCGTCTTTAAGTATTCCTAACGATGGCTTGAACTTATTCGTCCCTATATAAACAAAAAACAAATCCGCGCGCTCCCACGCTGATTTTGTGCACAAACGTAAAGTGATTCGCAGCTTATTCGTCACTGTGTAAAATATATATATATATAAATTACTATCGGTCGTATTCGCCTCCATGTGTGTTTGTACACAAACCTACGTGTATGTGTTCGAAACATAAGAAATTCATGACTCTACGTACCTTTTTATGATCCAATCAAATTCATTGAGTATTGTAGAGGTGTCCTTAGTCCGAATTTAAAGATATCATAAGTTTGAGATAGTAAAACATTTAAAAACTTGAGGTTTTGTAGAAAAAAGAAAAAAAAATAATAATAAAAAAAATAAATAAATAAATAACACATATGGTAAAAACAATCACTCCTCTTTGCCCGCAGTGAGAAACTGGTACTATGTATACGCAGTGATAAGGGTTACCAACTCAATGAACGGATTCAATGAACGCAATGTTACTTTTGGGCCGAGTCACCAATCGGGGTGTCTGTAACTCTAAAACCGTCCGGAATTTGTATGTAAAAAAAAGTTGAATTGAAATTAGAAAAAAAAACTAAAACTAATCAAACCTTGATTCCCCCCAAATGCCGATTGGTTACTATGTCAAAAACGCGACGATTTATTAAGTTACACAGTCAATAAGTCTGATCGTTTAAAAAGAAATATTTTATATATTTTTTACAAGATTGTGATGAACTTCATCGGTACGCTCTCAAGCCCGAGTACACCCGATAAACAGTACTTCATCCCTCCTTCCGGCTACATCGAAACTTTTTGCAAATTCGGTTACGGTTTTCTGGTATCGACAATCTACAACCTCGTGTTGATCCTGGCTTGTTGCTACTACGCATTCAAGGCCCGCCGGGTACCAAGCAACTACAACGAGTCCAAGTTCATCGCTTTGAGTGTTTACTCCACACTGGTATTCGGCTTGGCAGCGGTGCCCGTCTACATCACCGCTGTGTACACACTACAGAAGGTGGCAACGGTCTGTCTCGCATTACTCCTGAACGCGTTCTTGACGCTCTTTTGCGTCTATCTGCCCAAACTGTACGCCATACGGTTTGATGTCGAGGTGGAACTGTGCGAGTGGAAGGCGAGCGCGTCTGTGTCTCCTGTGGTCGCTAGCACAGTACGGACACCCCAGCAGAGTAACCTGGTCAAACCACCGGTTGGCCCTGCGTCCTCTATTGCCGGTTCGTAAACTGACGTCATCGGATGTCTTGTACAAAAAACATTCCAACCCAAACTACTGGCAAATAGTCGTAGTACCTATCCGAACAAGTACATTGAATAGTGAGCATTTCATGTTTGTAGTAATGTTACTTTTTGTTTATAGTTCCAATTATAGACAAACCTAGACCTGAGGTTGTGATACACACGTATACGCTCATACATTATTGTTGACAAAATCATAGAAAATCGATATACAGTCGATATGAAATATCTTATCAATCATTGATTTTCAATTTGTTGTAATGAATTGAGCACTTCAATTTGTGCTTCCTCTGACTGCGTTCTACTTTTTTCACCCGACTATTTCTGTTCCACAATTTGTTAATAACTATTTACTTTAATTCGTGTTGAGTTGTGTTGTGCTGTGGTGTCATTAAACTTAGAAAAAGACCCTGCTATAGGGTCGAAACCTGGGGCCATTCACATTTTTTAAGAATTTAGAAAACTACAAAAGAAAACAACAGCAGTGCATTTGAGATTTTGAGCGGGTGAATATCATCAATTACTTGGCTATTCCTGTTCAATAGCATAACCCCCAAAATGCTCAATTTTTTGTCCATTCGTGACGATTTTTAGGACCTATGAAATGCATAGTGAATTACGATATCTTAACTGTGAACTTAATTTTTAATGCATAACTCATAATTTGTTTAATATCTAAACTGGAAGATCACTTGATGTCGACAAAATGATAAAATCACTGTCAGAAATCTGATTTTACAAGTAGTTAACATCTTAGAAAGTAGCGTTTTAAGTCATTTAACATGGATTAGTCCTAGTTATTAACAATTTTGTTTAATAGTCAAGCTCGTAAGACCTATAATTATGAGAGAATGACTTCTTCAAAGTCAACGAATTCATTTAGAGGCAAACACATCATACGACAACTTCAAATTATCATCTTTTCACATTTATCAACCGACAGTTTTATAGAAATTATGTCAACCCCTAAAATAATCAAAACCCAAGACGAGTCCTATAAAGTATAATAATTATGTTACTCAGAGACATTCTTAACCTTCATGACATTTTTTGTTGCTTTTTACCTCAAAGTGCAGTTTTTGTATTGTTTGTTAATGCTTAGAAACTGCATTATAAAGACAAAGGCAGTGGCGTAACTAAGGCAACATTTTAGAGGGCACCATTTTTCGGAGGGGGGGGGCACTTTTGGTCAATTACAACTGTAGTTTCCGTTTCCAAACAGGCCCCTTTTCAGCACTCTTCTGACGTTTTGTGGTAAAAAACAAAATATATGTCTGCGTTTAGATAAAACAAATAGTTTTAAAAACATTGAAAGTACTACATACTAGCTTCTAAAATGTAGCATTTTATTCTGGTAATTTTTAATCTCAAAAGTCCAGATTTCAAATGGGGGTACCCGATGGGCACAGACATCAGTTGGGCGCATGGGACCCCCCCCCTCCCCCTCCCCCCCCCCCCCCCCCCCAGTTAAGTCACTGGGAAGGGACGATCACAAAGGGCAACTGTGTGACATGAAAAAAGAGCACTTCGTTGAATTTTTACTACGTGTATTATACTATTCCAAAGAAACTATTTCAAACACAAACAGTATGAAGATTGATGAGTGATGCCATTTTTATTGATTCATGGGTTGTTGTAGTCAATTAGGTCTTGCCTTGTTACATCATCTGAGAGCATTCTGCATGAATAGTCAACAATTGAAAATCAAATTAAAGTGGCAGGCCTAAATCTTACTGATCGTAACGTTCATCCCACAACCAAAGTAACATGTCAAAACCCTCAAGCTCAGTGTTGCTTATTCTGATTGTCGCAATCGAACTAAAGCCAGATATCGTCGTGCACGAGATCTCTTATAAAACAAGATCCATTTTCGTTGCTTTCCACTGAATCATAATTCGTGAGATTTTCAAAAGTTTGATTAGATGGGTTGCTTAATTTTATGAAAATTCATACCATTTCCAATCTTGAACACCTTTTTTTCATTGCGACTGGGCCGAAAGAAAGCACATCACCAGGGGCGGATCCAGGGGTGTGTGAGGGGCCCACGCCCCCTATTTTTCCTTCCGAAAAACAAATCAAGATATCATCCCGCCCACTTGCAATGAGAAATAAACTTTCCACATCCAATCATCATTTGCTGCTTATTCGGTAACATTTCACTTGACGAGATCATACGCATACAACTTTCTTCTATAGTTTCAACCAGTTCTGTTCTCTTCAAAAACCCATTAACGTATCAATATTACAATCTCTCTCACGTCTATTTATTAATAAATGACATGTACTGCCTGGAAGTAACTTTTCACTTTTTGCATCACCTTAATCTCTCTGTTCAATCGTTCCACTTCTAAATACGATTTTTATTCTGCTGAAGTGCTTTCTTTTTACTTGTCTTTTTCCCCATTCGGTTCTATTCTGATGTTGACCTCTTTTAAATGGGCACTTCCTTCTGCCTTTTACGCAGAGCAACCGACCACATTGAGGGGATTAAACGTAGCTCAATCCAGGAGCAACGTCTGTGCAACTCAGCGTCCGACCTCCAATTGAAGCATATTTTCACTGGTCGATTAGTAACTTCGTTACAGGGCGACGATGTTTACATAAAACACGAAGCTTTTAGTTATTTTTGTTTTTTCTTTTTCTCTCAGCGGTATGATTACATTATATTTTCCACTCTCCGTCACAACTTTAGAAATGGTTCGTATTAAATACCGAGACGCATTAGAGGTGTTTTAATTTGTCCCTAGACTTAATTTACGATGTGGGAGATTGTGTCTTATTGATTTGACAAGTTTGTGTGAAGGACACAAGATTTGCTCGTGACTTTAATTTCCCTCTACAATCATTGAACGAGATACATAAAACACT
Source organism: Marthasterias glacialis (assembly GCA_911728455.2). NCBI lineage: Eukaryota > Metazoa > Echinodermata > Asteroidea > Forcipulatida > Asteriidae > Marthasterias > Marthasterias glacialis. The sequence goes on from OU452231.1 coordinate 9,190,237, forward strand.
CATATATTTGAATGAAACCAACAATTTTTCAAACCAGATTGTGACACGACAGGGGAGAGACACATATCTGAAGGTGAATAGGCTATTGTCTCCATCACTGCCGCTTACTTCAACAATTTTTTTACAGAGGCAACCTTTTCAAAAAAAATTGCAGATTTTTCAAACTTATCTCTGCATCTATCATTTCATGAGCAATGATGACATTTATGAAGAGAGTTGTTTTGTTTGCGTTGCTTCCTTTGCAATCGGATGGCATCCCCATACCAGCGGCCGCGCAGGTGAGTTTCGCCCGTTCCGGAGATGTTATCCTCGGTGCAACCTTCCCGTTCCATTCCTGGTCCTCGACGCCGTGTGGAGGAGAACTCAGTCGCTGGGCAATCGAGCTATCAGAGACCTTCATCTACGCAATCGATGAAATCAACAGACGCAACGATCTTCTGGCGAACATCACCATTGGCTATGATATCCGCGATGACTGCTCCTCGGAGATAGCTGTGATTTGGTCCACTCTCGCCTTAGCGAGTACATCAGATACGAACCAGACCTATGTCGAGTTTAAGAAGATATCAGCCCCAGCGAGAGGTACCCTCCTTGGGATTGTTGGAACGGTGTCCAGTAGTACAAGCATCCCTGCAGCCCAAGCGGCTAACATATACCGCGTCCCAATAATCTCACCCTTTGCTACGAGTAACGAGCTGAGCGACAAGAGCAGGTTCCCGAATTTCCTCCGGACCGTCCCTCCAGATAAACTCCAAGCCTTGGCTATCGTGGACATCCTGCTGCGATTCAATTGGAAGTACATCGGCCTCTACTTTGACTTTAGTAGCTACGGCATCCATGGAGCGCAAGAAATACAGAAAATCGCAGAGAAAAAAAACATCTGTCTTGCTTTTTCCGTTCCCGTAAGGTCCAATGCACCACAAACGGAACTGGACGAGGCGGTCCAGAAAGTAAAGATTTTCCCGAAGGTACAAGTTGTGGTCATGTTCATGTCAGATGATGTCGCTGGTGCCATCATCAGCAACATGAATAGAGAGATTAAGAATCACTCTATCACTTTCATTGCAAGTGACTCATGGGGCTATAACCTATGTGAAGATGACGGTGTTGAATTGGAAAGTGTCCGTGGCAGTATTTTTCTCCGCGTGAAGTACCATATCATCCCTGGTTTCGAGGAATATTTCCGTCAACTTGAACTTGATGCCGATGTTAGCCGAATGAGCCCCTGGTTACAAAACTTTTTGATGGAATGGATGAAGGAAAAAACATGCTCCCATTTAAAAGACTGTCCTATACCACTCTATTACAACGATAACTTTGTTTTCGATGCAGTTTTAGCCTATGCCTATGCTCTGCAAAACTTGCTGACCGACCTTTGTGCGAATGACATTTGTGCTGAGACATTACAAACTGTCACTGGTAACGATCTTTTATCGAATCTAATGGAAGTTGAATTTGAAGGAATTGCCGGTCATTACCGGTTTGATAGCTCCGGTGATCCAACTGGGAAATTCCTTATTCTAAACCTGCAGAGGGATACATCTGGTAAGTTTGAATTTATCGAGGTAGGCGAATGGGACCTGACTGCTGCAGAGCCCTTACGTTTGAATACGCCAGCGATGCAGTGGGTAGGGGCCCAGCCACCCACATCACTTTGCATAGACAAATGTTCGTCTGGCTCGATTGAAGTACCGCTGGAGCAAAAATGTTGCTTAGGCTGCCAACGCTGCCCTAGAAACGCAATTGTTGCCAATAAGACCATGTGCCAGGAATGCCCGAAGGATCTGTGGCCAGATGAGACTTTTAAACGATGTCTCCCAATTGTTCCAACCCCGCCAGATTGGAATAATCCGGTGGTTATTGCCATCATTGTTCTATCTGTCTTTGGTCTGGTACTCTCAGCTCTCGCAGCTGCAGGCCTCTTCTTCTACCGTAAACATATCCTAATAAAAGCGTCAAGTCGAGAGCTGAGCAGCATCAACATCCTGGGACTCACCCTGGCTTTCCTTTCCCCCTTCCTGCTTCTTCTACCCCCGACGGATGTTTCATGTATTTCGTCAGAAATGGTGGTATCTTCGTGTATCACCCTGACGTATGCCCCAACGCTCCTGAAGGTGAACCGAATCCATAGGATCTTCGAGGCGGGTAAGAAGTCCAACAAGCGCCCCCGCTTCATCGGTCCACGGGTCCAGATTGTCTTCGTACTCGTTGCTGTCCTCCTCACGGTAGGCATGTCAAGTTATCTTTCGTTAAAACTCCAGTGGCCAGTTTATGCCCAGGTTTTGTAAAAGTTTTCCTCTTTCACTTTTTCTTTGCAATCACCTGTCATCAGTCTTCTCTCATGATAACCCTTCATTTGAAAATACAATCAAATTAAACAGGTGACCATACTTTCATGGTTCATGATTCGTTTTTGGTTTTGTACACGTTTACTTTTCTATTTATCTCAATCAATGCAAAAAATTTGCTTTGTTTAGGAACCAACTGTTCGCACACGGCTTTGGATAAAACAATTGATCAAAAAATTTTAATTATAGTTTATTTTTCATCATAACTAAATTTTTTGAAAGCCCCGTATATATTTGTTTTTATTTGATTTGTGGTGTTGTTCTTTTTAAAATAATACAACAATTTCAATTTCTCAATTTCTTACCACATTCTGACAAAAAAAACGAAAAATAATTTTATATTTGTTAGTTAGAAATAAAAATTATCCTACACATATGTACAAGAATTATCAAATTAATTCATACACAATTTCAAAAGCACTAAAAGTCTGATCTTGCTTTTATAGAAAAACATTTTATATTTACTTACAAGATTGTGACGAACTTCCTCGGTACGCTCTCAAGCCCGAGTACACCCGGTAAACAGTACTTCGTCCTTCCCTTCGGCTACATCGAAACTTTTTGCAAATTCGGTTACGGTTTTCTGGTATCGACAAACTACAACCTCATGTTGATCCTGGCTTGTTGCTACTACGCATTCAAGGCACGCCGGGTACCAAGCAACTACAACGAGTCCAAGTTCATCGCTTTGAGTGTTTACTTAACACTGGTATTCGGCGTGGCAGCGGTGCCCGTCTACATCACCGCTGTGTACACACTACAGAAGGTGGCAACGGTCTGCCTTGCATTACTCCTGAACGCGTTCTTGACGCTCTTTTGCGTCTATTTGCCCAAACTGTACGCCATACGGTTTGATGTCGAGGTGGAACTGTGCGAGTGGAAGGCGAGCGCGTCTGTGTCTGCCGTGGTCGCTAACACAGTACCGACGTCCCAGCAGAGTAACCCGGCAAACCCCACGTCCTGTATTGCCGGTATGTAAACTGACGACATCGGATCTGTCTTATTCAAAATTAAGTTAAACCCTAACTACTGGCAAATTTGCGTGGTACCTATGGCGAATATGTATTACTGAGACGGATAAGCATTTCGTAAATATGTAGATGGCATGCTCAAATTACATTGGTAACGTTAACATAAATGTTTACAGATTAGCACATAACTAACACTTGATATGAAGATGGTCAAGGAAAACTTCCCATGAAATATATTTGCCTGAAATGATTTACGTGCATTGGTTTTTTGAGAAATGTGTAAAACAATTGGCTTTGGTCTCGCGAGACCCAAATTCGATGTTTGGAAACACGGTGAAAACATTATAATGGTGGTTTGACTATTTTCTCGTGACTCGGATGACCGGCTGAGCTTAAAAATGTCACAGGTTTGCTATTTCGTGCCCGTGTTGGGTCACGTAGAGTGTGAATACTGGTCTTTGACAATTGCCAATGTTGTCCGTTGTTTATTGGTCCAAAGCCAAAAATAACAGACCCGAAGTCGTGATCATACACTCAAGAACATTTTTCTTGTTGGCAAAATAATTAGAAAATTGACTAATACATCAATATGAAATACCACTTAAATAATTGATGTTCAATCTGTTCATAGGGGCGTCTCTTCTTTAATTATCGACCCTATTATTTTTCGGCCTACGAACCGAAAAGGGCACGCCCTAATGGAGCACCACTTCGTTTATTTTGTGAAAAAAGGGTACAGTGAAGTGTCACTCCCATTGGTTTGCCAATATCTCACACACTTTACAACAGAGCTGTGAACATTTCTTAAAAAAATTTCTTTTTTATTTGGGGGGGGGGTGAACAAAGAAAAATTGACTGAAGCGGGATTTGAATCTGCGACCACCGGTTGAACGTACCGACGCTGCGGCTCTACCAACTGAACTATCCAGCCCTAATGTTGCCGGTCTCTTTATTTTGTCAATATCTTTGTTCGGGGTGCCCCAGTTAATTTTCCTTGTGGTTTATTGCTTGATATTTAAAATAATTATGTCAAGTTTTTAAGACAGCAACGAAAAATGGTTTTGGATTTCGGTGCAACGGTTCATACTATAAGAGGTGACTATAAGTAGACTTGCGGGTACAACCATGTGTAAATCTCTTTTGGGGAGGAGTGGTGGCTCTGAAAAGAGCCGTTGTGGTCTCAATGTTTCAAACTATACTCTACTCGTCTTCAGAGCCACTGTATATTTTGTTTTCACTGGCATGAATTGTAATAACTGTTGGCATTAGGTAAACAATTAAAACAGACTTTAAAACGTACGGAAAAGCATGATAGAAGAACACTATGAAACAGTTCATATTTGCAAAACTCACTTTTGATTACACCGTTTTGATTACACCTTTATTCATGTGAGTTTGTACTCATTTGTGAACGAATTTTTAAAGACACTGTATACTAGGGCAGGTTTTTATCAGCACAATCAAATATAAATGTCCAACAAATACTATAATGCGGTATAAAATGAGATTTAAAAGCTACACATGCGTGCAGATTTTAAAATTCTTGTGATTTATTTTTCTGAAAAACTGTGGGGGATTGACATGCAAAAGAATTATGACATTCTACAAAGGTTTTCCCCGCAAATGTCAACAAAACAAATAATGGAATTTGATCTCCGGTTCGCTCAAACTCAAGTTTCAAAAGAACCCGTTAATTTCAAGAGAGTCGTTCGTTTATTTCATATTCACTCTACAGATAAGATCATTCCAGTTAGTAATTAAAGGCATTGCATACGTTTGGTAATGACTCTGAAAATTGTTTGCAATAAAAACTTACTTGGTAAGGAGTACAGCAGCTTTGGATAGTATAATGCATTTTGAGAAACGTTTCACTTCGAAGCACTGCAGTTATGGAAAAATATATCACTTTTTATCCCCCAAAAACTTGAATCTGAGAAGCGTTATGGCCGTAACGCTTCTCAGAATGTGTAATCCAATGAAGGATACTTCTTCTACGTGAACGCAACCGCTCCAGATTTTTGGCGATATCTCAAAAACGCTGCCACCTTTTGAAATGAAATTTACACAGGTTAGTTTTATGGTATATATCTACAATTATATAGCATTAAGGCAAACGTACGGTTATAAAAACCAAAGGTATACTTTGCCTTTAAATGAAAATTAATCGATTTGTGATGGAGTAAATTAGTTCCAAGCTTCTAGTTTGTAATAAACCTCGTACAGGTCCTTACAACCAAATTATGACAGTCCTTAAGTAACACCCTTGCAAACATCATTACACAGCAACAGCACGCATTAAAAACTGAGTTTTAAAGTCAGTTCTTCATTTAAAAATCCTCCGGGTAAAATTGGTTTTGAAATACTGAACAAGATGAATGTTATATTCATTAAGATTTTACAACTATATTATTTTCAAAATCCATGGCGATAGAGCGAAGTGTTTATTGTATTACTATTTTGTGTGTGTACAAATGAGAAAGAGAAACACAATCATGTTCGTCATCGCTACGTAGTTGCGAGTCAAACTCACAAAAAATGGTAATATACATTTGCAGTTTGAGATTGTATTATACATGGTGCATCGTTATTATAAAACATATTGGATGCATATGAGTGCATTGTCGCAGAATGTAATCACGATGTGAAATCTGGACTTTAGCTGAGTGAAATTGAGAAGCCAGATGAGTCGCTGAGTCGTTGTTTTCTGCGACAATGCACGAACGAAATGCATTCAATAGATTGTTTTATATAACTCACACATAGATCCTTGCCATTTTATTTGTTTTTTTATAACAATAAACACAAAGTAGACACGGTTCCTCGCCCTACCCCACACTCTGAAAAATGTGTTATTTATTTTTTTTATTTTTTTTAACACCGTGGACGACTGCGAGGCGTCCAATAATCATCCATATTGAACGTGCGCGCCCAAGCAAAACCTTGGCAGTAAATTCATGGCAAAAAAATAGATGACACGCGTTCCACCAATCAAATGACAAGGATCTTTAGGCGCGGTATAGTACAGTTTATTTCAGTGCAATAATTTGCAACTAGACTAACTATTTTTGTTTAACTTAGCGTGAGGAATTTTTTTCTTTCGTGACTTTATCGTTCTTTAAATAAAAGTCTGTAGTTTCAATGGGTTGGTGATTGGTATCGTCGATTACGTAGACCTATATGCTAATTATAATTCTAATCAGCATAAATTTGCAAGGTTTATACTAATTGTCATTACCTGCTACCGGTCCATATTATACAGTCGGAACGAAAACGATGTATGGACCGGGAACCAGTCTATACCAGTCTATGGGAAACTTTTGGGGACACTAGGTGGCAGCAGACTTACCATTGTTCTTAGAATGTGCGCATGATCAGAACTACGTAAACAATGGAAATTTACCTGGTAAGTCTGCTGCCACCTAGTGTTACAAAATCTCCCATTGGATGCTCATATTAATTTGTAAGTTTTTTAAGTGCTTTCGCAAACTCAAGTCTGCTGTGATGACGTAGTTATTCCGACCAATCTTCACTTAGTCCTTGTCTCGGTTATTTTGCTTAATTCCAAAATGTCACAAGTAAATAAAACATCATACGGGATGTGTTCGCACTTGACCTCCACTGGAGCATTAAAAAAAAAATCTGTCTTATTTTGAAAAGTGAAATAATCTTTTCCCGTGGAATATTCTTGAAACCCAATTATAGAGCATTTTACTTTGAAGAAATCAATTTCCAATTAACTGCCTACATCACGATTTATTCTGGACACGGTCCTGTGTATTTCGCAACTCACTTAAATTTGTTTTTGGTAAATATTGTTTTTGTTTGAGAAACGTGCTCGCATAATCGTTCACGTCACAGAGTTCGGAGATGACCTTCTCCACCGTACGGCCCTGGATCTGAGTTTTATGCGATGACGTTAATTAGCTGTTTAACTCCTCATTACATTAATTTTACTCGTCATTGTTTTTCAATATCTGGAGCTTTTGATTTTGCTTAAATATACTCAGACACTGTTTTTGTAATTTGTAATTTACACGAACTAGCGCTAAAATAACGAAATCAAATCGAATCTAATCATTCATTGTTTTAATTGTATTAAAATAAAGTGTTGAGAGCCCCCCCCCCCCCGGAAAAAAAATAAATAGATAAAAAAGCCAAATCAGTACTTCTTATTTTGATTGCCGCAATCAAAATAAAGGCTGATATGAACGTGAACAAATCACGTATATAAAAAAAAAACTATTTTAACAAGATTGATACCAGAATCAATCTTGAACAGCTGTTTATTTCCACTGGATCGAAACAAATCACATCTTGAACGTTCACTGAATCCCCAATAAACACGCAAACCGTTATTCGTTGGTCTTTTCGTGAACATAGCCATCGAATTTTATCAAATAAAGTGACATGTTGGTTAATATTGTAACGTATCTTTTACAGTTTCAACCGTTTGTGGTCTTTTTTTAAAAGCACTTAATGTATACGAACTGAATGTCTCTCCCGTTTATTTGTTATCAGTAAAAACATCTGTAGATTAGTAGGTAACATTTTCATTGTTTTATATAGTACCGATATCCCTTTGTTTGTAGATCAAGGATGCATCAATCGCTTTCAACCGTTGCTTGTAGTTCATTCCGCTTCAGCGCTTTTGCCTATTTGTCTTTCCTCTGAAGTGGTTTTGCTTACTTGTCTTTCCGCTCATTTGTCATAATTGGTTGTAGGCGGCTGTTTACTTGCAGTATCCCTGCCTTCACTGTAGCACCATTGTGTGCCCATGAGTTATTCCGCGCAATATTGCAGCTAGATATAGGGCTGCAAAATGTTTAAATTATTACATATCACGTTTCCACCTGTCCTCCGTAACTTTGGGAAATTGAGTTAAATAAAACGGTCCGTACAAAAATAGGCACGACAGAGTAGTTCTTGCTTACCTTGACTGGATTAGTTTACGCACTGCGTGAGCTGAGAGAGCTCCGTTGTGGCGTCATCTCATTCAGTAATGATGTATTCTCGCACACACACTGAAATGAAACCATTCACGTCTGACTCTCTACAGAGAGAAGAAAACCTGGCAGTGAAGAGGGTGTGATGTCAAATGGAGGATATCGTGCTGCTAGCTGAGTTTTGTTTAGTCTCTCAGAAAACTTTTATACAAAATTTACATTGATGATCCTACCTGCGTAAATATTCTGGCCGATACCAGTCGGCCTTTTGAGAAGTCATTTTCCGCTCTACTAAACATTGCTACGGATAAAAGCAAAGATGAAATTCTTTGATCGAATTGTTCTGTTTGTGTTGCTTCCTTTGCGTTCGGATGGCACCGCCGTACCAGCGGTCGCACAGCTGAATTTCAACCGTTCCGGAGATGTTATCCTCGGTGCAACCTTCCCGTTCCATTCCTGGTCCTCGACGCCGTGTGGAGGAGAACTCAGTCGCTGGGCAATCGAGCTATCAGAGACCTTCATCTACGCAATCGATGAAATCAACAGACGCAACGATCTTCTGGCGAACATAACCATTGGCTATGATATCCGCGATGACTGCTACTCGGAGATAGCTGTGATTTGGTCCACTCTTGCCTTAGCGAGTACATCAGATACAAACCAGACCTATGTCGAGTTTAAGAAGATATCAACCCCAGCGAGAGGTACCCTCCTTGGGATTGTTGGAACGGTGTCCAGTAGTACAAGCATCCCTGCAGCCCAAGCGGCTAACATATACCGCGTCCCAATAATCTCACCCTTTGCTACGAGTAACGAGCTGAGCGACAAGAGCAGGTTCCCGAACTTCCTCCGGACCGTCCCTCCAGATAAACTCCAAGCCTTGGCTATCGTGGACATCCTGCTGCGATTCAATTGGAAGTACATCGGCCTCTACTTTGACTTTAGTACCTACGGCATCCATGGAGCGCAAGAAATTCAGAAAATCGCAGAGAAAAAAAACATATGTCTTGCTTTTTCTGTTCCCATAAGGTCCAATGCACCACAAACGGAACTGGACGAGGCGGTCCAGAAAGTAAAGGTTTTCCCAAAGGTACGAGTTGTGGTCATGTTCACCTCTGCAGATGTCGCTGGTGCCATCATCAGCAACATAAACGGAGAGGTTGAGAATCACTCTATTACTTTCATTGCAAGTGACTCATGGGGTTATTTTGACACATTAGAAGAATACGGTGTTGAATTGGAAAGTGTCCGTGGCAGTATTTTTCTCCGTTTGAAGTACCATATCATCCCCGGTTTCGAGGAACATTTCCGTCAACTTGAACTTGATGCCGATGTTAGCCGAGTGAGCCCCTGGTTGAAAAACTTTTTGATGGAATGGATGAAGGAAAAAGCATGCTCCCATTTAAAAGATTGTCCTATACGACTCAATTCCAACGATAACTTTGTTGTCGATGCAGTTTTAGCCTACGCCTATGCTCTCCAAAACTTGCTGACCGACCTTTGTGTTGATGAAGTTTGTGCCGAGACATTACAAACTGTCACTGGTAACGATCTTTTACCGTATCTAATGGAAGTTGAATTTGAAGGAATTGCCGGTCATTACCGGTTTGATAGCTCCGGTGATCCAAATGGCAAACTCCGCATTCTAAACCTGCAGAGGGATACGTCTAGTAAGTTTGAATTTATCGAGGTAGGCGAATGGGACCTGACTGCAGCAGAGCCCTTACGTTTGAACACGCCAGCGATGCAGTGGGTCGGGGCCCAGCCACCCACGTCACTTTGCAGAGACAAATGTTCGTCAGGCTCGATTGAAGTACCGCTGGAGCAAAAGTGTTGCTTTGGCTGCCAACTCTGCCCTAGAAACGCAATTGTTGCCAATAAGACCATGTGCCAGGAATGCCCGAAGGATCTGTGGCCAGATGAGACTTTTAAACGATGTCTCCCGATTGTTCCAACCCCGCCAGATTGGAATAATCCGGTGGTTATTGCCATCATTGTTCTATCTGTCTTTGGTCTGGTACTCTCAGCTCTCGCAGCTGCAGGCCTCTTCTTCTACCGTAAACATATCCTAATAAAAGCGTCAAGTCGAGAGCTGAGCAGCATCAACATACTGGGACTCACCCTGGCTTTCCTTTCCCCCTTCCTGCTTCTTCTACCCCCGACAGATGTTTCATGTATTTCGTCAGAAATGGTGGTATCTTCGTGTATCACCCTGACGTATGCCCCAACGCTCCTGAAGGTGAACCGAATCCATAGGATCTTCGAGGCGGGTAAGAAGTCCAACAAGCGCCCCCGCTTCATCGGTCCACGGGTCCAGATTGTCTTTGTACTCGTTGCTTTCATCCTCACGGTAGGCATGTCATAAGTTATCTTTCGTTTAAACCCCACTGTGGCCGATTCATGTCCAGGTTTTGTTGGCAGTTTACCTCTATAGCACATTTTCTATGCAATCATCCGTCATCAGTCTTCTTTCATGATTGCCTTTGAGAATGCAATCAAAGTAAACAGGTGACCATACTTTCATGGTTCATGATTTGTTATTGACTATTTCTATTTATCTCAATCAAAATAAGAGCATTGTTTTGTTTAGGAACTAACTCATCGCACACGGCTTCGGAGAAAACAATGATTAGAACAATTTTGATCTTACTTTTGATCATGGTTTACTTTCGATCATAACAAAACCTTAAGAAAGCCGCTTGAAATTTGATTTTGGTTTTTTTTTCTTTGCGACAACAAATTGAATTTCTTAAGTTCTTACCACATTCTGACAAGCTGTATTAGAGTTCCATATCAAACAGAAAATAATTTGATATCACTAAATTCTCCTAATTTATTAAAATAAAAAAGATCCTTCTTGTATAATTATTAAAGAGTTCTCAAATTAATTTATACACAGTTTCGAAAGCACCAAAAAATCTGACATTGCTTAATTTGATATCAGTAAATTCTCCTAATGTATTAAAATAACAAAGATCCTTCTTGTATAATTATTAAAGAGTTCTCAAATTAATTTATAAACAATTTCGAAAGCACCAAAAAATCTGACATTGCTTTGAAGGAGAATCATTTTATATTTTTTACAAGATTGTGATTAGCTTCATTGGAGCACTGTCAAGCCCGAGTACACCCGGTAAACAGTACTTCGTCCCTCCTTCCGGCTACATCGAAACTTTTTGCAAATTCGATTACGGTTTTCTGGTATCGACAATCTACAACCTGATGCTGATCCTGGCTTGCTGCTTCTACGCATTCAAGGCCCGCCGGGTACCAAGCAACTACAACGAGTCCAAGTTCATCGCTTTGAGTGTTTACTCCACACTGGTATTCGGCGTGGCAGCGGTACCCGTCTACATCACCGCTGTGTACACACTACAGAAGGTGGCAACGGTCTGTCTTGCATTACTCCTGAACGCGTTCTTGACGCTCTTTTGCGTCTATCTGCCCAAACTGTACGCCATACGGTTTGATGTCGAGGTGGAACTGTGCGAGTGGAAGGCGAGCACGTCTGTGTCTGCCGTAGTCGCTAACACAGTACCGACATCCCAGCAGAGTAACCTGGTCAAACCACCGGCAGGCCCTACGTCCTCTGTTGCCGGTATGTAATCTGACATCATCCAATCCGTCTCGCTCAAAAGTAATTTCAACCCAAACTACTGTCAAATATTCGTAGTTCCTATGGCAAATATGTATACAGACGAGTTAGCACTTCATATACCAGTGTGTCAATGTTAACTGTTGTTCATGAGTCAGATTAACTTTACTTAGACACGAGTTCATGCGTAACACTTACGCACATTGTTCATGCTGACAAGTAATAGAACACCGATTTATGCACCAATATGAACTACATGCTCATTCACTGAATTTCAATCTGTTGTTTATAATAAAGCACCGCTTCACTATTTTTTGAAAGAGTACAGCATTTCTCTTATCTTAGTTTTTGAGATTAAGCACACTTTACGGCAGAGCTGTAGTGGCCTAATTAAAGCATGGGGCATGGGGGCACGTGCCCCCCCCCCCATTTGACATCTGGACATTTTAAATTAAAAAATTACCCGAATAAAATGTTACACTTTCTCAGCTAATATGAAGAAAAATCAATGTTTTTAAAACTATTTTTTCTTTCCACCTCCACGTCGGATTATCTCGTACAAAATAGTAAACGGCATAACAAGAGCGTTGAAAAGGCCAGGGGCTTAAGAAAAATAGCGAATGAAAACTGCATTTTTAGTTGGCCCCTAGAAAAAAAAATGGTGCACCCCTAAGTGCTACCCTAAACCTTTACCCGGGTTTCGTCGTTGCAGAGCTGTGAAATTGGTCAATATTTTGTCTGGGATTCTTTATTTTATCAGTATTATTAATATTATTATTATTTTTTATTTTTAATGAAATTTGTGTGAATTTTTGTGCTCCCGTTTATCATTATATTTAAGTGATTATTCAAACGTATCGTTGAAAATGTTTATCTTTCTCTGTATCCATAGCAACAATAGAACAATCAAACCGTTTAAAACAGAATTCCAGGCATCCTTGGAGAAGAGGCTTACATCTAGACAAGATAAGCCCCGGCACTCAGAACAATTATTTTGCGGAAATTGTGAGGAAATTTTGGAACAGCAATCATTTTGTGTTTCGTTTTAGTCCGGACTTGTTAAATGTGGAATTCAGAAGTTTCTGCCGAATTCAACACTGACTATTCTTAATTTTAAACGTGAATTATGCGGTCCTAGTAAATTTGCCCCATGGAAAATAATATTAACTTAATAATAAAATTTATACTTATGCAATGTACATGGACAACAATGGTTATTGTCAAAGACCTGTATCTATATTTATGTGGCCCATAATATACATGAAATAACAAACCTGGTGAAAGTTTAAGCTCAATCATCGGTCATCGGAGTCAAGAGAAAATCGTGAAAAAAAAACTCATACGTTTTTCAGAGTTTCCAAACATCGGTGAGGGAAGGGCACGTTTCTAGTTGTTAGATCCTTTAAAGACTTATGGTCCGTGCCCAAGCCGATTTTTTTTTTTTTCATGAAAAAAGGAATCCACAGTTGAATTACTATTTTTGTAGGATGACCAAAGTTATTTCCTTTCAAATGAGATATCGAACGAAAAAATAAATCAACGAATAACAACAGAGTAATTAATACACAAAATAAAAGATAATAAAAATGTGTAGAGCACGATAAGTAAACTCCGCGCCTTCTCAATAATTATCAGCCCACACCGAGACAAAATGCAAGCAAAATGACGTTGTTTTTTATATAGCTGACTTCTGGGTACGAGCAGTAGACTCGGCCGACCTACATATTCTAACGTACGGTGGTTGGAAGGAATAGTCGTTTCGAAAACAACGGGTTTTTTTTCTATCTGCTAAGTCAAAACGTTTATTTATTTCATCCTAATAACATGCCCTTTTAAATTGTTCGGATCGCTGGAAGCAGTTCATTTTCGAGCACAAATCACAGGAGCACGGATCATGCATCTTTAACATTTATTGGTATGAACACTTTAGAAAACCTACAAACCATTTGAGCCATCACAATTTAAAACGCAATACAGTGCCTTGCTTGGCCTGGCCACGTTTTGTTATTTTGACAAACTATAATAATTAAAGTCCTGGGGATTTCAAATACCGTGCGTATTCGGACATCGGGCCACGTGAAAGTGCGCGATTTTGTCTCCTAAATGCACTTAAAAAAACGGGTCAGAATTGACCCGGATTCCGGGTCCCTGGAAAAAAATCTGGGTCCCTTCGGGTTTTAACACGGATTCTGTGTGAGTTTGACCCATTTCTGGGTCATTTTGACACAGATTCCGGATCAAATCCGGCCCGGGAGTTTTTAGAGTATACGTTTCAGCATGCGCAGTTCTTCTATATTATTGCATTTCACACCCGAATGACGTCCCGAAGCACTGATTTATTGTGGTTCCAGGTATGCAGAGCTATACGTTTTGAATATTATTATAAGACCCAATTGACCTATGTTTTATGCATGGCGCACCTTGTAACGGTTAACAAGATGCTGTGGAGCAAACTTAATGCAGCCAGTCATGCCAAAAACACCTGGGCGATCGATGTATTCTTTCTTCTTTTGAGATTTCCTGGCTCTACTTGCCCGTTCATTGTCTCAAGAGACAATACCTTATATAAGAGAACTAATAAAAACTGAAAACTCGTGTTTAATTTTCCGTTACGCACATTGTTCTTGTTGACAAAGTAAGCAAACGTCGATTTATTAATCTATATGAAACATCTTTTAGTCGTAATGGAGGACTTTAAAATATATATATTATATATATATATATATATAATCATTGTTGTTTTGAAATAGTATACAAACATCTCTATCTAATATAGTTTTCAATATCAAACAAACTACTTTACAACCGAGCTGTGTATATTTCATGAAATCAAATTTTTGAGATCGGGTTTTGTTCTTTAACAATATCTTACTGTCACAGAGACAATTAGGCCTATGTGTAGATGGTCTTATTTTCTTTATGATAGCCTGGAGAAGGCAGTGATTGTCTGTTAATTACCTTATGTTATACAAGGCTCTTTTAAGAGAAGTAATGATTTTAATTGATTTGATTTGATCTGATTTGATTTCTTGTTTTATTCCAAAAAGGAACATACCCCCCCCCCATCACCATGGGTTACAACATCGCGTTAGAATAAAACAAGTTCACCACGTGACGAAAGAGTTGGCAAAGAGCATTAATTTGAAACTAAGTATAATTATTTGTAGAATTAATTTCCTTCAGTTTAGCAGACATTGGCCAATCAATACACAATACCTTTTTTCCTGAGAGGTCATTACAAAAACAAATTTGTCTCTTTTCGAAAAAATACCAAATTCTGGATTGCTTTTACAAACAGTATCATACATGTTTTTTTTCTCAACGAAATATACATCGGACAAGAACATACAAAAAGCATGTCCGTTTCCACGTCTTCCATACAGTGTGGACAAATACGTTGATTAAATTCCTAGCCTATGTATCTTCCAGTTTCCGGTATCTTTCCAGTTGAATTTGTTGACTACACCTCGATTCAAATGCACTTGTAATAATTCAATATCGAGTTGTGAAACACGGCACACGGTATAGTAGGCCTATGTGGTTTCTATCAGCACATTGTTAATTTACGGTATAATATAAGATAGTGTAGAAGTCTTAAGTTACTCAATATGTTCACAATTTAATTATAATTAGTGATTTATTTTCTGCTGTGTGGAGTTAGATACTCAAAAGAACACTGCAAAAACTTGGGTGTGAAATTGATTCTCTTGGTATCTATATGTGACAACACCGACATGGCGTTAGATTTACAAACGATAAAGCAATGGGGATAACTAACACCATGCCGGTGTTGTCACATATATAGATACCGAGATAATCCATTTAACACCCCAGTTTTTGCAGTTAACTGTGGCTTGCTAAACAAACGTTATTCCATAGCAAGTAACTATTACTGGTCAACTCCAAGTGAAAACCATGTGTAAATCGCTTTGGGGAGGATTGTTGGCTCTGAAAAGACACTTGGTATGGTCTCCACGTTTCGAACAATATACTCTGCTCGCGTCCTCCATTCTCCTGAAGATGAGCAGAGTATACTGTTCGAAACGTCGAGACCACAGCGGCTCCTTTCAGAGCCAACACCCCTCCCAAACGCACCGCTGTACCCGCAAGTTTATGCTACAGTTACTTCTGTAAGCCACACCATGCAAAGCTTCAAACACCCCGAAGCGTTTTCCCGAGACATTTTAACAAAACTGAAATTTAATTTTTAAAGGAGTCCCATGGATTTAATGTGTTGAAAACTCACTCGACACATAAGATAATTCATATTAATGTGTTGTCCATTCACTGAACAGACATCATGCATGTTCATAGACAAAATAAAGTTCAAGATCTTCGCGTTATGGAGGAGTAAATTGGTTCCAATTCTCCAGTTTTCAGCAAACGCCGCATAGCAAACTTGTGAAAATTTCCATCCAAATCAGTGGTCTTGTTTCGGTGAAGAAATGACAAGAAAAAAACGCGGTTGATATTTTGACTGCGGCTACCGCAACAAGCGTTATTGATAAGATGAGGCCTTTAACTGCAAAAACTGGGGTGTTAAATTGATTCTCTTGGAATATATGTGACAACACCGGCATGGTGTTAATTTTACCAATATTAACGCACTGGGGATAACTAACACCGTGTTGGTGTTGTCACATATAGATACCAAGAGAATCAATTTTAACACCGCAGTTTTTGCATTTGTAAATTTTATTTCCATGGCCTTAACGGTATTTTCAGTCAGAATTTGTTTCTCTAGACGATTGCTACATGGATTGCTTTCAGCCTTTCAGGCTGCAGCATATCAATAAACAGAACTACTCTTTGTTAGCGTGAACGTTCCTTTGTGTTATTAGTTAGATACAATGGTAAACTTCTGCTCACGTCACTTGAAAAGGTCATGAGTTCAACATCCGGGTCATCCTGCTTTTAAAGACCGAAGCTTTGGTCGAAAAGTACAGGTAGGACACTTTTCGTGTGCTGTGATCAAAAGTTTACTATTAATTAAATTGTATAAAAACAACTTTTTGTATATACAAAAGCACTCCGTCCTGCAGACCTTTTGGTGCAAATATCTGAGTTCACAGAGATATTTGGTATAAAATTTCTTCAATTAAATTAGTCGTCCTCCGGGTATATTGGGTTTGAGATACTGCCAAGAAAATGGATGTTGTATTCATTTAGATTTTACAACCGTTGCGTAATTTCAACATCACAAAGCGAATTGTGTTGTTGTATTTTGTTAGTTTTGTGTATAACTGACAACAAAGTTATAATCGTCGTTGCTACGTAGTTGCGAGCCAAACTCACCAAAAACTGCATCTTAGTAATGTGAAATTTTGTTATACCATTAGAGCAATATTTATAATATGTAGTGTATTTCTGAGCAGTAGTTTGTGTCTAACTATTTGTAATCATTTTGGCGTCTTGGAAAATTTGTTCCTGAAAATATCGTAAATTAAATAAAAGTCTGCAAATTCAATGGGTTGGTGCGTGGTGTGGTCTGAGTTTGAGTAATAATTGGAGGCGTGAACAATGTGGGTTGGGGTTGATAATTGGAGACATGTTTTTCTTTTGTTAGTTTCTCGCAAGTTCAAGTGCGCTGCGATGACGTAGTTGTTTTTTATTTATTGTTGTTAATATTTTATTTTTTGTATTCAGTGACAGTGGAGCTATACAGCTCCATTTTTATCTTTGCTTGTTCAAGAATTTTTTTTTCAGTGAACAAGAAACGGATTAACATTAATTTAGAATATTTAAAAGTTAAAGATAAAAAAAAAGTTTTTATCATATTACAAATGAAGTTAAGCGAAAGAAACAATGAATTAACAAAATACTTCAGATTAAGTTAGAAACAAAATTTTAAGTGGTCATCTTAAACACAACAAAGAACACTATTGTGACAAAATAGAAGGTTAATTAAAGGTATTGTCTTCTAATCTTTTTTCTTTCCAAAGACAGAAAGTTGCAAAGGCTAGCTGTATTAAATAAGCAAAATATTACAATTATTGTTTCCTTCATATAGCTGATTTCCATCTAACCTTCCATAATAGATGGGTGTAAACGTGCTATCAGAAAACGACTCAACACCAAAACATTCTGTTGACATCATTTTGAACAATTTTGCTATTGTTGGTACATTTAGGTATGAGAGTTTCTACAAACAACCAAGCATCTATTTATTTATTGATTTGTTTGTTTGTTCTTTTGTTGGGTTGTTCGTTCGTTTGTTGGGTTGTTTGTTTGTTTGTTTGTTTGTTTGTTTGTTTGTTTGTTTGTTTGTTTGTTTGTTTGTTTGTTTGTTTGTTTGTCTGTTTGTTTGTTTGTTTGTTTGTTTGTTTGTTTTTTTGTGTGTTTGTTTGTTTGTTTGTTTGTTTGTTTGTTTGTTTGTTTGTTTGTTTTGTTTGTTGGGTTGTTTGTTTGTTGGGTTGTTTGTTTGTTGGTTTGTTTGTTTTGTTTGTGTGTGTGTTTGTTCGTTGGATTGTTGGGTTGTTTGTTGGGTTATTTGTTGGGTTGTTTGTTGGGTAGTTTGTTGGGTTGTTTGTTTGTTTTTACTATTATTTCTTTTATTACTAGTGTTATCATTTATTTTATTATTTATTTTTTTTGAGGGGGTAATGAAAAGGAGAAGATGGTGAAGAAATGTTAGGGTTAGGGTTTGTGCTATTGTTAGTGTTAGGATCAGGGTTGGGTTGGGTTTACGGTTGGAATTTTGGCTCGGGGTTAAAGTTAGCCCTGAACTCAGTTTTGTTCTTGAAGTTTTGTTTTTGAAACCCAAATAATCATTTTTTTAGTATGAAGACATTAATATTCGAATGAATTGCCTTCGTCACGAGTTGTGTCGGACAGCCAGGGACCCTCTTTGCGGTGCTCCCTTGAATTGTTTTATGTATTTATTTATTTGTTTATTTATTCATTTATATTTTGGGGGGTGAGGTCGATAATTTGTACGTGACAAATGTGGTTTTTGTCAAGAGCGTGTAAATATGTCTGGTGGTTTTCTGTAAACCCAGTCAGCTGGGAGTTGAACTCAGGGTTCATCAAATATTTAATCCAGGTGTTACAGATTCGTGTTGTATCATGTAACTTAAATGATCATTGCTGTGCCATTATTTGTGATTTTCTTTTACATATTAACCACTTTTAATATGACGTCACACTTTTCTTCTTGTGTCCCGTGGGGGCGCTTTTATCTCTTTCCCTTTGAGATATTTCTAACGCAGTATCCTGTCGGTCATTGCACTGTTCCTTCCAGTCGCACCTCTTAAAAATGACATTACGCTAATGAAGATTGTAAACTACTCACACCCAACCGTGTACTTTTCTTTCGAGCTTTTTTCCCAAGATGTTTTTGTTTGCGTGGCAAGAGTGCCCTGTTGCATTGGGTAATGAAATTAGCATCTCAGATACGCCCTGCTAGATCGCAAATATATTTTTCTAACTTGGTAAATGATCACCGATTGCGGAATAAAGACAACAGGTACGCTGGACAATCTGTTGTTTGTGTTAGTGATTACAAAACACAACACTTGTCAGTGACGTTTGCAAATGCGCAACAATCACGACACAAGGCCGACGAGCATATATATATATAAAGGCAACTAATATCCACTGCACATAATACAGTTATGACATTCAGAATATGAGATAATTAATACAATGTCTAAGGCATAGGTTGAATGATTATACTACTAGATTTATGTTGTATTGTGTTGGTTCTCGACAATGATGTTGGCATTACTTGTGCTGTTGATGTCGACGGCTCCAGCACCCACTGAAGCCGGCATCATACCTAGCGCTGGTCAAGTTAGTTTCACCCGCTCGGGTGACGTCATCCTGGGAGCAATCTTGCCGTTGCATGAGTACACCAATGGCCCTCTGTGCAGCGGGCCAATGGAAAAATGGGCAAGCGAGATGGTAGCCTTGATAATGTTTGCAATAGACAAAGTGAACCTGCGGGAAGATCTCCTGCCAAATATCACCATAGGATTCGACTTTCGAGATAACTGCTACTCTGAGACGGTATCCTTGTGGTCGGCACTGGCCCTGGCCAGCACTTCGGAGAGGCCCCAAGAAGACATCGAGTTCAAGCACATCGCAACAGCAGACCGCGGCAATCTCTTCTGTATTATCGGAACTGAATCGAGTGCTACCAGTATCCCAGCAGCCCAGGCCGCTAGTCTGTACCGGGTACCTCTTATTTCTGCCTTTGCCACTAGTAATGAGCTTAGCATCAAGAGTCGGTTCCCGTACTTCTTCCGTACCGTGGCCCCTGACCGCCTCCAGGCGTCGGCAATTATTGACATCCTCCTCCGTTACGGATGGAAATACATCGGGTTGTTCTTTGACTTGAGCAGCTACGGAATCCACGGTGCCCAGGCGGTCCTAGACCTCTCGGTAAAACAAGATATATGTGTTGCCTTTTCGGTTTCAGTCCGATCAGGCGCGCCCCAAGTAGAGCTTGAAGAAGCTGTACACAACCTGGTGACGTTTCCGAAAGCAAAAGTCGTGGTGATGTTCATGGCCAGTAGAACTGCAGGGCTCATTCTGAACACGGTCAGCCGACTGATAGATCCACCTAATATCACTTATATTGGAACTGATGGGTGGACATATCAGAAGTATCTGAATGATAACATTAACAGGTTTTCTGATTTGCACGGTGCTATATTCATCGTGCCATATTACCAATCTATCCCCGGTTTCAAAGAGTATTACCTCGCCATACAAAACAACCCCACACCTTTTAGCCCATGGTTTCAACAGATCAAAGAACGTTGGATGAATCGTGTGGACTGTTCTAACTTCACAGCATGTCCTATTTTGATAGACGACAACGATATCCCGGTGGTAAATGCGGTTTACGCATACGCTTATGCCCTGCACGATATGCTACAAGATCGCTGTGGCAATATTCTCGACTGTGGCTTGGTCATTTCGACCATCACTGGACAAGACTTCCTTCCATATTTAAAGAGCGTAATCTTTCAGGGCCTGACCGGTAATTTCAGTTTCGACGCTAATGGTGATGCAAGTGGAAACTACAAAATACTTAACTTTCAAGTAAGAAACAACGTCGGTCGGTTTGTACTCATGGGGAAATGGCTTGGCTCTCACAGTGACCAACTGTACATTGACGTGCCACCCGTAGAATGGGTGGGAGGAGCAAAAGAGCCACCCACGTCGCTTTGCCGTGAATGGTGTGATCCAGGGTATATAGAAGTACCTCTGGAGCAAAAATGCTGTTTTGGTTGTCAAAAATGTCCAGATAATGCCGTTGTTAAAAATTCCTCGTGCGAAGCTTGCCCGGAAGACCAGTGGCCTGACGTCAGCTTCGTAGAGTGTCAGCCGATTGAACCCACCCCTCCTGACTGGAGAGAACCGGTGGTGGTTGCTATCATAGCTTTCTCCTGCTCTGGTATGGGTCTCTCCGTAATGGCAGCTGCTGGTCTCGTTTATTACCGCCACCACGCACTGATAAAAGCTGCAAGCCGCGAGCTAAGCAGCATCAACATCTTGGGACTTGCCATTGCCTTCCTCTCCCCGTTCCTGTTGCTGATCTCGCCGACGGACGTTTCGTGTCGCACAACGGAGATCCTCGTCTCCATCTGCATGACCCTTACGTATGCTCCCACCTTGCTGAAGGTCATTCGTATCTTTAGGATCTTCGAGGCAGGAAAGAAGTCGAACAAGTGTCCCCGCTTCATTGGTCCTCGTCCGCAGCTTCTCATCGTGCTCGGTGCCGTTGTTGTCATGGTAAGTTAAAGTAATTGATTAAACAAATATTACGGTTTCACTGCTACCGTAATGCCTGTAGTAGTATAAAATACAAACCATACAAGCTGAAATACCACAGAAATGATCTTAAAACACAAAGTATATTACCAACGTGATAGTCTTTATTTAAAAAAAGTTTGTTTGTTTGTTTGTTTGTTTGTTTGTTTGTTTGGGGTTTTTTTTTTGGTTTTTTTTAATCAATTTTACAAGTAGGCCTACCACAAAGGCAAGATACCATCCTCTCATCCGTGAAACCACCCTACCGTCATAGGAATGCAGATACAACCCAACCAGTCAAAATACCGCCGTCCCAGTCCACAACACCAGACTTCTCGTTCGAAATTCACCCTTCCAGTACCAGCCTATTACACCTTCCAGTCAAGATCAAATCTTACCGGCCCGGGTACCAGGCCTGAAACCACCCTTCCCGTCCAAGATACCATCACACTACCGTGCAGATGCCACACTATCATGTCCCTAAAAAGACCCTATTACCACCCATGTTAGTCCCTGATACCACCAAGATACCATCGTATCATTCCGGCAGCCACCATACACGTGCCCGAGTAGCTCGTGGTCCCATACATTAGGCCGTTATTGGCAATCCAACCACTCAATTTACAACCTAACTCCTCTTTAATTAATAATTAAGTTATAAGTCTATAATATTACGAGAAAACAAACACGGTCATGACTATAAGTTTATTATCACGTCGATGGATCTTTACGATCTTTATGAACAATATAATTATTACAAACGCACACAATATTTTCATGAATACAGATGTCAAAACCGCAAATTCAATCAGCACATGCTCATACTAAAAACAACATAAGAGCCTGATTTCTTCTGTCATTGTCAATACACTTTTTTCCCCCCACCGTTTGGGAGTCTCGAGTTGTTTCTCCAATGCGTCATTAGTCTTCTGATAGGGGACATTGAACCTGAGTTAAACCATGCTTGGCATTCTGCACTTATTCATCATAGTGCTCAAGGGGGCGATCGAGCAAAGAATACCAATGGGATCGATTCCCACCATATTCGGCTTGGCACTCGACTGTGTTTTATTATCCAAGTTATTGTATAAAAAAAAATCCAACCAATGTAGCAAGGTGCAGTTTGTAACATTTATTCCATTCATCTCTTCTGGCTGGTCCAGAGTTTTTTGTTTCTCAATCGTCCTGAAGGTTTACTGTAATGTAATGTTTTTATTAACCTTGCCTCATTTCACTTTAATCTATTGTTTTCATTATTTATTTATTTCTTTCTTTCTTTCTTTATTTATTTTTGTGATTCTTTGGACAATACAATAATACTACCGTACAGTCAAAACACAAAAAGCCCATGTCCTCCCCCCCAAAAAAAAAAAAAAAAAAAAAATCTAAAACAATAAATAATAAATATATAAATAAATTTTAAAATTAGATCGAAAAATGCACAAATGGATTCAATTATACACTCAAATAGCCCCCTCCAAATTGTGTCTTTGCCCCACTTGCCCCCAAATGAAAATGTTTGCTGCAGTATTTGTTTGTGGTGGAAACGCTGTCGGTGAAAGTGTAAGCTCACAAGTGGTATTATATTCCCCGTAGCAGTTATTACATTCTGTTGAAATGTTGCGGTACTTACAGGATTCGAACTGGTCTTTTCGACACCGGGCACACTCGATGGTGTGGTTATTAATAATGGTATCGAATCCCACTCGACTAGTGAGCGCCTGTGGATTTTGTTTCCCCCCGCAGGACTCGAAAAGCACTGAGTTACAATGCTTTATCACACATCGGAGTACAGGGTAAAAACCAAATAAAGTTTACATTGTACTTTATTGCTGGTAAACTAATTCTAAAAAGTAAACTTTTTGTCCCGGTAGCTAGTTTTGTTTTTCTTCTGTCTTTGTGCTCGGCAGTTTATGATAAATTCATTACTATTCCCCCGTATGTTTTTGCGGGGAAAACTGTAGTTTTTAAAACAACAAAAGTACTTTTAAGTTGTTCTGATGCTCCAACAACATTCTTTTGTGCATCGTCATTTTTAATAACTTGTTTGTCTCAATGCACAATAGAAAATTGAATTAAGCCACTTGCATATGATGTGATAGGAAACTGTGCGGTTAAGAACAATGATACAAACCTCCTGAAACGTTTGTAGAAGTTGTAGGTGTTAGTGAAGGCGCTGACGTTGTGTTTTCACCACAAATAAATACTGCAGCTACAAACTAACCAAACAAATATGTTCGATCATGAAACATAATCATAGGCAATGACTAATGCATACCAGTGCATTTCCATCCGCTACGTAGTAATGTTTTCCGGAGTGTATTTAAGAGTGGATCTTTCAAAAATGAATCAGTCATTTGCCCAGCTTACGGTAACTGGGTGGTGCACACACCCACAACGCACCGATTATTGTCCAGCAGCTTCATTTATCTTCAAGCCGCTATTTATGTTAGCTGAAATGTTGCGACAGTTTGCTATGCTCAGAGATCCAGTGTGTGTGGGGGTGTGTGTGTGTGTGTGTGTGACAATTGCTGATATCAAGAAACACGGGGGGACGTGAAGTTACTCTCTGGGCAGTTGCGAATCTCGTTTGAGATGATGTTTCTTTATTTACTGGTGTTGATTATGTTGGTAGCGGTTCCGGGCACAGTGGATGCTGGAAGTGTACCAAGTGCAGGCCATGTTAGGTTTACCCAACCTGGTAACGTCACTCTCGGAGCCCTGTTCCCTATGCTTCAATGGACCTCTGGTCCGCCTTGCTCCGGAAACCCGCATCCATGGGGAAGTGAGCTGGTTGCATTGTTCATGTTTGCTGTTGAGAACGTCAACAAGCGGAAGGATCTCCTTCCAGATGTAACCATCGGGTTTGACATACGTAACGACTGCTACTCCGAGACGATGACGTTGTGGTCTGCTCTTGCCCTGGCCAGTACCGCCGAGAAGCCCCAAGAAGATGTCGAGTTTAAGAGAATCACATCATCAGATACTGGAAATTTGCTGGGTATTATTGGCACTGCATCGAGTAGTACCAGTATTATGGCCGCACTTGCTGCTAGTCTGTACCACATCCCCGTCATGTCCCCGTTTGCAACAAGCAATGAGCTTAGCATCAAAAGTCGGTTCCCGTACTTCCTCCGCACCGTTCCTCCCGATAACCTGCAAGCCACGGCCATCGTCGACATCCTCCTTCGGTTCGATTGGAAATACATCGGATTGTATTTCCAGCTTAACAGCTACGGAATCCACGGGGCCCAAGCCCTGCTCGATCTTGCAGTGGAACACAACATTTGTGTTGCATTTTCGGTTCCGGTTAGACCCGAGGCCCCAAAAGCGGAGGTAGACGAACTGGTACTCAATTTGTTGAACTTTCCGAAAGCTAAAGTCGTAGTCATGTTTGTGTTTACCGAAGCAGCGGGTGCCGTTCTGAGATCTGTTGATGAACTGGCTGGCTTGCATCACATAACGTTCGTAGCTAGCGATGGATGGACAGACAAACGCGGGTTATTTCTTCAGGGTGTTAACTTTGAACTTCTGAAAGGTTCTGTGTTCATAAACCTTAATTATCGACCAATTCCAGGATTCCCTGAGTATTACCGTTCCTTGCAACTAAAGGAGGAACCATTTAGCCCTTGGTTTCAGGATCTGAAAGAGCGATGGTTGGCCAGCCAAAACTGTTTAAACTTGACAGACTGCCCGGGGCTACAGACCTTCAATAACGACAACACCCTATCAGATGCTGTCAGTGCCTTCGCTCACGCATTGCAGGACATGATTAATGACAAGTGCCCCAATAACATCGACTGTAACTCTCTCCTCCAAAATATCACTGGTTATGATTTGCATCCGTACTTGCTGAATGTCACATTTGAAGGGATCGGCGGTAAATACAGTTTCGATGAAAGCGGCAACCCTGGCGGGAGCTACACAATATTTGTCTACCAGGAGCGTGATGGTGAGGCTAAGTTTTTCCATGTTGGAGATTGGATTGGCTCTTCTGTGAAACCCCTTCAGTTCGATACCAAGAACGTTGTGTGGCCCGGAGGGTCGCATGATCCACCTGTCTCACTCTGTCGCGACGTCTGTCAGGCAGGGTTTATTGAGGTACCTTTGGAACAAAAATGTTGCTCCGGGTGCCAGAAATGCCCAGGAGATGCCATTGTCAACGATTCCTCCTGCCAAACATGCCCAGAGTACGAATGGCCAGATACCAACTTCTTAAAGTGTATCCCGATTGTACCTACCCCTCCAGATTGGAGTCAACCGATGTTGATAGCCATCGTTGTCCTATCAGGTCTTGGTCTGATCCTCTCCGGACTTGCTTCCGTCGGTCTCTTCTACTACCGTCAAAACGTCCTAATCAAAGCAGCAAGTCGCGAGCTGAGCAGCATCAACATCTTCGGGTTGTCACTTGCCTTCTTGATGCCCTTCCTGCTACTTGTTCCACCGGCGGACGTTTCATGTCGAGCGTTAGACGTTTTCATACCGGTTTGTTTCAGTCTGACGTATGCCCCGACACTGCTCAAGGTAATCCGAATCTACAGGATCTTTGATGCTGGCAAAAAATCGAACAAGTGTCCCCGCTTTATCGGTTCAAGGCATCAACTTATCATCGTGAGCGGTATCTTTTTCGTCTCGGTAAGTTGACATTGTGTAGTAAACCTCCCGCGTGTATCTTGTGCATTTATGAGCAGCAAAGAATGTGTGACAAGATTATCACAGCCGTCATTAATGTTAACAATTTCATGGACACATTATTTATGTATTAATATTTATTGGGTGTTCGGACAATAGCCCGAACTACTATTGTTATTGTTCTGTTGTTCGTCTGTTGGGTTGTCTGTTGTCTTGCTTGATTGCTTGATTGCTTGATTGCTTGCTGGCTGGCTGACTGGCCGACTTGCTCGCTTCATTGCTCGCTGGCTTGATTGATTGATTGCTTGCTTGCTTGCTCGCTTGCTGGCTGGCTGGTTGGCTTGCTTGTATCCTTCCTTCCTTCCTTAAGACAATAATAGGCCGTGCCCGAATTGGCGGCTACGGCTGGATTGCAGCGTCATCAGGCACTGAATTAATACAGGACGTCCTTAGCAATACCTTAACAATAGCCGTAGCTGACATTTCTGATACGGCCTTACTCTGACACAAAAAGAGAAAGTAAAATCGATCACGAAGAAGAATTACAGTCAAGATATACCTGTAGATAAAATGGATTTAAAAAAACAGAACAGAAATTCATACAAATTTATGATTCAGACTAAAGATGCTCACGATGACAAAGAAATAGGCCTATACAAGATACATAATCTGATTTAAAAAGCAGACATTTTTACCTTCTAAATACTACACAAAGGTGGAATAGTGTATACAGTCAGTTTTAAGGGGGCATATTTTTCTGAATTTAGTGGATTGCAACAGTTTTTTATACCCTAAAAAGAATAGCACGTCTGCTTTCATGAGAGGGATGATCAAAAATTGCAAGTGCTGTAGAATAATTTTGATATTCCTGAAGCCCTTTTTTGATATGGCATGCACATACTTGAACACTCTGAAATTGCATACAGATGTGACTTTACACATTATACTCAGTGTTTCCAGAAAAGTACGATAACACCCATATAAAATGTGTGTGTATTTTTAGTTTAGCAGTCCCATTTAAGAACACTGTTTTTGTAGAATGGAATAGTCGGCATACGGTGTTCACTTAACTGTTTGATTGTTTGATTGTTTCTTTCAGGTTGTTATTTCCATCATTGGTACATTCGTGGACCCCACAAAGCCAGCGAAGCTCAGATTCTTTCCACCAGAAAATTACATCGAATCTTATTGCAGGTTTGGCTATGGTTTCCTGGCATCGATCTTCTACAACCTCCTGTTGATCTTGACCTGTTGCTACTACGCATTCAAGGCTCGCCGGGTACCAAGCAACTACAACGAGTCCAAGTTCATCGCTTTGAGTGTTTACTCCACGCTGGTGTTCGGCATGGCAGCGGTGCCCGTCTACATCACTGCTCAGTACACGCTTCAGAAGGTGGCAACATTCTGCGTCGCCATCTTGCTCAATTCCTTCCTGACGCTGTTTTGTGTCTACTTGCCGAAGCTGTACGCCATTCTACTGGCCAAAGATGTGGAGCTTTGCGAATGGAGGGCCAACACGGGCTCGACCGATACGGGTACGAAAACCTCCGCGGCATCTCGGCGTGGCACTGCCCAGGTACAACCGGCTCCCATTGATGTTATACAGGTCACAGACCAGGTCAATAAAACATGAATCTAGTCAGCTTTCACAACTTTAGATGATCTCCTGTAAGATATAGGTTCATAACATTTTTCATTCTCTTTATTTCACCATTCTAAATAGCATAGCTCAATCTCATGGCACGTAATCCTAAGCTGGAGAACGTGTGTTGATAGTCTCGTGTGGTCACAATGGACTAGTGTTTTGGCGTTTGCAACTTGCATTAAAAAAAATCCGGCAAGTTAGTTTAGCACCCCGAACTTTTGCATCGTAGACGGATTGTGAAGATTAATGATAACCTATAATAATAGGAGCGCATTGTATTAAAGCTCCAGCTCAACAATGGTAAAAAGAAAAAACATAAATGTTCGCAGATTTACATGGGGCCTATACCTTACACGGTCTAAAGATAATGATGGCAGAAAACTTTCCTTGACATATTTCTGCCCAAAGTGATATCGTTTAATGAAATAAGAACCAAAATTAGTGTTCGTCTCAGTAAGACGAGAACTCTGCCTATAGGAATGCGTACAAAAATGCTGAATGCATAACGCAAATAAAACAATGAAATGAGCTCACATTTTCTCAGGTTGGTTTTATTTCAAATATCTTGGTTTGTGCAAAGAATGGAAGCATTTGCAGTCAGTTAATACCAATGTTGAGCTGGAGCTTTAAAGCAAGAACATAGAAATGTACTTGAAGGCTTAATGAAATCTGACACCTGATTTTATGGTTTTGCCGTTCCTTTTCAAGAGACTAGAGACAAACTCTAATAAATTGGGCATTTTAGTAAAAGCACTAATATTGGAAGTCAGATGATTATAATCGAATAAGTTATTATTTCACTTTGTTTATAAATCATTATAACCGGTCACTTACTGTTTTGAGATTCACAAGCATAACGATGTTTTACCGTTAGCATTCAATTTGTATCCTTATCATAATGTTTAGACATACAAACTTTAAGGAAGTGTTCTGTGAGTAATTATTTGGTAAATTAAAAACCATAACACTTCTAATATATACTTCAGAGATTAGTTTATGCTAGATGGACATTTTTGAGTTCACTTTGATAACTTAAGTTGCTTTGCACGATAGCCCTTGATCAGTGGCGTAACCAGACATTTTCATTCGTATAGGGGCAAGCGTGGGCACAGACATAATCTTGAGTGCTATTTAATGTATCGAACCATTCATTTGGGCATTTTTTCGATCTCATTTCGGGGGGGGGGGCAAACGTTCTTAGCGGGGGGGGGGGGGGGGCTCCCGCCCACTCCGGTTACGCCACTGCCCTTGATGTATTGGTACTGTATACCTTATTATTATTCTCGTATTGCCGTATATCTTTGCTGTCATCACTGTGTACTGTGAAGAATATAATATACCTCATGAGATGACGTCATCCCGCCGCCATCTTGAACCGACGATGAAACGTGCAGATTTTACGCGGCGTTCAATGTGCATCCCATTCGGTAAATTTAGTGACTGAATCAACGCACAGAGCCTCATAAATAATTTTAGAGGCCCTCATAAATTTGTGTGAATGACAGATTGAGGGCCCAATACTTTTAGGAATTGTTGAAATAGGGTACAGCATTGTATCTTAGGGTTATTGGCTGTCAACTTTGGGTTGGATAAGCAAGGCCCTGAAAATGTTTTCCTATTTTGCTCACAAGCCCATGATACCTTTCCCAAGATGGCCGCTATGTTTTGTTTTGAAATGAAAACTCCCGTAACGTGTGTTTTTCTCCCATCGTTTGGTTATCTTTGTGACGGGCATAGCTCGAAAAGTCCCCGGACACTCCTCCATAACAAAAACTGGAGTTCACACGTCACTGCACTATTTGTCTCATTTCAAATGGCTGAGTATATTCAAACTAGTTTTTTTTAGTATTTTTTAATACAGCATTGGTTGATGATAGAGCTTCTATTAAGTGGGGTGCACCCAGGCAAAGTGCATTTTTTTTGTTTTACCTCCACACGTGAGGACGCCCAACTCCAGTGACGTCATGCGCATGAAATTGTTCATGCGCATGCGCATTGCAAATTGTTCTTTGTCTAATCATGGTCTAATCAATCATTTAACTGAATTGTGTTTGTAAGTTGAAAGTTCCAAACAGGTAAAACGACTGATCAAACTTATTGTTGGCATGAATGACGTTATTCGCATCGAAGCATACAAGTAATGACTATTAAAACTATAGATGTATCCTTCAGAGAAAACAAATACTGAGAAAGTCTCGTGATCATTTTGTGTATTTGTTGTTGTTGTTGTTGTTGTTGTTGTTGTTGTTGTGGTTGTTGTTTGTTTGTTTTTGTTTTTTTGTTTTTTGTCTTGTTTTGACCTAAAACAGGGGTGCATTCCACTCACGCGACCGTTTTCAGTACCGTTTAGTGTGTCACCCTAATTGTTTGGATCGGAACGCGCTGTGTTCAAAAGCTATGTGCACGTTTGCTTCAATCTGTCGAACCAATCATTTTGCAGTATCTATAATGGTTATTCCGTGTGTCGGACAATGGTTTGTCCTCTGCTCCTTAAATTAAATTTAAGTTATTTTCCTTTCTACTTACGTTTAACACATTTGTAAACAAGTACAATTTTAAACATAACGAATAAAAGCACTTTACGAAAAACATTCTGGTTTGTTTGAGGTGAGGTTTAGGTCAGATTAGTCTAATTTTCATGGACTTCTCACCTTCCCCCCCCCTTTTTTTTGTAAGGATTTTTTTCGAGGATGTCAATTTTGAACTGCAGAAAAAAATAATTGCGTCCGGTATTATCGACCAATGCCACATGGCCAAAAAGGAGGAATTCCTCCTTTTCCGAAAATATCCGAAGTGTTCCGACCTCGTCGATCGTCAACATTCTGATAGTATCATTGATGGTCGACATTTTATTATTATTATTATTATTATTATTATTATTATTACTATATTATTATTATTATTTGTTCTTCTTTAATTCACGCGTTAAAGTAATCAAAAGTCAGTGTAGGGCTTAGCCTTTCGTCAAGGCCTTCGTGTTTTACACGTCAGCGCGCACGATCTTCGCTGCAGTGCTTTGCGTCTACACATGGGCAGCCGCTACACAGAATGTCTAAGCCACGAAGGTCTGGATGAAAGGCTATGTGTGGCTTTGGTCGGGGACTTTTTTTTCACGGGTACTTCTAACCGGCAGAGGGCGCTGTTTTCAGTCATAAATCATGTGATCATAACACTAAGTAACGTCCACAGTCGCAGATGTTACCGATAAAAATGAGGAGTTGACGTGACTGAACGACGAAACTACCGTTTTGTACGTTTTTTTTAAGAGAATGGCTCGATCAACGCGGTTGCTGTGGTTCATTTTTGTATCCTCTCTAATTCAAGGTGAGTAGACTCTTCTAACGTTTCCCCAAAAGTTTATCTTCGATACATTTAGCATTGCCAATCTGCGTGATCTGGCACTAGCAGACTAGACCGGTATAAAGGGGATGGTCTACCAAACATACCGGAAGAGATGGCCAATAAGACATACGGTATCGGAATCAGGCATTCGACTTATCAGCTGATTTCCTCGTGTTTGGGTTGATCAGCTGTGCAATTTAATATTGAAAAACACAATACAAATAATTGATGCCGGGAGCCGTGCCGTGATGCCTGACAATTGCATTTATTTATTACTAAATAAATACTATTACTAAATTAGGCTGAGGCCTAATGTAGTAATGGCCCTAGCCCCATACATTGTGCCAATACGCTGGACTACCTCTGCTTCTTGGCCCAACGAACCCTGTCCTCTAAAACCAGACATCAACTTTCGAATCGAGACTTACTTTGTTTGGCAAATTTATCCCTCAATAATTGGTCGGTCATTACTTTCAGACATGTCAGACTCGGAGACAGAGTCTGGAGAAGATTTGCGCATGTCTGCCTGTGCGATAAATCCTTGGCGTTTGCTGGAATTTTTTGTCGAATCTTGATTTTTTTTTTTAGGTAAATAATTTGCGTTTTTGCTACCAATTCCTCCAGAGGAATATTTAAAAAAAAGGAAATAAAGCCCAACATCCATCAAAAATTTTGAAAATCCCTCAGAAAGTGGCAGTCGATATGGAAACTTTTCCACTTTTCGAATAAAAATGGGTGTTTTTTCCCTAAATGTTCCCCAAATATTCACTTACTAACGTAATCAAGTCTCATGGGTCTCCTACTGCGGTGTTAGAAAATTGTAGTGTCAATAAAGGCAACTTTTTTTCTTTTTTTTTTTAGTCTGTGGACAACTTTCATTCAGTGAATCGATAACCAATATTTAACCTTCTGCCGATCTGGTAAAAAGAATTGTATAACATTTTTAGGTCCTTAGATAGTTCATGGAGGATATACATGTAGGCATGGTAGTGGTAGGCCTGTTCTAGGAGTAAACAAATAATGTTTAAAGGTCGCGAGCTTTTTGTTCATTTTTGACATTTTTTCGGGAACATTTCAAACTTTACACATTAAATTATAAATTACATGTAGAAACAATCTGCAAACTAAGCTGTTATAGCATTAAGTGCAACTCTAGTTTTATGTCTTTGTCTTGACATGATTGTAATTATTTACCAATTTATTTATTTGTTTGTTTATTTATTTATTTATTTAGGCCTGTAGTCATCTATTAATTTTTTATTTATTATTGATTTATTTTATTTTAACTTTTTTTAGGTGTTTGGCATAGGGTCGAACACCTTATAGAAATTGTTATTTTGTTTTTAACTTTTTTTCCTTTTTTTGTACTTATATTTCCGACGAACTCGTTTTTTGCAAACATCTCAATAACGCAATACCGTGACAATTAAATTTTACATATATAATAACATATTATTATTAAGATGATACAATAAGATTTACGTCATGATGACGTCATCAAGAGTCAAATTTCAAGGTTTTCAAATTGTATTTTTTAAATCTTTGAAAATATGCATCTGTAATTTTTTTGCTGGATTAAATAGAGATAGGCCTAATACAGGTCTTTAATTTTTATTGCGTGCGTGACATCACGCGACCTCTACTTCCTGTCCAAACTGGAAGTGCCTTGTAATTTAAAAGTGGCAACTTTTTTAAGAGTTGCTTTGAATGATGTATAGTCCATCAGTGGTCTGGATTGAAAAATTAGCACTGGTGATGTCATCAAATGAAAGAGCACCCTCTAGCGGCAGGTTAAAAACAGTTCAAAATACAGTTTTACTTGATGTCTGTGGGGAAGTTTATGGTTAATCATTTCAAAGTTAGTATACTTAATGGCCTTCATGCAGACAACATAGTGTGCGGACGTAGATTGATGACGCTATCACGTATCACGTGGTATTACGTTAAAGGTGCATTTTTTAAGTCGTGTATCTACCGAACGAGGCCTACATGTTTGAAAAATTTGAAACTTGGTATGGTGAGATGACCTCAATGATGTCATCGCATGATTTTTTTACAAATTTGTGAAATTTTCGACCACTTACATGACTTATTACATATCTTAAGAAGAAATTGAGCTGCAACCCAAGTTTTTCTTGCACCAGGCTTGGTAGGTAATAAATTAATAAAATGTGGAGTGACGTCATCAGTTGTTACGTTATATTACCACAAAGGTAAACATGCAGTTTTACACGTTCTAGATCCACACAGGTGATTAAGCTTAACCTTGCATGTATTTCAGCTGGGGTGTGTCAGTCCAAAAATATAGGTCACGTCACGGTGACGTCATCAAATGTATCATGATATCTGCTTAAATAAAGGCACAGTTCAAGGTTTTATACGCAATTGCATAATCATGAGCATTCAAAACAAACATGTCCTCTGAGAGCTACACAGGCATGCTTTATTTTTTAACATTTTACTCTGAATAGATTAAACACTTTTTTTTTATTAGGCCTAATGTTAAGCCGAACACCTAGTTTTTGTATATGACAAAAACATCTAGTTTTATTTCATTTTTCTATTTTGTTTATTTTGTGTTTATTTTTTGTACTTTATTTTATTTTATTATTTTTTTTTAGGGTGTCGGGGGGGGGGGGGGGGGTGGAAGGGATACAAATTTGCTTTGTGCCCGGTATTCTGTAAGATGTATAGATAACATTTAATATGAATTGTTCAATATTTGTTTTGCCTTCAGCACTTGTTGTCCAAGCATCTCTGTGGTTGAACCTGTGGCCAAATAAAGAGTTGAGTTCGCCAAACTGCACCAACTTTAACAATCGGACCTGTGAAAGCTGTCATCCCGGAACAATACCCGATTTAGGTATGATAGGGCTTGATTGTAAAGAGGGGCTCCAAGGTCAAATTCAAGGTCAAACTCATTTTCCATTAGACAGAGAGTCCTTATGGAAGTTGGAAAAAAAAAATTAATGTCTTTTTCTTTTTGTAAAATGTCATTTTTTTTTTTTTATTAACTCTTTCAGAGCGAAATTTGAAACATGACATCAATGGATGTCAACAACCAATGGATCGGTACAATCCTAACAGGAATTCTTTCATCAGTCAGAAGGTCAAATTTCATGTCCTTTGATTGCACATCATGGAAACTCGTAAAATCATCTGAAAAAAAAGCGTACAGACCCATTTATTTGAAATGCAACAAATTCCACTCTGGAAGGGTATCAAATACAATGGCATTTTACACCATTTTAGACAGTTGTAATTTGTTTTCTTCACTTTTTTTCATAAGTGCTCTTTCTATTGGCAAGTGAGTGCATCACAAAACTTATTTCGATCTTAGAGTCCCTCTTTCAAAAAAAATCACCCGACCTCGAGTCTTACAGCTCAGAAGACTGCACCCAAAACATTTCAAAATGAGACTGTTCAAGGATTTAACTTTTAAGAAATTTTCCAACATGTCCTGTAGCTAAAAACATTCTCTGGATCAGAAATATTCTCTGCAAAACCAAAGATATTTTTTTTTTTAATTTGATACTTTCATCAGGGTTCAGGAGAAGGTTTCAGAATGTCAACAGTAAATTGGTCTACGCATGCCACGCCAAAATTTGTCATCAATCAAAAGATCAAATTCAATACCGTTTGATTGAATACCGTAGTAATCAGAAATTAAGTACAGTTGAATTGAGTTGAAAACGGAATTTTACAATTTGATTACTCCCTCGGCCCACTTACCCACTTCAATCCTCTACTACCCTCTACTCGTATGGTACTCCACACCAAAATGTTTGGATGTAAAAAGGATAAGATTGGTACCTGTACATGGATGTCTGGCCCGGTGATAAGCAATTGTTATTTGGGCCTACAGTCCTCAATCCTCTGCAATCAGGCAACTTCCTGAAGAGAATTTTAGAGGATTTGGGTTAATAGAAACAGGCATGGATTTTCGTCTTTGAGAGGGCAAGGCCATTCTCATCTTACAAAGGGCATTTTGGATGGAAAATCTGAAAGTCTATGTGAATATTTTGAAGGGGCACCAAGGCCAAGACCAGGGCAACAGAGGACATGTCCTCCGGGGGCCTCCGTGTAATTCCAGGCGAACTCGTCATATAGACCGTGTGACCTGTGACATTACTATGTTGACAAAAGAGCCACAGAGCCTGGCATTCCTGCAGGCACGATTTGTACAAAGCTCAATGGAAGAAAACTTTATTTTATGGAGATCGGCTCTGTCTAATTTTTATCAACTTTTGATATGAAGAAAGGAGGCACATCTTAAAACGTGTTCAGCCGTTAATTTTATAACTCCTGATTTTATGAGAAAATGTGAACTTTCCCAAATGATCAGCGGCAGTATCTCGCCTGCCAGCAAAGTCCTGGATCGTACAAGGTCACTCCTGATTTTATGAGAAAATTATAACACAAAATGTGAAATTTCCCAAATGATCAGCGGCAGTATCTCGTCTGCCAGCGAAGTCCTGGATCGTACAAGGTCACTCTTTTTGCAAACAAAGGTTACATGGGCTATAAAATGCCAACTTTCTTCAGTCAACATTTTGTGGTGTGCCTTGTCCTATGGTCGAAAATTGCCTTAAGTACAAAAGTTTTACGTGGCGTCATTCATCTGTGGGAACATAGTGCATTGTCCCTTGTGTTTGTCTTACATTATCGAATCGCACTGTTTGTCTTTCAGATACAAAAGACTGTTTGTGCTGTGCAGAGGCGCTGTCTCCTGGAGAATGCAGTAAAAACAAATGCGCTAACTGTTCGAAGGGTTCATATCAACCCTCGCCAGGACAAACAGTGTGCCATCTTTGTCCATTCGGGGAATTCACAGAGTAAGTATTGTTTTTGTTTTTTGATAGATTGTTGGATGAACAAAGACCAATTTTAAGACAATGTAATTATAAAAAAGATAAGAAATAACAGAATTATTCATTTCTATCGGGAAGCTTATTAGTGTATATTGGCACCAATCCTTGGGGGGAACATTTCCATTTGAAATACTGTCAAAGTGGAGATAACATAGCTGTCAACTCTACCTGAATCTGCAGAAAGATCCCTGAAAATCAACCAACCTTTCCATGGTCTGATGAACAGATTTAAAAATCTCCATGATTATGGAAACTTGTTTTCCTCGTTATTTTGAAAGTAAAATTCTGAATGATATCTCCATGAGGGTTGTACTAAAATCTGCCTGATTGCAAGTTGCAAATGTCGACAGCTCTGAGATGAAAACATTCTGAGACCCCAAAAGATTGCTCACCATTTCTTACTTTGATTGCTGCAAACGAAGTTAGACTATGAATGTGCATTTATTACTTTCACTAAAATGGGACCACCATGATGGCTTCAGTAGCGTGTCATGGCCGAGTGGTCTAGTGCACCGGACTCGAGTTCTGTTGGTCGAGTCATCAGCGTGTGGGTTCAAATCACGGTCTTGACATTGTGTCCTTGAGCAAGATGCTTTACTACATAGTTGTTTCTCTTCACCCAGGGGAATAAATGGTTACCTGCGAGGGTAGAGGTTGATATTGTGTTTTAAAAAGCCTTTGGAACGTCACGGCAGCTCGGGGCTGTATACTCCCCAGGGAACTGAGAAAGATTACAGGAATG
This sequence comes from Marthasterias glacialis, assembly GCA_911728455.2. Taxonomy (NCBI): domain Eukaryota; kingdom Metazoa; phylum Echinodermata; class Asteroidea; order Forcipulatida; family Asteriidae; genus Marthasterias; species Marthasterias glacialis. The sequence goes on from OU452231.1 coordinate 9,227,085, forward strand.
TTTATTGGCCCAATGACCAGGGCACTAATGTAAAGCGCATTGAGACGTTACTCTGAAATGTGCTATATAAGAACTAGTCATTATTATTATTGTTATTATTCACAGGTTGATTGGATTGTGTGCTTTCTATTGAAAATTTGAGGATGGGAATAAAAAACCAACGATGTATCAACCCTTTTACAAAATATAAAAGTTTGAAGAGTTTTTTGCAGATTTTAACAGCTTGCCGTCACAGTCATATCTTTGCATTCTCTACTCTTCAGCCTAATTTTGTACATAACGCCACATACCTTGTAGAAAAAAAATTAATGAGCGCTTTGAGACGCCTTCGGGTGTGGTAAAGCGCTATATAAGAACTGTTTATCATTATTGTTATTAATTTAAAAATCGATCTTATCAGAAATATTCTGCGAGTGGAAAGGATTCTCCAATTTGAGGTTCTTGATTTGATTGTTTGTTTTTCGGTTTTTTTTCTTAAATTACCTTTGTATTACCATGTAGCGTGGAAGGCAGCGAATTGTGTAAGAAATGCGACTTGGGTCACTTTGCCAACATCTCTGGTTCCCAGACCTGTAAGCCATGCAAACCGGGCTCCTTTGCCAATGTGACTGGCTCCACAAGCTGCTTAGAATGCTCCAAGGGTCATTACCAGAACGAAACTGCTCAGAAGAGCTGCCTGCCGTGCAAAGAGGGTGAGGTTTTATTCTTCCTCTACTTGGGGACGCACAACTTTTATCGCCATAGTCTGGAGTGATCATCTCAGTTACTCCAACCTGGATCCAATTTCATAAGGCTGTTTAGCAGAAAATAGTTGCTTAGCAATTTTGTTCCGCTTAGCAAAAAACTAGCCGGGAACCAGTCACAAATGATATGCATTACATTGTATTTTGGCTGGTAACTTGTTTCTGCTAAGCTAGGCTTTGAAATAGTTTTCAAGAAATGAGTAGAACAGTTAGTTTTGATCTCGCGAGTCAAAAACCTGATGTTTGAAAACAGTCGGGGTTTTTCACAACTTTCTTGTGACTTTGATGACCGATTGAGCTTAAATTTTTACAGGTTTGTTATTTCATGTTTATGTTGGGTCACACAAAGTGCGGATACTGGTCTTTGACGATCGCCAGCAATCTTGGCCAAGTGCTTTAAATCTTTTATAATTGATTTGTTGGGTTTGTTTTTTCTGAAAAAATAGAATTAGCTGTTGCAAACTGCTTACCAATCAAAAGAACCTGTTGTATAAATGCGCAAAAAAAATAGCCTCAGCAGAGTCTTAGTCTTTGAGAAAGACTCTGCTAGTGTCGAAATGTGAGGCCATTAACAATTATTTTTTTTTTTTTTATGAGAAATAGACCGATCCATTAAGCCCTGCCTACTAACGTATTGACCAATCATAGCCTTGACAACGCCACTGAAAGTCCAACAAATGTCCGACACGTTAAAAATCTCATTAGAAAAGTAAACAAACCGTCGCCATTGTTCTGATACACAACAGCACAGACAACTGTACTTACTTTTGTTTAGCTTTAATTTTTTTCATATTTCTGGTGGTGCAAATCCCACAGCAGTGGTTCTTGTACAGTCATGTACAAGTGGTTTAACAGTGTTCCTGTCTGCATTGTTCTTTGGACCCAATGCACTGCTCAAAATGCCACGAAACTAAATTCATATCGTTCACAAAAACCATGTCTGTGTGTGTATCAACCGAACCACGGCTGCGATCGTGGCAAGAAAGTCACGCCATGTGCTGTTGCTAGGCAGTTGCTAAGGTAGGCGGGGCTTAATGGATCGGTCTATTAACAGTATTTGGTTCTTTTTTTTTCAGGTCGGTTTGCAAACACTACAAGGCTCTCCAAATGTTTCAAATGTCAACCGGGAACGTTTTCAAACGTCAGCGCAGCCATCAACTGTACCAAATGCCTGCCCGGGCATTATCAGCATGCTGAAGACGCCAGTGAGTGTCATCCTTGTGATGAAGGCACGGCAACATTGTAAGCTTCCTAGTTTTACTCGTTCCTCCTTCTGTTATTTTTTCAAAGTTATCCTGTATTTTTTATACTCTTTTATTATTCACCTTTGTTTCTGTTTTTTTTTCTCATATTTTTTCCTGAAGATATCTTATTTTTATTGTAGGGGGGTTTTCAAATACTATATTTAAAATACTATACTTAAACCATGTTTGTTTTGGAAGATGCGCTGGTATAAACTTTATAATCGGTAAATTTCAAGGTTGAAAGTAAATCAATTAGTTTTTTAACAAATCCTTTTTTTTCCTTTTCTGTGACAGTAAATCGGGTAGTTCAAAGTGTGAGGAATGTGTGCCTGGTTTCTTCGCTAATATGACAGGCAGCAAGGACTGTGGTCTGTGCATGCCAGGTGAGTCACCAGACATAGCCACAGATGGGCAAGCCCCATCACCACTTCCCCTCCCCCCCCCCCTTGACATTCCCGTCCCCCAGGCATACTGGTAATTTAGTTGGCATGCTGCCCCGCGATGTCATTCTTCCTCAGGGCTCCTTGCCAGAAAAACACATCATCAGTTATTGGCTCCTTGGTTCTTGTGTGGCTCTTTTTTTTTTACAGGGTTTAAAGATTTTCCACTGAGCTACTTTTAAAGGAGGTTCTCGTCATGCCTAGTTAGTTTCCTGACATATTTACCACAATATGCAGGGTAAAAAATGAAGCACAGTATGAATTTCTGTTTATCAGATTTTACACCCGATTCGACTAGCCACTGTAGCTTATAAGCAAGGTGTATCATGATAGCGCAATCCTAGTATCATGCTAACTCAATCCTCACTTTGGGCGGCATGGGTGGCATGCGTGTAAAGCACCTCTCACCAATGTGTCCCTGGTTCAATTCCCGGCTGGGGCCATATGTGAGTAGAGTTGTGCATTACTTCTCTCCTGTGCCACGAGGGTTTTTCTCCAGGCCATCCGGTTTTCCTCCCTCCGGAAAAACCAAACAGTTTCGATCTCAGGCTGTGCTCCGTGGTCATATATGGGTTGATGTGGCTGGCTGCTGAAGGCGCCCTTGAATGCCTGTAGCTCGAACATGTGTAGACGCGTCCTTCACAATTGAGTTTCTCAGCTGCTAGTAAGGATGATTAGCCTGCCAAAATTATTATTAAAAGAGTGGATGCTGTATCATGATACCATGATAGTATCGTGGGAGGTTTAAAAGAGAGGAAATCTTGCTTGGTGGCAAGCTACGGTGTGGCCAGGCGAATTGGTTTGATTTCATGAGCAACCATGGACACTCAATCGATTTGAAGTGTAAATTTGTAATTTTTTTTATCACAATTTAGTTTATTTCTGTGTGTCGAAATAGAAACAGAACTGAACATTGAGTATTTTTAAGGCCTCAATCAATTTTTAGACACTATGATCGCCCAAAAAAGGAACAGCATCGCAATATCTAATAGGTAAACCTTTTTTTATGTGTTAAGCCCAGTTCATACTTAAGGCGAATTGGGAGAGCAAAGCGAATTTTCTTGCGTCACAATCGGAATACAGCACATACAGAATCGTTGCGTTACCAAAATACCGAGCTTTGTTTGTTGTGGATTTTCCTCACAGGTACATTTTCGAACACTTCGAAGACAGTCAACTGCACGTTGTGTGAGCCAGGAACGTTTCAGGGTTTAGCAGGGAGTCAGAACTGTGTAAACTGTGGAGTTGGAAGCTATTGCAGCAAGCGTGGATGCTCAAGGTAATCACATTAACCCTCTCGTTCCCGAATTGTTTTGACATTTAAACAACCCCTGGTGACCGCATTGCTTGACCACTCAAGTATGAATCACACATTCTTACACAACAGAAAGCTTGTGTTTCAAGGGCAAGTTTTACAAACTCTATTATTACCTTGAAGACTTCATTTTACAGCAAAATAAGTGATAAAACACATTTTCTTATTTATTGAATTTCCTTTCATATAAGCAAACAACTTTGAGATCGGCCAATAACTGTCCAAGTTCTTGGTCGTTGTTTCCTCAGTGTGATCTGTAAACCCAAACACTTTTTGGGACTCACCAATCTATGACGCTCCGTAGGTGTTTGGCATTTCAGATCTTTCCACTCCAATTTGAAGGGATTTCATGATAGCAACCTATTTGTTTTTTACAATGATTTGAAAGATCCGATCTTTCCTTTTTTTTTTCCCAACCTTTGTAAGCTTGGGTATTGAGGGTGAACATGGACAAAACTGCAGCTTTTAACAAATGGGCTTTAACCTCAGGCTTGGGTATTTTTATGTCTGCTATCTTGGTCAACTAAAGTCGCCAAAAGGTCTCAAGTAGGGTATAGTGCAAAGTCGCCATTGGGGCTGAAAGGGTTAAGCCAAGCAGAAATTAGTGACTAAGCCAGCACAACATCCCTGAAATAACATACTGAAGAAGGGTTGAGCGACTGATATGTTTGTAGTAAACTAGAGGAATAGTGGCATGTCATGGCTGAGCAGTCTAGTGCACCGGACTCGAGCTCTGGTGTTTCAGCAGAGTGTGGGTTCGAGTCCCGGTCGTGACACTTGTGTCCTTAAGCAAGACACTTAACCATTATTGCTGCGTCCTTTCGAATGGGACGTAAAGCCGTAGGTCCCGTGTGTTGTGTAATGCACGTAAAAGAACCAAGTGCACTTATCGCTAAGAGAAAGGGTTTGCCCCGGCGTTTCTGACATGGTTGGCTGCAGATTACACCAACGCACATTGTAAATCCTTACAAGGTGCTATAAAAAGGGGTCTCATGATTTAAACATTGCTCTGCATACCTACTGTAGAAATAACGGGTTCTTTAAGACGCCAGTGATAATGGGCTGTATAAAAACTGGTATCATTATAAAAAAAATCGTCCGAAAAAACAACGATATACCATAACTTTTTTTTATAAATGTATTTTTTTATTGCACAACATTCCTGTTGATTAAAATTGTTACGCTGCATCATGTGCCATATGGGGTTAGATTCCATGTAAGGCTAGATACATTTAAGTTAGTCCAACCACATGCACTGCTTGTCATGTGCATGTTGACTTTGCACTTTTGACCTCTGAAAAAAACACAATCATTGCCTGTATTACGTAAATTGAACAATTTCAATCTGGCTGCCAAGAGGTGCCTTTACATGGCTACAGCTCGACCACGTTGTAGCTGCGTCCTTTGCAATTTAGCTTCTCAGCTACAAGTAAGGATGATTAGCAACCCAAATGATTTCTTACCATTATAGGGCCCAATTTCATAGAGCTGCTCAAGCAGAAAATATTGCTTACAATTTTTCTGCTGAGCAGAAATGAGCAGGACACCAGTCACAGATTGAATATGTGACATACATGGTAGTTTTTCTGGTGAGCATAATTTTTGTTGTGCTTAGCTACTTTTTGTGCTTAAAGCAGCTCTATGAAATCGGGCCCAGGAAACCAGTCAAGGACGGTACATGCAATGTGGTAATTTGGCTGGTAACCTTATTCTGGCATATCTGGGAAGCCAAAATGGTATTATGGCTTAGCTACTTTTTGTGTGCTTTTAACAGCTTTATGAAATCAGGCCAATGTCATAGAAGAAGATAAAAACGACAGGAACAAATGATAATAGTTGACTTTTGCTTGGATATCTACCCATGGATGACTAACTCTGACTGAATGAGTCTAAAGTCTCAAAAGAAAATCCATGTGACTGGATTGTGAATAGAGCTATCAGATTATTCAAACACATTGAGGAGCACTTGACACTTGTACTATAACGTGGAATTTATATTTTGTAATAAACCAAAGCAGTCAATTTTCACACATGGTACAAATTGTTATACTTAGGTGATTCCTCCTGTACAAGTAATTATTATTACTATTGTTCATTAAAAACTGCATTGCAGCCTGCTGGCTGAATTACAAAACAGTTTACATTCAGATACATTATATACAGAATAACAATTCATTACATATACAAAATGCATTACTAACAGCAAAAAGCTAAGCAAGCAGTAAGAACCACAAGAAAATGGGATCTAGAAAAGGATAAATAAAAAAAAGCTTGGAGATTGTAAATACATGTAAATATGTTCGGTGTTAGTGTGAATCTTCTTATTTAATTAGTCCGCAGTCCACACCTATCTGTTTCTCTTCCTAGTCAGTCCTTACCAATCCTGAGGCCCCCCCCTCCCCCGCCCCGCCACTCCCATTTCAAAACAAAAAACAATTAAGAAGTGGTCAACCGCGTACATGTTAATGTCCCCCACCCCATTGAGCATTAGTTCTTCAGACTAAAGACCTTATGCGTCTGACGTCATGAGTCCCATAAAGATATGTACAACAGCGCCCTCAATGAGGTCAAAACGGCTGTAAGTTTGCTGTAGGAAAACGGCTGTGCATACCCTCTATTGGTTGCTTGTCCGTCTATCCGGCGGCTGGCAGCCCGCCAAGTAGGCTTTTGCTGGTGTAATTTATGCGGGGGATCCTGTAAAATTAGGCGTTAAAATGTTGACAGGTTTTAAATGAAATAAACTAGCACCCAAAAAAAAGCGACAAATCACCCAGACCAAGGAAGCGAAGGCTGGGGACAGAATTCTCTAATCACAAACCGTCATCTTTCAGTTGCTCTTATGTTGTTCATTTTGTTCTCCCTTTTCCAGATGTAGCAACTGCCCAGCAGGCCAAGAGGCCAAGCATGCCCAAGCTAAGAACTGTACTCTGTGTGAGTCGGGTAAATACAGGCAGGAATTGAGTGAAGGTTTGTGCAAGGAATGCCAATCAGGATGGTACCAGACTCACAGTGGCCAGTCATCGTGTATCATTTGCCCACAGGGATTTTACTGTCCGGTAATTGGAACAAACTTGTTATTTTTTTCCCCTGACCACAGTACACAAATATTGACTGCTTCAAGCAAACACTATCCTGTTCATAAGTGTGACGTAATTCCACTGTAAGCCACGCCCACTTCACACAAACTGGCTCCACTGATTACCAGAAGCCCATACCAGAGTTACATTGAGCTAGTTTTTCTTTGATGATTTTCTGCAAGAATAGTTCAATAATTAGACGTGGTTTCTACACGTCGTTCTTCAAAGGCTCAGGTCCTCTCAGAATGAAACGTTTCTGTCATAAGATATATGCTTTTGAAGGATGAAATGGGTGATTTGGGGTAAAATTACACTGAGACGCATGCCAGCTTTGGAGCTGGAACTAGCAAAAACTTTGGGCGTGCAGCAGATACAGGCTCATGTGACACAATGACTTATCAACAGGATGGTTCAAACTATGACTCCTGAGGTGTTCCCCGGAGCGTTGTATTTTCCCAAGGTGAAGCAGAGGGAGTCATAGTTTTAGCCACAGCATGAGTAAATCAGTTAATATTTATTTTATAACACCCCATACATGTATTATGCCAAGACATCTAGGTACTAATAAGAAGTAACTGTTGCAAAGGGTTGCTATGGGTGTAGTACATTGGTTGCTATGGGTATAGTACATTGGTTGCTATGGGTATAGTAAATAGGTTGCTATGGGTATAGTAAATAGGTTGCTATGGGTATAGTACATTGGTTGCTATGGGTTTAGTACATAGGTTGCTATGGGTTTAGTACATAGGTTGCTATGGGTATAGTACATTGGTTGCTATGGGTTTAGTACATAGGTTGCTATGGGTATAGTAAATAGGTTGCTATGGGTATAGTACATTGGTTGCTATGGGTTTAGTACATTGTTTGCTATGGGGTTAGTACATTGGTTGCTACAGGTACAGTTCATTGTCGTGGCGTGGCTTTCTAGTAAAAATAAAACATAATGTGACGCGCTCTAAAGCAGTCACCAGGCAGAATCTATGTAAGGGGTGTTCTTAACAGAATTATTGCAATCTACCCTCCTAACTGCCTAAAAGGGAAAAAAAATGAAATTGTATAAGAATTTTAATCAGTGGATTTAAAGCACAAGTGAGCTACATAATCAGTGGCGTAACAAGACACTTTTTGGTTTCATTTCAGGCATGGGGCAAGAGAAATTATTTGAAAGATGTGCAAGACATAGGCCCATCTATACTGTTTGTTATATTGGTTGATGCACTGATCTATTCGTTTATGCACTGTCTTACATAGTTTAAAGGTTATGCACAAAATATGTTTCAATTGCAAAAATTGAAATCTCAGTTTATTTTCTCTTTGATCTCACTTGGGGGGCAGGGTGGGGGTGCAAGAGAGGGAGTCTGAGCACCATTTAGTACCAGTAAAGCGTTTACAAACAAGAATATTATTTGATCTTACCCATACACTGATGTGTGTGTAGCACTGTATGCTCAGTACTTTTCCCCGAGTCCTGTGAAAAAATTCCACAGGCATTTTCCTCGGATGGGATTCGAACCCACGACCCCCGCCATTCTAGAGCAGATGTCTTACCAACTAGACTACCGAAATAGCCCGGCAGCTAGAGGCAGTTCGAATCCTACCAGCACCACAACAATTGAAATGGATGTTTATTTATTTTTTATTTTTATCCTAGATACAAAAATTAACATTTATTATAACAAGAAAATTGTTAACTTTGGTTTTTCCTTGGTTTTATTTCAGTGCAAATACTGCGATCCCATAAAATGTCCTGACGGTGCATATTGCCCGAAAGGGAGCGTGACGCCACAGTACCTCCACTGCACAGCGCTCTTCTACAAAACACCAGAGGTACGTCATCAATTTATCTATGACTTCATGTCATTTTATTTTGCTTTTACTCAAATAAGAAGAGTCTGCTCTTTACACTGGGTATCACAGCGCTTTTCATAAGAACAGATGCAAACAAACGAGAAGGCTCAGAAATCAAAAGTACCGGGGAAGCAAATTAAAGTCAAAGTAACATTAAGTAACTTCCAAGCCAGTCAGAAAGGTACTGATTCAACCAGTGTCTGGGGCCGTCGAAACCCAGTGTGAAACAAATTCATGACTGAACAGAAAAGTTCGGAGGTTGTGCTCGAGAAGAAAACTTCCAATGACTGTGGGACGGATTCTAGTTGGGAAGACTGTGCCCTCAAAGGGGTGGAGCATGGGCGTAAAATATAACTTCAAAGCAGTATCGGCTGTGAAGTTGCTGTGCGATCAACGACATTCTGGCTCTACGACAACAGGCCAGTGATTTTTTAGGTTTTTCTTTTCAGATTCTAGGATAGTTTTCAAAGAGCTAATCTTTAGCTGTCAGACTGTGAATTTGAAAGGTGTGAATAGTGCCCCGCACTAATGACGACACTTTTGCTCAAAATACCCGGATGTCAGACGAACTGTCTACCACTCACCCGATCACCGCAACGCGATCGGCGTGCCAGACCACAGTAGTACGTGTGAGTAGACAAGATGCCGACAATGGCTACGTCAGTGACCTTTGACATGTTGTCTGAGATCCGGGTACTTGCTTCTATTTTTAGCATTGGTGCGGAGTGCTATTTGCAATCAAGGGATAATAGACAAACCCTTATTGCATCTACATCTCAAGTTTTCCATTTGTGATGATGCAAAAAGTACACATCAGGTAAACAGGTAAATCATCTGGGCTCAATTTCATGGTGCTGTTTGCCAAAGAAATTTTCCTGATTTCAAGATTTGCTCAAAATCTGCTTGCAGATTCAAGTTTTCTTGAAAGAAGTAAAGCAGTCACCAAAGGGAGAGAGAAGCAGTCAACATTGTAGGAAACTACAACTAGTAAACTAGTCAAATTTGCGGGTACAACCATGTAAAAACATGGCTGTACCCTCAAATTTTACTAGTTTACTAGTTGTAGTTTCCTACCCTTCACACCATGCAAAGCTTCAAACATCACTTAGTCCGCATTGTGTCCAAATAAGGGTTCTGAGTCTAAAATAAGGGGGACCCAGGCCCACTAGCCATTTTCAGGAATGTTTACAGACATCAACTCTCATCCCTGTTTGCAATTCGTAAGGCAAGAAGTAGTGTTAAGGCCTGCTTCAAATGTCACGCTCTTGCCATGTAAAAAAAATTCAGAATATTTGTATTCAACACGGCAAGAACACAGCGTTTGAAAGGGGCCTAAGAATTGATGTCTTACCACCACATTTTACATCTTGAGAAACATTTAACGCAAAGATACATATTTGTCTCCACCCAGAACAACTGTCATCCTGAGGCGTCATTTTTTGTGGTTCTTGGATTGGCCATCCTGGTTGCCATGGTGACAGCAGTATGCGTAGTACAGCACCGTCGTCGACCGCAGACTCTGAAGACGGATGAAGAACCATTACTGAGATCGGCCAAGGATGGAGCACCAGTCTACGCAGGACTATAGAGGCCCCGAAGTTCGGATGGAGGTTTTGTTATCTTTCGGGTAGTCATTTGAATGCAGGTTTTTTTTCTCAAGGAATCGTTTATGCACAATTGCTAAACTTTATTTCTGTACACTGTCTCCTGTATTGATAGTACAGTTGAAGTAGTAATAATTGATACCTCTTGGCTCTATTTCATGGCACTGCTTCTTGTCATCATCGAATCTGGGTTCGAATCCCGGTCATGATGCTTGTGTCCTTGAGCAAGACACTTGACTTTAATTGCTGCAGATAGCGGAAGAGGCAGTTATGTTTGTCTCGCGACGGATTCATTTACCCCTCTCTGTTCTTAGCTGTGCTGTAAAGAGACTTGCATTTATATCTCGCCACATCTTGTTTTCTGCGCATTGGGGCGGGTTTCTATCCCTTCAAAAATAACCCAACACTTCGAGTGGCCTCTTGGCCTTGTGATGGGCGAATTGCAAAAAAAAAAAATCTTATTTTTTAATCATTGTCATTATCGTCAACTACAACTAGCGCTTGAGTCGGACATGATGATGGATTTGCCACTTGTCCCATTTGCATCAGTGTGTTGAATTCATCATCAGTCGCCTAGCTATACTTACTGTAGGAAGTGTACTTAGGCCCTGCTCTGGCCCATAGAAATGTGCACTTTACAGGGCGCCGCAAGCGCAGTATAGACCTTTACCATGGTGCGGCCATTTTGATTTTCTCCCATTCAAACCAATGTAACCAAACCGAGGCTGGAAGGGCAAATAGTCTGGTTCCTTTTCGAACAATGAATATTGACATATATTTACTGTTATTGGATACAGGGAGCATGTCCAAGATGGTTGCAGCATGATAAAGGTCTATTCTGTGGTCAGAAGTACAATGAAATTATCCCTAGAGCTGGCTATCAGGGTTCAAATTTTACAAGACCATCCAAATGACACCAGACCAGTTCTCTGTCCCTGACGCAGTTACATCTATAGTGGGTATGCACAGCCGTTTTCCTACAGTAAACTTACAGCCGTTTTGACCTCATTGAGGGCGCGGTTTCTACATATCTCTATGGGACTCGATGCATACGCATAAGATGTATTCAAATCAGTGTCAGTAGCTCCTATTATAACACCTCTTCCTTTGATTCTATCTGTTGATTGGCCAAACGTGCGTCACATGGTATTGTGTATTTTTACTAATGCAATGCACACCGACCAAAAGAACTATTAAAATGTACTATCCAACGATAGCCTAGCAACCGATGTACTATCGATTGGATACTGATGTACCCTGGTATTTAAATGAGCTGTGTGACAACCTCGAACCCGGTGAAACGATTAAATAATACTCACATTTGAAATACGATATGAGAACGAAGGCAATAATATTAGTCTGGTATCCCTCGTTCTTTTTGTCAAGATTTCCTTTCAGATATTACACAGTTGTTTGAAGATTGATTACTACATACGCACAGTTGTTTAACGAATATTACCACAAAAATAAATGACACTGAGGTGTTATAAAACCAATATTGACTGCTTTATCTTGTGGCGTAGTAAAACTAGTCACTCTCGGTAATCCCCGGAGCCGCCTATCTTAGGCTGCTCCGGGGATCACCTTGAGTGACTAGTTTTACTACGCAACTCAAAGCAGTCAATATTTGTATACTGGCCTCTTGTCAGGGTTTAGAGGATAGAGGTTTAGAGGTTAGGACATCTGCTGAAGAATGCGCTGGTTGTGGGTTTGAACCCCACCTGAGTAGCAGGTGGATTTGGTTTTCCCGCTGGATTCGGGAAGTACCGAGTATAAACTAAAAAAAAATTTTCCTTTTTTTCCGCTGATGCAATTGTTACATCAAGTAAAATGCTGAATTATATGAATTACCAAGTTGACTATTGAACAATCTTGCTATATATATTTTTGATGGATACTAATGTAAATTTTGACCAAAATTTTAAACGGAGAGAAAATAATGTGTAAAAGGTTTGCATGTATTGTTTTGTATTTAAGCACTACACATTATCTATTGGGCTGCTGTATTATTCCAAAAAGGGTCTTTTCCCAACATTATACGTGTACAAGTGACTGTATTTTTGTGATCGAAGTCATGTTTTTTAAGCAAGTTTTTTGTTGTTGGGTTGTTTTTTCCTGTTAGATTTTACTTGACATTTGTATCAACTTCATCAGAAGACGGTATTTTTCTACTTAAAAAGATCACATAATTTGTTGCCATGTCTTCCTGAATGTTGTTTTTTTACTGTTATTTTTTTTTCTATTAAAGTAATTGTGGATTGTCGCAGCTGAGTGGTCTAGTCTGCCGAATGTAAGTTCTGTTGTTTATAGAATGTGGGTTTGAATCCCAGCCTGGCCAGTCGCGACATTTGTGTCCTGGAGCAAGACACTTTACCATAATTGCTTTGTCCTTCGGATGGGACGTTAAGCCGTAGGTCCCGTGTACTAGAATGGGTAGTGCATGTTAAAGAACCCAGAACACTCATCATAGAGTAGGGGTTTACCCCAGTGTTTCTGGGTCAGATAGCAAGCATCCTTGTCTACAGGTTTCCTTAGGCTTCAGAACTACAGTGATTAAGTTCGCTTTTGAGGCATCCTTGGTTTCATTACCAGAAAGTCACCAGAAAGTCATGATAATAGTATAAACAATAATAATAACAATAATAATAACAATAATAATAACAATAATAATAACAATAAAGCATGCAGCCAAGATTGGTAATTGTCAAAGACCAGTACATGCACTTTGTGTGACCGAACATGTACATATAATAACAAAACTGTAATAGTTATATCGGTTAATGTCACAAGAGTCCCTGTATATGTCTACACTGTTTCAAATATCAGGTTTCAGACTCCAGAGATCAAAACTAATTGCTTTACAAATTTTTCAGAAAGACTGTGGCATTTTAAGCACAAATATTTCAAGGGAAGTTCTCCACCATGACTGTCTTTATACCATGTTAAGTTACGTGTCAATTTATGAACATTTACATTTTCAATCTTACCAGTTTTATGCACACGCTTAAATGTACACTCTGGTTTTGATGGATGCCAAGTTTTCCACTTCCGTCAGTCACAGTTGCCCATCATGCAGAATTCTCCCTGTAGTCTTGGTTCAAAGATGTCCTTGTGTGTTATCACTAAACTGAGCTATCGCGATTGAACACTAGGCTTGCTTGACAGATGAAACCTTAATGGCGACGGACAGCTACCACCAAACACCACATTGTCTTCAGTGATTGAACTCCTACCGGTGGAGTTGTCGCGCTGCGTCACGTATAACAATATTTATGGACAGTAACCACCTAAGAGCATCTCACACCAATACTGTTAGCATTAGTGCACTTACAAAATTCTAGTTCAAGTAGAAGCGCTAGTTTGAGTACAAGTAAAAACGTGTTGCTTCCCAACGCTACAATGTCTACATGTATTTTAACCACTGTTACCACACCTTGATCATATGTCTTGAAATTCCAAGTCCCATAAAAATATGGTCCAGTGATAAAGCTTGCAGACTAGTAGTGAATCGACAAGCTAATAGGTCTCATTGGCTCGTCAGTGAAATACTTTAGGGCAAATTGTACCATAAGGCATTAGTTCTAACTTAAGTAACATCTTGGCGTTGGCCTGTGTGATACAGGACAAGAGCGCACCAAAATGCAGATGTGTTACTGTGAACTGTGGTTAAACCATTTATCAGTGAGGCTGTAAAACTTGCCGCTGATTTGTAATAGTCGAAACAATTTCTGGTAAACTGAGCTTTCAGTGACGTAGTTTCTGAAAACTGTGATCAGTACTCTATAAATATGATTTGTAACTATCTCTACGAATAAATATTATTTATATCACTCAGAGGCTTAAGTTAATAATGTTGTAAATGATTTGTGACATTTTTCAGAATGAACTGGTATATATATTGATCCCCTTTGAATGCACGTGTCGTCACACCACACACAGCGTCTGTGCCATGCTCACCAAAATGTGCATTACACTGTTTAACACGAGGAGACATTGACTTCCAAAATGGCGTAAGCAAGATTACTGTGCTGATGACGTCGGTTAACTTGGGTCAATATATATATTGTTCACTAATATAATTGTGAAGATCAGTTTTGTTATATGTTTTACCCTCTACTTTTTACTTTCACCTCATTTTAAACTGTAACGACTTTTATAATTGTGTAACTATAACTGTGTAATTATCATTTTTTTTAACTACAAAAAAATGTTCAAAGTGAGCTTTCAGTGATGTAGTTTCTTACAACAGTTAACTGCAATAAAAAAAAGTACACTTGTGTCGCCCTATGCAAAATCAGACATTTCTCGGATATAGTTAAATGGCATTAAAAGTGACGACAGCTGAAACATCAGCTATGATATCAATGTGATGTGATGTCTTCAACATACTATATGTTGAGAAATACTCTATCCCGTTCACGTAACGTAATTCCCCAAGAAGCTTGCATCGAGGTAGTTTGTCTTTCATGGTGTGTGCAAGACAAGTTTAATACTTGCACTTAGCTGTTACCAATGTTTTTCAAAGACGACGGGTTTCTCAGAGTTGTAAGTTTCTGTCACAAGAAGTGCTTTTGAACGATGAAATAGGTGATTCTTGTACAATTACACACCAACGTATTGCCAGCTATAGAGCCAGTAGAAGTGAAAACTGTTGGCGTGCAGCCGAAGCGCATGTTTTTTTAGGTTTTAGATCAATCAGTCTGCAACGATAAGGTGCTTATTTCTTTGGCAGTGGGACCACTACATTTAGAGCATTAGAACATGTTAATGTAACAAATACAGAAGAGTTCCTTACAAGCAGATTTCTATTTTTCATATGAAAACTTCATCAGGTTTTTTTTTAATTCCGGAAGTACATGTTTACACAATTATATCACAATACAAGTTTTTATGGTTTCAGATATTGGCAATAACAATACAAATCTCTCCGCTTCTTTCTTGGACCCACTGTGCACATGTCCATGCTGATTCCAAAATTAACGATTCAATACAGTTTATATTTCAGGCAATCATTGCTTTGCATTTCCCTTATCGCCTATATACTGTAAATACAAGGTACTAATAACATGTACAAAGAACCAGGATTTGAGAAAGATGTACTGTTTACTTGGTACTTTCCCCGAGTCTGTTGAAAAAACAAAATCCCAGGCATATTTAATACTAGACCAGATGTCTTCCACTACACCACCCGAATCATATGCCTGTGGATTGTTTTTCACAGGACTGGTGGGGAAAAGTACTGAGTATACAGTGCTAAACACACATCAGTGTACGGGTAAAACACAAATAATTTTCTTTATCCCTGACGCAGATTTAACATCTAACACATTACAATTTGCCATGGCAATCTACTCAGGTTTGCCAACCAGACGCAAGTATTTTTACACTACATGAAATTTTGGCTGCCAGCCAGTTTCTGCTTAGAAATTTAGCTTGCAAATTTTGGAAAGGGATCTGGGCTAAATGTACATGTACCAAAAAGATGTATACCCGTGCTGCACTCACCGACTTTCACAAAATGCACACACAAGTGTTTAACGCCAAAATCTCTACTGCTTTTAGTGTCTTCTGGCCAAGAAGACGCCATGTTTAGCTTTTTACAATCAGTTCTAACAACTGTGCTTACAATTCAACGAAAACTCATGTTTTTCCTCGACTAAGAACCCTGTATTATGTTGATACGTAAAATTTATCTACAGCAATACCGCTATTAACCCAATCCACTTGGGCCCAATTTCATGGCTCTGCTTACTACGCCGAATTTCTGCGCTAGCTGTGTAAGCACGGAATCCTTAGTTACGTGAACTACGCACGCGCACAAGCAAAAATTCCTTGCTAACCCGTGAAATCTTGATTGCGCCATTTTGGATTTTTGGAGTCGGATTTCCTGTGTGTTACTGTGCAGTGCACATTTCAGGAAAAACTCTCTAAGATTTCAAATTTGTCCATTCTCATTTTGCAATATTTAACCCTCATTCTGCATCATGAGGTAACACGACAGCCTCTACATTGATAACCTACCCTTGTACAAGATAACAAATAATCGCAACAGACTGAGCAAGTCTCGGGCATATCAAAAGCCAAGAAAACAAGTCGTTATAAAATTTGTTATACAGTTCAAATAAGATAAATTCAAAAATGTTAAAAACAACGTTGAAAAACAAGTTCAAACTTCGGACGGGGATGCTTATTCAACCCTCAATGATTCTAGACAAAAACTACATGCAGTACGAACTGCGAATCCCGCATGAATTTGTGAACCATTGCATAGGTTTAATGATAACATGAACGTCAGTTGGGCAAAATTCTTACTTGTCTACCAGTAACTGGAAACTTCGTTGGAGTCTTATTCTCAGGTTTTCTTCATTGATTTGTTAAATTTATATTACTTTCACATATTTCATCGCTCAATTTGACTTTCCCAACAATATAATATAATTTTTATAGCCATAGTTAAACTACAGTATCTGAAGACACAGAATCTGGCACATGTAAAACTCAAAATGGTTGGGAGCAACTTGGTCCCAGAAGTTCGAATACGCGCGAGACTTGCACAGAATATACAGGCCTAAATTCCACAGCTGAACTTGTCTAAATATGACCCTTGTAATTACCGTTTTCCAAATAATTCCCCTGATACACAATTGACCATTTCCAGCACAGGCTACCTTTATCAGATAGCATAGTAGATAAAGCACTCGTTGTGTAAATTTGAACATTACACTGACCTCCAGTTCTACAAACAAACTAAGTGGTGAGCAATTCTAAACTTGTGTCGTGTTATAAGATTACAGGGTACAAAGATTTGTATGCGTAACACTCCAAGTATAAAAGCTTCAGTTCATACGAACCCTGTAGAAGGAAGAGTACAAATATACATAGTTTGGGGGTTACACCAAGTTCAGAGGCGGCACAGAGTTTTTTTTGGTGGGGGGGGGGGGCAAATGTGGGGCGATGAATTTGTTTGGGTGGAGGGGCAATTGAACAGGCCTGATTGCTTTGTTCTTGAAAGGGCAAGGGCACCAAGGCATTCTGGATAAAGGGTACTTCTATGAGGAAATTGTTATTTTTGTTGGAACATTTCAAGGGCACCGAGGCAGCGATCCATGAAGTATCAGACCTGATGGAATAAATCTGGTTTCCACTGAATCCACACCGATAACTGCAAGACTGGTTCAAATACATGCAGCGTTGGTAACGTGGAGAGTGTTCTGTCTAACAAAATTTTGTTATAAAAAACAAGAGATCATGACATGTAACAGGCCCACTGCAAAATTGCAAAGAATCAGAATTCAATCTATGTTAATACTTGGTTTCAGCGAGTATATGCAGGGTGGCGGGGGGGGGGGGGGGGGGGAATAGCAAATGGTAAATGTGCCACCACTGTCCGTATTATCATTTTTTAATTGCATGTGCCTTGTGCCAAATATGTCCACCTTTATTTGAGACACACTTTCAAACGACATCAACCATTCCCAACACCTGCCCCAAAAAGTTTACCTGTGTGTTTCTCTTGACACCAATAATAATTGGTTTGTGTACATATAAATCCTTTCGTACAATACATATTGCTTGGGTTTAATTTATTGTTAAAAACATAATCCATGAGCGAAACATAAACAACCTAAAACACAATTAAAAATGCACGTACATGTACAAGTACAAAAAAGTACAGCGCTTACCACAGTTGATTTGTTATTCCCTAATTTTCTTTTCAGACGCACCCTGAAAGACAGCTTTTTGAGCGTCTGGATGAATTAAACAGAGAAAATTCCTTGGTGGTGTACAATGTTACAGTTTCACGTAAAAAATCCCAACACCACCCACCCTCCTTCCATTCTAGTTACCCTTACGCAAATAACAATAATCAGATTAGCATAAATACTATCTTATAAATTATTGTTTGACCAAAAAGCTGCCTGAGAAATCAAAACTATTAAATTGCCAAAAATCAGTTTATATGTTACATGTATGTCGGTAGACAGAGTGGCATAGCCCGGGGGGTGGGTGGGGGGGGGTTGAACATCTCACCCCCTCCATGCTTGCCCATATGATCCCCCTGTTAGCCTCTAGACTCTTCTGCCAGATTTGCTACAGTCGGGCAATTTTAACTGAAATTGCCCCCTCTACAAATATCTGTGCCCCCTCTCTTCCCCCCTTCAAAACAGATGCTGGCTGGACAGACAAACCAACATGTTACATACCATAAAAACAGCACTTGCAGAATGCTGTGCATGTAGTGAACTGTGCGCGCTGCCATTTTTAGTTGTTCGGCAAATTTCAGCTTTCTCATTGGTTGATCTGGTTATGTTTGCCATTACAGGCATGTCACATGGTCTTTGATACCCCCAATGCCCACAGCTGACATAGAGGGCGTTCACAGCAGACACAGACGACAACTGAGCTCAGCATTCTCCAGGTTCTGTTTCTACGACGTATACCTGATTCTTACAAAGACACTATTAAATACACACCTTTCATTCATTTGTTTTTCTTCTTAGCAGCACAAGTTCAACATTTATAAATACATGTAAATCCCTCATCATTTTACTATTTCATCATTTGAAAGCTACGCTATTCTCATTAAATTTACAGCCAATAGACAGCAGTCTCTTGCAGCATTACCATTCCTTCGGAACTATATATAAAAACACAATTTTTGGTGTTCATATACATTTCACATAATATAATTTCTTTTTAAATAACATCACAATTAAGCCCTGTAATTTCTTGCATGGCACTATTTTCCTGACCTTTGCAGAGCCTGAATGTTTGTACTGAAGAGTTGTTTTCAAGTAAAACAAAGTGGCCCCTGATTAGTGAGAATTATCCCATGCGCAATCATTCATTTTTTTTCTCAACAAACTTTATCATAGAACAACATTGTGAAAGAAAAAGTTATCCAGTAAAAAGCACAGTTACAAGATTATGCTCCATTTCATTCCGAACACGTAGATAAAAAGACAGTTCTTAAATAAACTGGTTATCATGCTTAAAACATACAGTCAACATTTTGAAGAATAATTATGCATATAAATCAATCTCTAAAAAATATTTTTTGCATAAACAAGGTTGTGTTTATTTTTGTTGTTTAGGGGTGTGGTCTTTTTTTTTTTTTCACTTACGCCAATGAGGGGTAAGCAGTCTATACTCAGTCCTTTCTGAAATAAAAATCCATGAACTGCTCTGGTAGGATTTGAACCCGGAAGAGTTCAACTTAAATTTGGAGGTTCAACAAAATTATTTGAAAGAGTATTGGGAATGGCTGGATCGCATTAAAAATGTGTTTCATGGTGCTCGTCAACAGAGGGCGATATTCTTCTTCAAAGCACTCATTCCGATCAGTCAGATTTCCACCTTTGGAATTCATTTGCAAATATTTTTACTTGCCCACGTCAAAATGTTTTTGTTAAACACACAGCCAGGAATATTTGCCAATCCACACCCATTTGACACTTGACCTGACTCGAGGAACCACTGCGGATTCTTGAAGTATACAAGGCTAAAATCACATCTATTATTTCCTCGATCCATCCTAGAGCTATTGAGGGCGCTACTTGCTCTGTCCACACTGGGTAGAAAGGGTAACTTCACAAGGCGCTCCTATCGACTTATTACACCAATATGTAGGAACTTGGGAGTTCTTTCACAGCATCCATAATTTATAATGTTGACCATTCAGTCCCATATTTTTCCTACAAAAATATGCGCATACAAAGTACATTATTTGCATAATGTATGCACAACTAACCAATTCCATGTGAAATAATGTTCCACATCTATATCTTCACACCTACATGTACATGACAGGACATTAACACATACCCCAATGAGGCCAACGGGGCTGCTCTGACTCTTGACCCTGTCAGGTGATCTTTGACCTCTTAGTCTTAGATCTTCTTCTCATCGGCGAACGTCTCCTCGGCGGCTTGCTCTTCTCTCTCCACAGCCTCCTCCAGTTCTTGAAGTACCTCCTCCTTGGAGATGAGGTCCATGATGTCAGCCACATGCTTGGTGCTCAGTGCAATGTCCTCCTTGGCAATCAGCTCAATTACCTATTGGCAAAAACAAAATGTTAAAATATCAACAGAAATTGAACCAATTTTTCTCACAAACCTGCACTAGTCATAAAGTCAGCAAAACGTCTCTGTAATAAGCAACTTATGATTTAAACTAAGCGACTCTCTTTCAAAAGCAACCGTAAATAGACAGCATTAACATCAAGTGCTGACAAATAATAATGTCTGAATACTGGACACAAGTAGTAGGCTAAAATGATAGCCCACTCCACATGTACCAATCCTGTTGATACTGTGTAGATGCATATTCACCATTATATAACACCCAAGCAGATACTTGTCATTTGATTGGAGGATGGTCGGTCACGTGATAGCAAATAAACGTACCATTGCACGCTACGTCATTCACCGCGCATTTTTCGTTCCATTCACCGTGCATTTTTCGTTCCATCCCATTTGTTCCATTGCACGCTTGCCCGCCCTCCATTGACGAAAGTGACTATTCGATTAAAAATGGCTGAAGCTTATTATATATACTCTATAGTGTTATCCTCCAATCAAATGACAAAGATCTACTTGGATGTTATACAAAACAAATAATGAATGTTTTTCATTCAGGCAATAGCAAGAATATTTTCATTCGTTGAAAGATGGAATGTTCCATTCAACTCGGCTTCGCCTCGTTGAATGGAACATTCCATCTTTCAACTCATGAAAATATTCTTACCATTGCATTCATAAACATTCATTATTTGTATACTATATCATATTGCAGGCTGGCATAGTTTATCATATCACAGACAATAGGGGGCCTATTGTCTGACCAGTCAATATCATCCATTGCGATTTTGAGTGATTGATAAACTATGCTAGCCTGCGATATGATATAGTGGTGAATGAATCTACACAGTATACAGTCAACCCTCCTACTGTCTGACAATTCAGTTTTCATCAACTGTGCTTTTGAATGATATATAAATTATGTAAGCCTGCAATATATCATGTGGTGAATGCATCTTGACACAGTTAGTTATGTGCACAGTTGTGTCAAATTTAGATTTTCAATTATTTTCTCTGACCCACCCACCCACATTTTCGAGATTGTTTTATTTATTTTATTCTTTTTTTTTTTTAACTTTAAAGCCTTGATAATTCTGAATGGTCCCTGAGCCAGATTTTCTCGTTTGTGAATCTGAACTCTTGGGGTGTGGTTTTGCCTTCCTTACCTTGATAGCATCGTGAATGTTGATCACACCGTCCTGATCTTCATCTAGTACCTCAACGATGCGGTGAAGTTTGTCCTCATCTGATACCTTGCCAAGCTTCTGTATGGCCTCCACCAGCTCTTCCACCCTCAGTATTCTCTTCCTGATCAAGCAACGACACAAAAACATTGAAATTTGAGGGAAGATATACATTTCAAACAAAAGCAACTTTAAGAAGCATCATCAAATTTTCACCAAGTTGACGGTAAAAAAGTTGATTTAATTATTAGATAGCTATCTTCCTTCAGTCAAAGAAGTTATAATCATTTTTTTTTTTTTTGAGACAACGAACGAAAAAATCTGTCATCGATTATTGATAGTTTGTTAAAAGATTGTCGGGAACCAACATTACACCACGTACAAACACATTTTACTTGTTACTAGCATTTTGTGTATTTTGTGCATGGCTTACGAGAAAGAATTTTCTAGTTTTCCTCATGCATCATCATCCGTCAAAATTCGTTACAAGAAAAAAATTCTAAATTTTTAGTTTTTTTCGGTGAAAATCAGGTGATACAACTTGAATTTATTTTCTTCAACTTTACCTGTAAAATCACCTGCTTTACAAGAAGTCTTCTCTGTCATTTTGAAACGTTTAAAGTATAAGCACTGAACTACGAAAAAGAGCCAGACGATCTTATTTATTTGCTGGGTAGCTTTCAACATATGTAATTTACATTTTATGTGTATGGCTGGAATTAAACCTGTGCGTTTACAAATATTTTTGTAAACGTGTAACCAGTTTCTGAAATGGACGGTTACACGTGTAACCATCCGTTTCAGAAACAAAATTTAGATTAAACTTTTTTTTTTATATGACGGCGCCTGTGGTCAATGGTTGATGATGCAGTGGACAAACTGCAGCCAAAACCGCTGTTAATTCAGACACAGCCTTACATTTCTGAGGATTTACCGTCTCCCCACGTCACTACAATGGTGAAAGTAGGGGTGTTGACATAAAATGGGCTTTGTATTTATGATGGTCAGGTCAAGTTTTTCATGAAATTCGGACGACAAAGGAAGATCAAAGAAAAATTCCTGGAGTCAGGAAAAAATCCTGACAAATCCACAGGTCTGACATCACCTATGACATCAAGTTTTACAAACAGGGATGAGAGTGGATGAAAATGAAAAATCCACAAAACACTGATGGAGGGTTTGGTGGCTACCAGCCACGCCATAACCGGTATCAATGGCAACATTCTGTGCTTAAATGTAGATGGGGAAAGCACCTTGGTGCAGTCAAAATAGAGAACAAGTACTGTGTTAAGGCTTTACAAGGGCCTGGATGTATGTGAATGACATTAAAAAAAGACGATAGATATATTTATTTTTTCTTCTTTTTAGTAAACAAATTCCAAAACAATAATTTTGTAAAATCCGGAAATCCGGAGGAGTCTAATCCCTTTCCAAAAGACAACCTTTAATAAAATAAAGGCCTTACTTCTTGACATCAATCTGGCTCTCCATCTTCTGTTCCGCCTCCGTATCTATCTCCAGCTCCTCCTCTTTCCTGACAGCCAGGTCGTCCTTCAGGTCTTCCTTCTCCTTGACCAGGGACATCTTCTCCACCTCCAGCTCCGACACAATCTTCTCCAGGCGACCCACCATACGGTTGACGCGTTTGCTGAGACGTGCTGAAGACTTGGACTCGATGAGCTCGGGGACGTCTTCAGCAACCTCCACTTCTTTCTTGAGGTCCTCAAGATCCTAGAATATTAAAAAAAAAATATTAGCAAATATTGTATGATGCCTTTACATACACAGTCGAACAGTCACAGGAACCCATTTTCTGGATGTCCCTGTTATGAACAGCAGATTTAAAACCACTTTTAACAAAATATCTCAATTATTCATCAAACAAACTTGACAACTATCCAGCGCAGTCAAAGAAAAAGAAAACTACACACAATTCTGTCAAAATGTTAGTGTTTTTCTTGGATGTCGAATTCTTATGATGTTTTTCTCAGGTGGATAATGGGACTACATTAAAAGTCTTCTTGACTTTTTGTATTTCTTTCACAACTTAAGTATTTATAATGAAAATTCACTCTGTTTTCGCAAGTAGACTTGTATTTAAGTACCATGTGTCTCAATTATTTATTGCCTTCTCTGCTTGTAAACAATTTGTTTTTCTTCATTTCAATTTTTTTTTAATAAATGATGATATAATACAATTATCTCATGCGCACATGATAAAACAAAGAAATTATAAAAAATTTAATGTCTCTTCAGGAACTCCGTAAAAGGTCATATATTCATTTTAACATCACTACTTCACAGCCAATGTAGGTGATGTATTTCAACTTTTTTACACTTGTATTTTATCCTTTTTTTTATAATCTGTAAATTCTGACCTCTTTGTACTCCTCAACATCCTGCCGGAGCTCCTCCAGGTCTCCTTTTTCAGACAGCATGGTCTCCTTCTCCTCAGCAATCTCCTTGATGATGTCACCAAGATCCTGCAGATCCTTCTTGGTCAGCTCATCGTCAATCTGAGGAAGAGAAACAAAAAACATCTGCAATTAAAAACCAACTGATGACATGGACAATTTCCTTTAGTTTTGGAGTTGGGGGTGAAGTTGCGTTAAATAAGTTAATGGTAGAATACAGGATTGGTATTCATCCAAATTTGTTTTTACTAGCATCCGTCTGAAAGCTTACTGATCATGAAGTTCATACCAAAACCAATCTCCCATAGAAATATTTCTATCTGAAATACTGTCTAAGTCGAGAAAATAGAATTTGAAGACCCTGATTTTAATTTTGGCCGTAACAATCAAACTTAAGGACAATGTGTTTACATAATGAAAACTGTGCACATTTTTTCACTATTTTCTCCTGACTCGGAAAATGGATTAAGCCCAAATTTGCAAAGTTTTTTTTTTCATGTTATGCTCTCCTAAAAAATGCCTAGATAGTTCAAGTCTCACATGTCTTCATTTTTCTGATAATTTAGAGGTTTTTGGCAGCTAATCTTTTTAGTTTTTTACATTCATAATAAAAGGCTCTTAAAATATTTGCTATCAATTTCAATTCAACTAAGAACATGCAAGGCCTGTTTGGCAACTGATCAGGGCCCAATTTCATGGCTCTGCTTACCGTGGAATTCTGCGCTTACACCCTGCCACGGCCCATAGGAGTACGCACTTTACAGGGTGCCGGAAGCGCAGAATTATTTGGTAACCAGCCCCATGAAATTGGCCCCAGGCAAAACAGAAATGGAAGCCGTGTCAAGATACCATTATGTAATTTCAGACCACCGGAACAAAGGTAGCCCGGTCATTTTTAACTGCAGAGTGTGCAAAGACCACACACACGCCGTCTAATGCTTTGTTTCACCCACACAAGGACAAAAAGGTCTTGAATATATTGGCATTTGTGGCCATTTAGAGGCCATTGAGAGAAACAAAATGGACAATCCAATACAGAGAATCTTTCTCCTCTTGGCATTGTCAAGTCAGGGTTTCTTTGTGCCATCGGAACCCTCAACGAAAAAAGATTCCGGCAATTCCGCCAAAAGAATCCCGCCAGGGGGACGGGACCAAAAACAAGAATCCCGGCGGCACCTGGTTAAAACTCAAATTTTCATATTCAATCAAATTTTCATATTCAATCAATTTTTCATATTCAATTTTCATATTCAAAGCAAACACAAAACACACAGAAACAATTATTAAAATTTAAAATTGAGATTCAAACAAATTTGGTAATAAATTATCTTTCTGAAGGGTCCCTATAACAAATGTTACCATAAATATGTAATCAACTTAACAAAACACAAAATGCCATGAGTAAACTGCTGGGTAAACTCTACAGCAAAAAGAAGCTAGCAAGGAGTTCAGAGAAAAAGCGTCACCTTAAGCCCGGTTCATACTTCACACCAATTGCGAAAGTGAAGCAAAATTTCTTCCGTCACACTTAAAAAACAGTGTGCACTAAACTGTTGCGTCACCGAAATAGGCTTCACATTCCCTTTCGCTTGAAGGATGAACCGGGCTTAAGCTAGGAAATGTTTCCTCAACAAATCTCAACCATTTTCAAGACATAATTGGCAAGCAAAATAAGACAGGTAAAAGCAGCCAAAATAGTAGCATATATGAAGCAATCCAAGCAACTTTGAGGGTTTCCTTTCAAAGGGCAAGCGGGGGGCAAGAACATCAAGCTTGACGTCTGCCACAATGAGGCAAAGCAAATGTACACCAAAGGTTGCCCATGGGACTACATACCTCTGGCGTTTCTGTGGTTGCTTCAGTCTAGGGAATGTTTCAAAAATAGACAAATAGTGTAAAGGTACACAACAAAAGCATCCAGCGATTTCTCAGTGGAGGAATAAATATCATTAAAGTTTTATTGTCGGGCTGTTTTATTTTATTTATGAAACAATTGCATCGGGGAGAGGGAACACTATTTTTTGTTTATATACCCTCACACCGATGTGTGATAAGTACTTAACAGTCAGTGCTGTACGAGTCCTGTGGGAAAGAAACACTACAGGCTACTCGGGTGGGATTCGAACCCACTACAGCATGCTACATGTACTTATAAAGTCTGAAGCAAGAATTGCTTTTTGTGTTTACTTAAGTAAAACTACAGTAACTTTAGAATGAAGTAAGAGAAAAGAGAAGCAATGTGATGTTTCAACTATTCAGAGTTATTTCTTGGAAGTGTACTTTTAGCAACTTTTTCCAATACTCAAGAGGTCATCAGATTTTTGAGCGAAAAGATGATTACTAAGATACCCACAAAATGCTGCTTTAAATAAATGTACAATAATCCCCAATTATTATGTCTTTACAAACGCAACAGCAAAAGCTTCTATGATCCTACTGTCTGGCCGTTCAATAGATGGGTGACAATAGACGCCATCTTTGATGACAATTTTTACTTTGGCCTGTAGCCGCGTCAAGCTCTGTAAGTTTTAACGCAGCCCGAGTTGCTTACCAACCAATCATGGAAGGAGTTTATGAAACGCACGCGTGCCGCATGCAGTACTTACACTTAACGCACAGTTGTGCGCTCAAAAATGTACTCATTGTCATCAAAGATGGCTGATTTTTCCCATTGTTGACGTCATGTGCAATCCATCTACACTATCCACTGCGGTTTTGATTAATGGATAAACTAAGCCAGCCTGCTATATGGTTATGTCATGTGGACAACGCATCTACACAGTCCACAGTCAACCCTAATACTACAAGACCATTCAATATCATCCACTGTCATTTTGAACATTGGATAAACTATGACCAGCGTGTAATATGATTATTATGCGGTGAATGCATCTACCCAGTACAAAAGTACAAAAATAGATCTGTGGGCCGATTTAAAAAAAGTTACAAGAAGGATTTGCTTTCCCATTATGTAACATAGTTTCTTCGATCTCCAGCTTTCATTATCTTAATTTCTTGTTGCCTTAATGTTTACTTTAAATGCATCTTGTCACTTTTGCCGTAGGTCCTCACTTGATTATGTTTCATAACGCATCCGTTGCATAATTATATTCATCTACTATATAGAACGTGTTTGTCTGTCTGTCCTTACCTGTGCTTTGTTTGCCTGTCACTGTCTTTGTGCTTGTCTTCAAATTGTTTATTTTCCCCGTGACAAACTGTTTTGTATTTACAAATTTAAAGGCATGCTCTTATAAGTTTCGGCTTTCGTCGCCATGTGTCCATCTGTATGTTTCTTAACGTTTTGTATTTTGTGAATTGTTTTCTGAGAGATGGAAATAAATGTTACTGAATTGAAATTGAGATATGTGCAGAGTTGCGATTGCAATTGCAATCTTGCGAACTCCCTGGAAAATGTTACCAAGAAAAGGAGAGTTTAAAAGTGGTAAGTGCACACCAGCCAAGACACTTTATGCAGTCAGCTTTTTCTGGGATAACTTCATAACCATATAAGCTGCCGAGTTTTGGCTTTGATGATTTGAAATGATTGAGTTAAAGGAACATTATCTCTTACCCTCTGTGGTTCTTTAAGGACCATGATGACATGCTGTCGCTGGACAGCGGCATTATCAACCAACTCTTCAGCAGCCATAGCTTCCGCAACCTTGGGGGAACAAAGAAAAAAAAAACAAGGAAAGGAAAATCTTAGCGCTCCAATAAAATGGTTCTTGATGTCGGATGACGTGTATACATGCAAAATTTTTCGCTGGCAGATTACGGGTGACACGATAACAACACCGGAACAAAATACAGACGGACATTCCGTTCAGCAGCGTGCACAATGCATGCACTAACCGTGCTATGCTTCGTTTCCCCTGTGCAAAAAGGGACAGATGGTACTGGAATTCATGCTTGATAAGTCCCTTTTTCCTGGGGTTTTTGTGTAATCCCTGATTCAAGACCTTTGTCCTTTTGTTGCTGATTATCCACAGTGGCTTACAGCCAAGGTTTTGCGATTTTATGCTGAACATATCTCATATTTTCCCTGTGCTTTTTCTATGAGAACCTTTGTTGTTGTTGTTTTGTTTAGTAAGGGTTTCATTTTCACAACAGTATTCTCAAAAACAAATTATTTGGGCCGTTCCAAGAAAATGATACCGCGGAGAGGCAATGGCATGGAAGATTTAGTACCGATGTGAAGTGATTAAAAATCCCCACAAACTAGATCAGCAGCCCAGTTTTATAAAAAAATATTGCCGAAGGAGAAATAAGCAGAGAACCAGTCAGAAATAGTACATAAATGTCATGTATTTTTGGTTGGTAACCTTCTGCTTGTAAGCAGAGTTGGTTTGCGCTTAGCTAATTCGCGTCTTTAAGCATCTCTTTCAAATGGGACCATGGTTGTAACATGTTTGGGGGGTTTACAGACTCTCTACCTCACCACAAACGTAAAACTAGAAGCTCAGATGCAGGTTTGGCTACATACTTTATGGCCCGTCACGGCCAAGTGGTCTAGTACACTGGACTCCAATTCTGATTGCTAAGTCATTGGGATCTGGGTTCAAATCCTGGTCATGACACTTCTGTCTTTGAGCAAGACACTCAACGATAAGTGCTTCTCTTCACCCCAGAAGTGAATGGGTTACCTGTTAGGGCCGAGATGGTTCATGTGATTGATTCAGCTTGGTGTGATACATACCTTTCAACACAGGCTGTATACTCCCCAGGGAGCTGAGATGGTTTGAAGAATGAAATAAATGGTCCAGTGACCAGGGGTAATAATGTTCATGGGCCATGAGCATCAAAATAGGCGTATACCGGCACTATGAGAGTGTCTATTACTCCATTTCTATTGCTATTATTATTTATTCAATTGAGGATCTGCATGTCTTGAACAAAAATTCAAGACAAAGGGAGATATGAACTGAAGACGATCAGAGTATACTGATCGAAACGTCGAGACCACTCCGGCTCTTTTCAGAGCTAGCTCTCCTCCCAAAAGAGATTCAAACACATGTTTACTAGTTAATAGTGTATTCTTAGTTTCCTACACCATGCAAAGCTTCAAACATCACTTATGAACTGGTAAGTTTTACGAAAAACAGCCATGTGATTATAATCTCTTTTGTAAGCTGTGTTGGTTCTGAGAAGAAGCGGGGCTGAGATATAGTCTCAACGTTTCCAACAGTGAGCTCTGCTCGTCTCCAGGTGAAATAAAGATGTGTGAACAATTCTGGGAAGAAGAAAATTCTACACAAATCACAGGCCTGCCTAGACCTATGTCTTTAAAGTCTCTACCTTTTTCTTCTCAATTTCCTCTTGTTCTGTTCTCTCCATCATCTCTTTCTTGATCTCCTCTTCTTCCTTGCGGATGATGTTCAGCCTGTCTGTGTTGTCCACCTTCTCCCCCTCCAACTCGGCGAGTTTCACCTTGGCCTCTTCCGTCTAACACAAGATTACAATAACAAACAAAGAGATGCTTTCAAATTCCTTTGGGTTTATGCGAACGGACAAAAATGATACCAGCATTTTATTTCTTCACACTTGGTGTTCTGTCATCTATGACAGCTTCTGAAGTGAAGCAAACTTCACAGGACTTAGGCCTTTGGTTACTCTTACTATCTGTCATCCCAGTATAAAAGCACTCCATAAATAATTTGTCCTTACATTGCTAGGAATTTTCTTCATAATTTTAACTTGAATTTTTTTTAATATTACGTTTTATTGAACATTTTTGTTAGGTGTTTTTTTATTTCTTCTTTCTTTCGGGGGGGTTATTGGAGCATCTCAAAAGGTGGGCCTGTTCTGGGCGCAAAGGAACTTTCCCGTAGGCATACGCCTGCAAACCAGTGGACTGCAAGAACGTTCTGCTGGACCGCAACATTCTGCCCAACGGGAACTCTCCTACACTACAGAATATGCGCGTAAGCTTTTCAAATGTTCCCACTGACTGCTTCGGTGGTCCAACAAAAGGGCCCACGTACACCGGCTGGAATATTTAACCGATCCAATTAGAAGGTTCCTATTGTTCAGACTTTTGAGATGCTCCCTAATCACCAAAGGTCTTAACCTTCTAAGGAACAATTTCTGCTCGATGTCTTGAGACCACATACTTACCGTAGCCTCGGGTAGCGATGCAATAGTGGCCTTGAGCTGGTCAGGGGTTGACAATGTCTCAGGGAGGAACAGTGTACGTGACAAGAGGAGAAGAGATGTTGGTATCTGCTCGTTGATATGAAGATCCAACCACTGCGGAAAACAAGTATAAAACACCCACAAAGAAATTGTCACCACTCCAGTTCTGGTTTAAGTTTTTTATCATGAGTATTGCAATCTTTTCAAACTTTCCCCTATGGAGCAGTGTTTCATTAAAAGTGAGTCGTGCAGTCATCCCTTGGACAGTAGGGCTCGAGTTTACACTGGACCACAGGCCCGAGGCCTGTGATTTTAATGTTGGGCCAGTAAACTCAAGACTGGACAAGTCCTGCTGTCTTGTGTTTTAATAACAATCTCAATCTGTAATATCTTGAACAGAAACAAATTATGTTCAAATAGTGACTTTGAGTCTGATAAATGCCTTTCAATTCTGTTGAGAAATGAAGTACAGAATACCCACTAAGACAAATGGAATATAAAAACTTCTTTGAAATCTTTTGGTGCTTGTTCAAATAAAAACAGCTAAATACATATAGGTATAGAGGAATGCTAAATGCATGTTCAACTGTGTCAGGAAGTTTGTTTGTCTTTTGTGTTTCCAAGTTCTTGTAGTTAAACCAGACTCTTTCTTATTGTGATTCTGGTCTTGTAAAAAAGAATTCTGGTCCTGTAAACATCCTGTGCTACATGCCCTGTGGTCTTGTGGATTTTCCCCACAAAGCCTTCCTGGGATTTTGCATTAGTTCTGCCAGCGAGTTCATTCTCTGGCCAAACATCACCTGCCCTGCCTTGTCTGTGAGATTTTGACCAAAACCCTTGGGCTCTGACTGGTTTGAATTTCCCGAACCAGTAAAACCTTTGGGGAAAAAAATTGTGGCCGGCCCTTTTACTTTTCAATCCAAGATGAGACAGTGTCAGGAGGGGCAATGAATGTTCATACCATGAATGATGCAAAACTATTTATAGAAAAAAAAATGGTTTGACCAAGCCTACCTGTTGTAGTTGTGACTTGAGTCTATCAGCTGGTACCCCAAGTGCCCTCATACCACGAGCCTGGCAAGCACCCTGGAGCTCAGACACATTCAGACTGTCCACTCCTTCTTTTTGGATCATCTAATCACAAACATAAAAATAGTAAGTGATGTTTGAAGCTTTGCATGGTGTAGGAGAGTAAGAATACACTTTTAACTAGTAAACTTGCGGGTACAATGATGTGTTTGAATCTCTTTTGGGAGGAGTGTTGGCTCTGAAAAGAGCTGTAGTGGTCTCGACGTTTCGATCAGTATACTCTGATCTCTGATCTGATACTCTAGTTTCTCCTGAAGACGATCAGAGTATACTGATCGAAACGTCAAGACCACTCCAGCTCTTTTCAGAGCCAACACTCCTCCCAAAAGAGATTCAAACACATGGTTGTACCCACAAGTTAACTAGTTAATAGTGTATTCTTATAAAAATTGTAGCTCTCATTTTGGACTGGACGAAGTTCATACAGCTGCTATTAATGGGGCTGCGTCGTCATGATTATAGCAGGTCTGTGGCTTTGCAGATAACGCACACGTGCCCGTTTGCGGTCAAACCATAAAGGGTGCTGTCTTTGTCAAACTGTAATGTGTCCATTGGCACACACGCATCGTCCCAGTAAAACCGGTCAGTAAACTACCACTTTTGATTCACACGCGCAAAGGCTGATTTTAAAGTTGGTCGGGCAATGAATGCGCGACAGTAAAATTGAAGCATGATGCAGTTTATAGTCAACGCTAATGCCCCACTTGGTTTGTTTCACCAATATCTTGGCTAGTTTACCCACGTCACATAATCCAATTACCGACAGTGAATATTTTGCCAAATTTCTGCATTGTGCAGGGGTTTTGTGTAATTTCCGATTCAAGAACTTTGTCCTTTTGTTCCAAAAATAGGATTACGAGACATCGGGAGGTTTCCACCACAGTTTATTTACTGTATTTTGGCTCAATGGAGGTAAGTCGAGTGAACTGGGGATCCAGCAATGGTTCCGGGTTTAGTACCAATCCTATTGCCGTGGCTCACGGCCGATGTTTTGCTAATCACGGTGCATGAATTTAACATTTTCTCGGTAGAGAAAACAAAACTCACAGTGCAACAAAGAGAATCTTTGTTCTCTTGGCTTTGTCAAGTCAAGGTTTCTTTATGCCAGCAGTACTCTCAAAGAAAAATTATTCCGGCAATTCCGAAAAAATAATCCTGCCAGGGGATCGGTAAACAAATGGGAGAATCCCAGTGGCAACTGGTTTAAGATAAAATCCTCTCGTTACCTTATCATCGGCCATCAAGGACCTCAGCTGCATGCGTAGCTGGAAGCGAAGAAAGTTGTTAGTTCCGACCGGCTGCAACCTCAGCAGACGACACAAGGCAGTCAGCTGCGGACGATTTAGGTTGTCTAATGTCAACTCATCCTCAAACAACTTGGAGAACTTGACGATCTCTTCATTGCTTGCCTGTTGGCCACTTGTTCGAACCTATAGAAAATATAACACAAAGTACAAAGAGATATTCAATGGCTGACATTCTAAGTATAGACCCCCCTGGCACTAACGTCACATACGCCTATTGTCTGCCCATGGTCTGCCATTCAGCAAGTCAAGTTGCAGGTTAAGATATGGTGTGTGTCTTGCCGCGCGCCCGCTGCCTAAAATCACTTTATTGAATACATGGGCTAACCTTCATGTGCATATGGTGTAGTCTTTAACAGGCTTTTCCGGCTATTTCATCACTATTTTTTACTGATTTTTCCAAGGGCGAAAAAAAAACCAGGAAATTAGACTAAAGTAG
Source organism: Marthasterias glacialis (assembly GCA_911728455.2). Classification (NCBI taxonomy): domain Eukaryota; kingdom Metazoa; phylum Echinodermata; class Asteroidea; order Forcipulatida; family Asteriidae; genus Marthasterias; species Marthasterias glacialis. The sequence goes on from OU452231.1 coordinate 9,260,000, forward strand.
GAAGAATATTATGCCTGTAAAATGCACCCTGCACTATAATACACCACGACTCCCAAAATGGAATAACCCTGATTTGTCAGGGGTGATGACATAGTATGGTGTTCACCAGAAGAGCAGGTGAATGTCTTTTTGGATCCTGCTTTGAATTTTGACACCCTGCTTTATCTTTCGTTTACATTCAAAAGCACTGTAATTGAGTAATTTGAAAGCCATAGTTTCCATTAAACATCAAAGTGGGACACTCTGATTTCAAAGTCTGGCCCATAACCGTTGGCACATGGAAGCAATGATTGCTCAAATTTTTGTCCTTAAACTTCAACCAATATTTTAGGCATCAAAATTCATACCACCGGCCTGATACTTCACGGAGGCGGCCGAGGCAAATTGCCTCCGTTGCCCCCTGGTCATTGACTTGGTGCCCTTGCAATGTTCCAGTACAAATTTAGAATTTCCTCAGAGAGGTGCCCTTCATCAAGAAGAGACTGCCTTGGTGCCCTTGCCCTTTCAAGAACGAAGCAATCAGGCCTGATAACATCAAGGGACAACAAGGGCCATGTCCAAATTAGCAGCTGCAGCTCGATCTTCACCTGAATATGTGTTGAAGCATAAGATGCCCAGTTGAACAGCCGCAGTCATAACTGCACTATCCAATTCAGCCACTGCCTTACTTTTTGACAATTTTCCAGTAAATTTTTTCAAATGTGGCGCTCAACTAAAACAAAATCGTTTGTTTAGGCTTTGGTACTGCTGTGAAGTGCGATTAAGAAATAAACCAGTCAGGAATGACCGAGGTTGAAAGCCTCCGTCATTTCGCCCAAAACCCAGTCGCGCCAGCTGTATCATAGAACCTGAATCTGCTTGTGTTTTGTGATTGCTTCTTTGTGCCAACCAGGGCCAAAGACTGAGGTAAATATAACCAAAATACAACAGTTCAAAGTTGGTCATCTTCAGGTAGTAACCTTTTCAATGAAGTGAGCAAACTGCTTTGCTCTCTCAGAAGCCTTGGGTTTCTTGCTCTGTAGAGCAGTGTCTTCAATGGTGTCTTGTAAGAACTTGGCCATCTCCAGCTTCACCTTCAATTCTTGCTTCAGTTTCTTCTCCTAGAATTGTGGAAAGCACACAGAAAAAAGGAGAACAAAATTAGCAATTTAATTTGTCTGATCAAGAACAGTTATTATCTCAACTGAAGATCAAGAGGCGTTCCATTACGATGGTTGGGCAACGTACTGAGAATGCTCCCGGACTGTATCCCCAAAGTGGCTCTCTGCCGACTCTAACAGGCAGGCAAAAGCCAGGCAGACCCCAAAACTACCTGATGTAGGACAGTGATGGCTGAACTACAGGAGATGAGACTAACATGGGGCAAGACGCAAATGTTGCCTAAAGACAGGGTCAAGCGGAGAGACGTTGCACCTGCCTGAAGTCCCTCCGGGGATGAAGAGGATAAGTAGGTCTCAAATGTTTGGCATCATCTTAAATGTTTCATCTTAAATTTGTTAGCCAGGCACCCATAAATTTGAACAGACAGCCGCTCTAGAATGCAGAAGGTCTCGGGTTCACATCCCAACCGAGGTGCCCCTTGCACCACCATCACATGGGGCTACCGTCTGCCACATTTGCCATTTTTGGAGTCAAACTGCACTTACCAAATTACAGGCCTTGATCTTAACCGAGGCCACCGAGGCCATTGGCCTCATGCCCAGTCGAGTTGGCCAGCATGCCCTTCAGAAAAATTGCACTGTCACTATCAACTTGGCCAGCATGCCCTTGTACAATTTCTCTGATTTGGCCAGCAAAGGCCTGCCCTCGTTTTTCTGAAGATCGAGGCCTGAAATTATGGTAAGTGTGTAAACGCCACATCGCCTAAAATGTGCACTACACTGCATAACACCACGGGGACACTGACTCCCCAAATGGCACAACCGAGATTATTGTGATGACGACATCAGGTGAATTGGCTCAATACAGCGATTCTTTATGCATCGGTGTAGGTGCAGGGCTCACCCTTAACATTAGCCCAGCGTACATTGTCTAGTAAAAACTGCTGCGGGCTAGTAAACACCACTTTTGAACTTGCTTTTTTGGGCTACTAAAACCTGTGCAACAAACTAGTTTATAATGCTCATGTACCTCTTCCTTTTCAGATGTGAATATATTAGAAATGTTTTAATTTTTGAGTGTGTGAGTGTAATTTCATTTGACCATTAAACCATTAGTATCAGAAAGATACATTCATGACAATACATGTTTAAAATTTGGGCAACGAAAACTTCCTGGGGGCAAGTAAAATGCACAGTTTACTAGCCCCTTGGGCCACTTTACAAAAAGCTTAAGCGCAAGGCCTGACCGGTTACAAACTCCATCTGAGTGTTTGTTACCTTGACATGACTGTCAAGTGCATTTTAAATGTGTAATTGCACCAGTTGTAGAGTCCATTTCCAAGTTTAACAAGCACGACTCAAGATCTCACCTTGTCGGAGAGTGACTGGAAGGTACTGGGCAGCATGCTGGGAAACAGCCAGAGAGCGATGGGTAAAAACAACTCCATGAATGGGATGATAATGAAGACGGAGAAAGGAACGATACGGAATAAGTCCGACACGGTGCGAGTAAACTGAAATGTGGAAAAGTCAGAGAAAAATTTGTAAAAATCATACAGTGAGTCCCAACATTTTTTAGGGTAGGCACAGATTGCTACTTTTACAAGATTATCTTTTCCAACACCAAAAGAAAGTAATTTGCAATGTTTATCTTCCTGCCTTGTGCCCCCATTTTTCACTTCATGTTGAAAATTTGTTTTCAAACAGGTGTATCAATAAACCATTTGTGAGTTACATTTGAATGTCTGGTACACTGACTTGCTTAGTCACAAATGACAGTTGGAATCCCCAGGACCAGAGAAAGTTGATATGTCACATGGTTCAAGGCAAGTTTTCACGTAGTTAGGTAACAGACTGTCAATGCACATTTCTGAATGAATGTGTAAGACACAATGGTGCCAGGCTTTGCCCATCTGGAGTTTACAAATACAAATGCTTGCCCCGAGCCATGTGATGTTCCAGCACTGTCTTCAGTCTGGGGGAATTAAACTCAGGTGGTTACTTGTGACTAAGCAAGTCAGTGTACCAGAACTCATTTAAACCTAACCTCGCAAATGGCATATTTGTGTCTACCAGTCCCCCTCCTTCCCAGTAATACGCTATGGAGAGAGATCAATTTGACATCAAGAAATCATGTACAGCCCTGAAGGTAAGCTGTTTTGAACTGTTTCAATCATTTCTACCTGTTTGTACTCCCTTCTTGTTAACGAGTGTCCATGCAAAACCCTCCATAGGAGGCGAGCAGAGATCTTAAAATCCACTCCGAGTAATCGGAAGCCGTTCCAATAGTGCTTTATCTCGTCTATTATCCTCTGCGACAATGGCTTCTTCGGCAGCGCGATCTCCTGCGAGGGCGCCGCGTCTGCCTTCTCTAACGTCGGTGCCGCCGCCTTGATGGATTCGGCGCTCTCCTTTTCTTTCCTCTTCTCCTTCAGGACTTTAACTGTCTGCTCAATTTTTGTGTCCGTCTCATCCAGTTCTTTCCAAAGACCGGAGGATATATGAAACCCTCGGTCATGTTGTAAATGAGTCCTCCAGTTGGTTGATGTTTGAACGGCCGTATAACGCCATAGAGACTGCTGGAGGGAGATACTGTTGTGCGTTTTGTGAAGACTGGAAAAATCGGTCGCGGGCTGTGTTGAAGACCACATGTACCGAGGCTTGTTGGGCGGTGCCTTGTGATATATTCTGAAGTTAACAAAAAGGTAAAGTACATTACTAGTTTTTGGAGGAGTAAAACTCATTTTCATCAACGAGTTTTCAATGAACACACCATAAAACCAACTTGGGAGAACTTCATCTGTTGTATCACTGGCTAGAGTCCAGTAATTCAGCGATGGGCAAAGTCCTGCAGTCTGGTGTTTTTTCACAAGCATACTCTTTTAAGACTTCCATGAACATTACATTTAAGCTTTTCAATACCAAAAAATCTTTATTATTTGTGTTTTACCCATACATCGATGTGTCTTAAATATTGTATACTCAGTACTTTCCCCGAGTCTTGTGAGCAAAATTGAAAGGCATACAGGCATACACGTATTACTCAGGTGGGATTCGAACTTAGAACCTTAGCCATTCTAGAGCACGTATTACCACTAGACCACCATGAATACCCGGTAGCTAGAGGCAGTTTGAATCCCTTATTTAAGCAGCGGGTACTGCAACAATTTCAAGAGATGTTAAATTTGCATCAGGGATAATGAATATTATTTGTGTTTTACCCATACACCGATGTGACTTTGTATACTCAGCACTGTATACTCAGTACTTTCCGCGAGTCTTGTGAAAAAAATCCACAAGCATATTACTTGAATGGGATTTGAACCCATGACCTTTGCCATTCTAGAGCAGATGTTTTACCCGATACAAATGTAACATCCATTAAAATTTCACACCAGTTCAGCAGATATAAGACAAATTATTAGTAACATTTTTGGTTTTGTAAATTCTGAGCTGCAAGAACTAGGCCTATGGTCTAGTGGATATTTTCCTGAAATTCAAACCCAGATCTTAACAATGTCTGGTTTAATTTGAATTGACCAGGTCAATGTTGACATTATCTCACCTATATTGTGCATGATGGGTTACTGCTATGGCTGGTGTGTCTGCAATCCACTGACTCTTCCAAGCTGAAAATTAAGAGAATTCAAGTAAATCTGACGACATTTATACAACCATTGTTTTAAGTTTGTCTAGTTGTTTGTTATTTTTAATAACAAAAGACAAAGTACTGAATTGGTAAAAAAAAAATTTTTTAAATACAAATAAATTAATTTGTTACAATCTGAAAGCTCAGTCAATAATCCAGCCTGCTACTTCGTTCTTAACCACTTAACGCAGGAGTTCTTGAAATTTTTCTGTGCCCCCTGATGGAATTTGTTTCTCGGAATGGCTGCAATCCATTTTGTTTTTTTAAATACATGTAACATTGGCACAAAGAAACCCTGACTAAACAAAGCCAAGGGGACACAGGTTCTCATTGAAGCACCTGGATTTTTTGTTTCTATTTCAAGAAAATATCAGATTCATTTAGCGTGGATCGCAAAAATCTTGACCATGATTCATGGCCGATGATTGGTCCCATGGCCAGAACCAAGGCTGGAATCTCGGTTCACTCAGACTTACCTCTATTGAGCCGAAATACAATGATAAACAATGGTGGAAGCCTGACGATGCCTTGTAATCCTCTTCTTATAACAAAAGGGAAAAGATTTGGAATCAAGGATTACACAATAATCCCTGCAAAATGAGAGAATTTGAGAATGCATTCCAGTACCATCCGTCTTCTTTGTGTGGGTGAAATGAAGCATTGCACGGTGAGTGCGTACACCACACACACAATGTAATGGAATGTCTGCGCTGCCTTCATTCCGGTATTCTGATTTCACACAAAAGGTTTCACATCATCCCATTGATGAAAATATTGGCGTGTACGTAATCCGGTGTTAAATGGTTAAGGGCAAGGCAGTCTTTTGTTCAATAAAGAGCACCTCAATAAGGGAAACGTGAATTTCTACAAGACATTTCAAGAGGCACCAAGGCAATAACCAGGGGCATGAGGGCAATTGCCTCTGTTGACTCGGTGAAGTATTAGGCATGTAAGCTGATACCAGTAAGAATCCTCCAAAGAAATATTTCCATCTGAAATTATGTCAAGTTCGAGAAAGACCAATTTGAAGACCGACATTGCTTATTTCGATTGTTGCAACTGAAATAAGCCCAATATGAATACACATTGTGGCAACACGGCTCACATTTTGCATAGTCTGTGTTTTTGAACTGTGTTTATGTTTTTTACGGTTCCTTGCTCCAACACAGATGTCACCAACAAAAAGCATTAAATGTTTGTGCCTGGGGCTATGTTTGTTACTATTAGTCTCAATGCTAAATCAGTTAAACCATTCTTTAGCTTCCTTTTTGTTGTTTTCTTGTAGGCCTAATTGTATTATATAGTTCTGTGGTAGGTTTTTAATGTTTCAATGTTTTTACTGTATGCAAGCTTTTCAATTACCCTTTTGGGGTTATAATAAAGATTATTGAATTGAATATTGAACTCACTCTACCCAAAAATATAGATGTACTTTCCCTTTAAAATAATCAGCACAAAAAGACTCCAAGAAAAGTTGGTCTACTCTTTAGTGTTTAGTAAACATGGTAAACGTAAACCCAAAACATATCTTTTAAATGTCTAGTTACAACCATATTCGAGTAAATCTTTATAATTCAATATTTCGCGTCTGTTCCCAATTTTTTTTTTTTTTTAATTTTCTAACCCTTTCCAGCTTCCTTCTTCGATGTTTGGTGTGTAAAGGCAAGGAGGATAGAAAATGATTGTGAGTACCTTTTAAGTGCCTGTCATTTCATCTTTGATATTTCGAAAAGACAGATTTTTCAGCAATTTGTTGTGCGTAATTGTCATAATTTGGGCATTTGTTTTTAGAAAGGGTATCACACCGTCATATTAATACTAGCAAATCGTCTTCATCACAGCGTTTACCCCCGTGCTTCCCTGGGATGTTATTTAATATTATACACATATGGACTGGCAATGAGGGCAATAGTGCACGTCTATGCGCCCCGGGGGCCTGTGAGTGACCAGGAGAGGGTCCTTTTTCCCGAGGCCAAAGGCCGAGGGAAATAGGACCCTCTCCTGGTCACTCATAGGCCCGAGGGATGCATAGACGAGCACTATTGCTGGAATAATGCCAGTCCATATGTGTTTTATGACACACCTCAGTCCAAAATGTCATGTGAAAAGAAAATATTTTCAGGACGCACGGTTTTACAACTGTGAACTGTTATGAGCATTGTAAACCTCTTGAGGGCGCTGTTTACCAGTCAATTATTTTTGGGTTTTTGAAACTATTTCCCGCTTTGCGAATTATTTCCCCCAAATGAAGCGTGTGCGGTGCGTTGACGCACGTCAAGTTCACAGTGGTGCAGATGTCATGCACTAGGCTATATTAGTTCACCCCACATGACCGTGTTTCAGCCAATCAGGATAAAGAACCAGTGAGAGGTGTGTTATAATAATAATTAGTATATATTAGTAGTACGACTATGATCTAGACCCAGTAACTGGGCCATTGTACTCATTTTTTTTTTAATTTTGACTTTATCAGTCGTACTAGCTGATAAAAGTCAAAATCCCCCAAAAAGGAGCACAGTGCCCCAGTTACCAGGTCTATGTACGACCATCCATGTCAACATTTCAAAAAGAAGTACATTGCCCCAGCATAGTACATGTATACTGGGTCTATCTTGTAAGTTGTGGGTATCCACCTTTTGTCACGAGTCACCTAAAAAGTTTAAGTTGATAGATATGATCCACAAGCTCTCGATGACCCATGGATGACCATACACTGACCACTATGACCATGACTATGCATTGTGAACCGAGTGACCATGATGACGTAAAAGTTTCCACGAAATCAAGTCAAGGACAAAACGTAAAACGCCGGCAAGTACCGTATGCGGCGCAGAGCAGACCGGCACGGCACTGGCAGTGCCACCAGCACACACGGGAAGAAGCACCTGAGCACTGGCACTAGCAGTCCCAACATTTTTCAATGAATTGACGGTGTTTTTCTTACCTGTCGATCTTGAACCAGAAAGACTGCTTTCAAAATAGTTCCGTCCACCATGTCTCAGCTTTACACATTGACAAAAACGAGACATAATGATGAAGAGATGTTACTCTTTGTTGGGATAAATTTCAGCGGACGTCTTCTGCTGTGCTGCTCTCTCGACTTACACTATAATAATGGGGATTTTACAGATTACATCAACCGCATCACAGTGGAGTGTATACGTATATGTACATGTACATGTACATGTACTTGTACTTGTACATACACATGGGCAACGTTATGTACATGTTGCACTAGCCGTGACCCCGAGTGACCTTATGAATATTGATAAGGCTTGTCCGAATTAATGGCTTCGGCAGAGTGGCTACGGCCGGGACGCCTAGAATTCCTATTTTTCAACGTTGTCGTTGCACAGCCATAGCCATAGCCATAGCCGAAGTGGATTGATTCGGGCATGGCCTTATGGTGTGTGACGTCGTCTATAGGTCACATGCATTATTCATCAGCATCGACTAACCTCTTGCAAACAGCACACGGTCCATGGCCAAGTTATTAATATCATGAACTTTATCAACAGTCCAACATGAATGAAATATCAGTTTCAAGAATAAAATATCATTTCATGTATACATGTACTCAGTTGTTTATGAAAGAAAACTCTACCGATTAAAAATTGTCGTTTAATGGTGTTCTCAAGTGTGTGGTTCTTAAGAAAATGTGCTTTTCTGTAAAAATCGCTGCGCTGTGGCAAAAAAGCACTCTGTTATTAAAAAAGGTGGTAGAGGAATACTTTTGTACAAAGCTCTACATGTATAAAAGCTATCTAGTTGTAAAAATGATATTGTATACATGTATTGCTAAGTTTACGCTGTAGTAGTTAACAAGCGATTCAGAGATTTAACATGCCCAGTACTACTGAGTTTTAAAAAAATGCTCCAGTTGTTAAAATAGTATCCAACCATCTTTCCACTCGAAGATATTGATCAAAGAAAACAAGCACAAACAAATACTTCATAACACACCAATATCAAGATTTACATAAACTTTTATTACACTTGGTTTTTTTTTTAAATGAGTTACACTGGTATGTAATTTCAAATAATCATGCGTTAGAATTCTTGAAACGAAAAGGTTTAATTTTCAAAAAGTGGCATACTCATGATTTAGAATAAACCGTGGACTAAGAAACACTTAAAAATCCACAAACTTTCAATCTAATACACAAGAACTACCCAATGAGTGCTTAGTACTATAAGATGTCAGTCTTTATAACTGTATTTTACAGGGGTGAGATTGCATGGAGGATGACAAATCCTGAAAATTTGATACAGGTTCCTTCTTTGGTTTGGGGACAAGGCCAACAGAAAAGGAAAATGTAAGAGGTTTACAGACTCTTCTGAAGATTTCAATTAGATTTTTTGATATCTGAAGGGGTCATTACAAGGGCTGGGCTTACATTTCTGGGATGGCATTTTTGCCTGTTTCAAGAAAATCTGAAGGCACAGGGAGACCATGAAAAATCCTGATAAATCACATGCCTGTGTTTTGCTGTCACTACCAAAATTCTTCTGGTAAGTCAATGCATTATTACACCAGTGTTCCCCTGCCCGTTCCAATGCAAGGTTGGCCCACCTTGATACTTTCAGTAATCACCTCGCTCATTTTAAAGCCAAAATCACCAACCCCCTGTGAAGATTTCTCAAAAAGGGAACACCAATACAAAAAAATCACTTTGTGTCATTCACACCTTGTCAAGTTCATCAGTCAGGGATACACACTGCATCGTATGTGCAAAAGTCTTCATACCAGTGCGTAACCAGAGAAGGGCAAGGGGGCGGGATTTTAAAAAATGCACAAATGAATAGTTCAATACATTACGTAGCCCATCCCCCCCCCCCCCCAAATGCGAGTGTTTTGTTAATACGCCAGTACTTCCGCCTCCACAGCTGACATACCTTTGTGTGTATTTTTACAAACAACAAAATCATTTCATCATTCAAATGCATTTTATTATCTTATGACAGAAACTGACCTTTCAGAAAAAAACTACAACTCCTTGCAAACCACATAGTGAAAGGCAGGTCCAAATTGATTTGGTTTTTTTTGCTTACAATTTTTTTCATCAAAGAAAAACTAGCTCTCTGCATTTTCTATGGACTTTTGGTAATCGCTGGAACCAGTTTGGGTAAAATTGGCATGGTTTACGCTGGACTTTTAGTACACTAGAACGAGCATGATACCTTCCATAGATGACAGACTAAAAGACGACAGAAATAATTGAGAAATCTGGATCAAGTGTTTGATTTTGGAGGAGAAAATGTTTTTTTCGTTGATATTTTTCATTTGAAATCACAAGATCTCTCAAGTTTGGTCCGTGTTGAAATGCACTGTGGATACATTACTACAGAAAAATAGTTAAATAGTACTTCAACAATTAATGGGACATGAAGAAGATAGCATGCACATGTTTAAGGGTTGAGACCGAGTGACTAAGTGATTTGGGTGTGAAACTTGGACCCTTACTAAGTCCATGGCCAAGTCCCTTGATGGCTGCTACACCAGAAGGCTCCGGCAGCCCTTCAACATCAGCTAGATGGAGAAAGTGACTAAAAGACCTTTATCATGGTGCGGCCATCTTGATTTTCTCCCATTCAAACCAATGTAACCAAACCGAGGCTGGAAGGGCAAATAGTCTGGTTCCTTTTTGCACAATGAATATTAGCATGTATTACTTTTATTGGATACAGGGAACATGACCAAGATGGTTGCAGCATGATAAAGGTCTATGAGGAACTCTATGGCGACCTCCCCCACTTATCAAGCGAGATAGCTGGAAGATGTTCAGCCAGCTCTTTAGGTTTGACAGTACATGGCTTTGTGAGACGGTAGGTAAGCTGTCAGCCACCTAGCTATTTAAAATACACCCCTTTGGCGTTTGGAAAATGAATGCACTTACAGAATTAAGAGACACCTTATCAAAAATATTTCAGAAACATCGATTGTGGGTCTGTGGTCATGTAGTTCCGAGACAGAAACAACAAACAATGCAGTACTTACTGAACCTTTGGAAATTAAAGTGGCATTAAGAGTCTTGCTACATTAAAGCACCTTTTTTTCCCCCGTTTAAGGTGCGACTGTGTTTAACCAAAAAACGCATATCGTGCTTGATGAAAAATACTTCAAGCATGACTCTTCTTTCACTCGTCACTTGATTACCATAATTTCTGGATGAGAACCGAGTAGGTTTTTACAGGCTAAAACCATTGGATTAAAAACTGCTTGGTGAAAGGTATTCGTTCTGTGAAGAACCGGGGTTGAAATATGGCAGAGTCTGGACGTTCTGAACATCGGCTCCGCTCGTCTTCACCCATTCTTCACAGAACCAACACCGGTAAACCTACTCAGTTTTTACTACATCATGCAAAGCTTCAAATCTTACTTAAAACATCTCTGTGTTTCTGTCTTGTTTCCCGTATGCTACAGCACTCCATGATTACTGGTTCATTTTACACATAAAAGGGGACACAGACTATTTTTTCGTTTTTACCCACATTTTAGATACACTCTTCAGAATAGGAACAGATAAGTTGCCTGTTGACCCAATTCACCTGACGTTATCCCACGATAAATCTTGGTTACACCATGTTGGGAGTCTAATTCCCCGCGTGTTTACGGTGCAGGGCTCACTTCAGGCGATGTGCGTGCCGTTAGACCCAACCATTTCTTTACAAGCAAATTTGACTTCCAAATTGGGCAATCAGTAGCCCATTGCAACGTCAGTGCAAGAAGGTCAGTTGAATATTGAAGAGCACCTGAGCATCTTTTTGAAAAACCACGCTTTTAATTTAGATACCACGCTTCAAATCAGTCATTTACATGTAAAAGTACTGCAAGTGAACAATTTGGACACTCATTTTTGGGTTTTTTTTTCAGCAAACCTAGACACCAAATTCCCAGATTCTGACTTACATCTTGCTACACAGCTATTTACACACCGGTAGTCAACACAATTAACATTCACAGTGGATCAGATAGTCGCTCTTAGGTTGCAGTGTTTTAAACAAAGCGAAGGTCATTTCTTTTATGTGTTAAGGCATTAATGCTACATTTACAATGAGAATACAAAAAAAAGGTTATTTTTTACACAAATCGTTAAAAACATATTTCTGGAAAACGGTGATTCACTGATCAACCCGAGAGGTCGCTCGAGTCAAACTTGGCCTGCGGGTAGGACTCAGCTTTGACCATGTGACCTCCGAACCATCTACCATTGAGTGCGTCAATTGCTGCTTCTCCCTCTGGGTATAAGAAAAAGGGAAAACAAAACAAAGAAATATCAGGTGGTGATGGATTAAGTAGGAATTGGATGGTGGCTGGCCAGAGGGAAGGTTGATTGGCAGTGAAATGGCATCCATTGTCAAGCGCTAACTCTGGAAAGTCAACATCACAGACATTTTTACACAGGGATTTGGCCACCTTGTGCGTTGTTTATGTAGGCGCCTGAAAAAGTCTTCACCACTTGAATTTCCATCAAAAAATTTTAATGAATTCCATTTAATAGATTTATCGTCCAATTTTTTTAATTAAAACCAGATTTAACAAGGATGGTCCATCCAGCACAGCTGATCATTTGGGGACTTCACATTATATAAAAACACATCAATGATAAAATACAAACAACAATACTTTCGCAGAGAGGGATGATACAAAAAATAATAATAAATGTCTTAACGGACAATTCACATACTAGAACAGATGGACACAATTGCAACCCCTATCCTGTTGGTAAGTGATGATGTTTTGGAGCCGGAAGTGCAGTGTAACAAATGTTCACGTACATGTATGTATACCAATTTGTTTACATTGCACTTCCGGCTCAAAAAGCGTCATCACTTACCAACAGGATAAGGATACAAAACAACACAAAGTGCAAGGTTGAAGTCCAAATAAAATCGTAACAAAAAATGTTGCTCACAAAAATATAACAGTTAACAAATACAAGTTAAACATTCTGAGAAGCTGAAGTTGTTGTCTTCAATATTTAACAACCAAACAGAGTGAAATTTAAATGGTTTCTGAAAAGGAAATATAAGTTTTCTCAGATTTTGGTACTTAGGTTTGGTTTTTTTTAAGTATAAGAATAACAGTTTTTAAGCAGTGGCACAGAAAGATGGGGAAAAACTAACCACTTTGGTCGCTGAATTCCACAAAGATCTTGACAATAACCTCTGCGTCTTCTTCCTCCCCTTGCCTTTCTTGGTAGATGACCACCCTGTTGACCTGGCCAAATTTACCGCACTCCTCAGTCACCTCGCCTTCCAGGTCATCATCAAGGTCCTCGATGCCGACCATGTTACGTAAGACAACCACGCGGGACTGCAGTTAAGTAAAATGCACCATCCATCAAGTTAAATACAGAGTACAGTTATATAAGAAACTAAAAAGTGACTTCCAATTTTGATGAATTTTTCACAGGTTGTCATATTTTGGGTTTTGTCCCACACCTGTGTGAGTAGCCACTGTACACTCTGTTTTTTCCCCGAATCCACATGCAGCTTGGGTGGGATTCGAACCTATGACCATCTGCATTTTACAGCAGACATCTTAACCTTAACAGCTAGACCACTGTCATGTAAAAAGTAAAATGTTTGGCAACTAATTCTGGCGAATGTTATGAAGGTTACAACTTACGTCAGCCTTGCGAAGCAGTTTCTGCATGACCATGTGCCTGGCGCTGGTGCCCGATATCGTCATATTCTCTTGCTCGCTGATGGTCTGGGGCAGCTCGCTCTCCAGCTTCTTCTTGGCATCATCGGCTTCCTTCAGGACCTTCCCTGCAGCTGCAGCTGCCTGGCTGTTCGTCGCGTTGGCCTGGGCCATCGCTGCGATGGCCGCCGTGAAGGTCGGGTTCATCATCAGTGAGGATGTGGTGACAGTGATCGTTGGGATGGGCGGGCGGATTGGCGTCACACCTGTCAACGGCGAAATACCAAGATTTTGTAAATGGGCACCTGCAAGGGTTAGAGACTGATGATGTGAATGACTGGCAACCTGTGCTCCCATTTGGTTGCCGGTGCTGCATACTCTAAAGGAGTTGAGATGGTTTCAGGAATGCTCAAGGCCTGACAAACAGTGTGCTTTGATAGTTGGTTTGAGAGCACCCAATAGATGTCTATTGTAATACGTACCTGTAATGATGCCTGGTGCATTAGATGCCATGACAGCTTGGGGCATGTTGAGCAGTCCGAGCTGTGGTGCCGTTAGTAGACCAGGGCCTGGTAGGGCCTGGGAGACAATGGCAGATGGGTTGAGGCTCAGGACGGCAGCGGCTGCAGCTGCTGCTGGTGCAGCGACGGCATCAAGGGCCTGAAACGCAGAGAGGTGTAAGGAACAAACGTAAGAAAACTCTTCGACAACGAGACACAACGCCAGGATTTTTTAAACCCACAATAGAATTCTGTTCTTAGTGATAATTAGAAGACTCCTTTAAAATCAGTCTGTTAAAAAAGAATACAGGAGTCTAAAGTACTCAAGGCACTGGAACAAAGAAAAACAAGCAGGTCAGGAACTTGTTAAGAAGGAATGATTATTTGAATCGTTTTATGTAGCCCCTTTACAAGGCACCACAGTGCATTCAGCAGCCACTGCCAGAAACACAGGGGCAAAACCCTTCTCTTAGCGATAATTGTTCTTTTAGGTGCATTAATACACAATACACAAAACCTATGGCTTTACATCCCCATCCAAAGGATGAAGCGCGATAATGGTCAAGTGTCTTGCTTAAGGACACAATACTGGGATTTTAACCCACACACTGCTCTTCAGAAACACCAGAGCGCTTGACCACAAAAATAACTAAGTTGTTACAACAAATTTAGAATAAAAAAAAACATAAATAATTGCAAGCTTAACACTGTCAAATCTGGCCATGCTTGAAGCTTATTGACCAAAACTTATTGACCAGAAACAGACCAACAAAGTGAACAATGTAGAAACAAACCTGTATTTTAGCTGTTGCAGCAGCGGCAGCAACTGCAGCAGCTGGAGGTAGACCCCCTTGGGTGGTGGCTGTTGTGACAGTCTGCATTTGTGGAGTAATACCCTGCAGAATAATTTGTAGAAAAATGATCTCTAAAAATGAATACAGCAGTTGTCAATTCCCGTTTAGTTTAATTACTATTAGAGCTGCAGAAAGTTCCCGGAAAAAAAACAATCTTTCCATGTTCTGATGAACAAATTTGAAAAGCACCCTGATTATAGAAACTTTTGAATGAAATTCTTAATATCTCTCTGATTGTTGTACAAAATCTCCCTGATTGAAAATGTTAACAGTAGATTTATAATGGACACAGTTCCAACGAGAGGTGCTCAAGATTTTGTTAACAACTTACCCGACCAACTCTCAAGTACTGACCACCAAGGTCAAACAGGTTCATTGAAGCAATGGCGTCTTGAGCTGACTGCATTGTCTCATACTCGATGAAGGCGTACCCTCTGCCAATTAACAGGTAACAGATATTTTGTTAAAACTTGAAGATTTTTGTTTTTGAGGGTTCAAATCCCATCATGACGCTAGTGGTCATCGGTCAATACTCTCAACTATAACTTCTCGTTACATGAAGAGAACACACATTCTTTGGAACACCCAGTTGTGGGGATTGCCTACTGTCATTCTATTATTCCCTTTTCTAAAGAATCCCTCTGTGGGGACAGGGTTTGACAAAGAAAAACGTTGTGGGGACCTTTGCTCCATTGCACAAAAGTCCCCCAAAGCGGTGTGTATGCCTGTCCATGGGTACCTGCGATGGTAGAGATTGTTGATGGGACCAACAAGCAAACCTATGAACCTACTGGTGCTGCGTATACAATAATCCAGGCAGCGCTCGTTTATTGTGTTTTACACCACCACAGCTATGGCCGCTGCACGCAAGCCCGACACAACAATAGTCCTACAGCGCGCATATGCACCAACCAGCATGGAGGACTCTCAGTGCGTGTGCGTCGACAGGCGCATGCATCGACCATAGCTGTGGTGGTGTAAACGCCCATGAAAGAGCTGCTAGGATTAGTTTATACTCCTAAGGAGTTGAGATGGTTTCAGTAATGAAATGAACTGGGGTTGTAATAGTAATCACTGAAACTTGGTATATTTGCGTAATATTGTTGTATTTTATTTAGCATGGCTTAATGACTACCTCATAGGGGATGATAAATTTTTGTTATAACTTTTACTCGGACCATCCATGCATGGCCCAAACAAATCTTTTTTTAGTTAGATTACCATCATTCCCCCAGTTAGATTATCATCATTCCCCACACTGTGTAATCAGATATGTATAAGAAAAAATAAAAAACATAATTCTAAAATGCAAAACGCAATGCCGCAACTCTTTGCCATAAACAACAACAAAAAAGGTCAAAATTAGGGCGCTGAACTGCTATGGTAATGAAGTGATTTTGATGGATTTAGCCCAGGGACATTAAGGAATTATAGTCACGATAGTCTTAGAAAACACATTCCAAATTTTGCAGTACTTACTTGTGTTTGTTCGTTGCAGAGTCAATCGGCAAGTTACAGCTGACGATTTTCCCAAACGCTTCAAATACACTGTGGGAGGAGCAAAGTGTACATCATATTTCAGGTACATTGAGAAAATACAAACTGAATCATGCATGTCATTCAACTGTAAGCCACGCCCACTTCACAAACTGATTCTACTGATCACCAGAAGCCAATCCTGGTGGTAAGTGATGACGCTTTGGAGCCAGAAGCGTAATGTAAACGAATGGCATACATACTTGTACATGAACATTCGTTTCACTACACTTCAGGCTCCAAAACATCAACACTTACCTACAGGCTAGGAGTTGCATTAAGATAAGTTTTTCTTTGATAATTTGAAGAAAAGTTTAATAATTTGACTTGACTTTTACATACGTTATTCAAAGTTTCTGTAATAAGAAATGCTTTTGAAACAACGAAATGGGTGATTTGGGCTAACGTTACACACAAACATATGCCAGCTTTGGAGCCGGAAGTAGTGAAAACTTTGGGCGTGCAGCAGATATGTGTGTGACGCAATGACTTAACGACAGGATACACCCCCTTGCTTAGTGCCCCATCACTGAGGTCAAACAATGGAAACGTGCAAGTGGTGCACATGCAATGCACAACTCTCAGCCAATGACAGGTCTTCCATTCACCTCAGTGAGGGCACTGTTTGCGCCTGCGACGTCATACGCAAGGGGTCTATTGGCATTGATCAACTGTATATTGTATGGCCAGTCCTTACAGTGTAAAAGAACTAGACCTCTTTGGTCGAGTTGAAGGCTGGGGTTTCAATGATGAAGGGGGGGTGGGGTGGGGTAACGATAGAGTGTGCTGAAGTAAATGTGATCGAGAGCCTTTCCGTAGAGCCTGACAGTTGAAAACTACATTTGGTATCAAACTTATTTCAACTCTACCGTGTCACTCTGTCTTTGGGTTTACAGTTACAAACATTTGTGCAAACTTTACATGAGATTTTTCGCCGACAAGGAACTAGGAAGTCCCCCTTTACCTCTTGATATCTTCTGTGGAAAGATCGGAGTGGATAGAAGCGACATAGATCCGTGGATGGTTCTTTGATTCTTCCATGAGCTGATCGACTACAGGTTGGGCCTGGGGCATGTTGCTCGGTCGACCGACCTGCAAGTTGGAGAAATATTTAAGTTTTGAAAAACAGGGGTGAGAATCAATGCAGACAAAACGGGTCTGAAACTACAATTCAAATTTTAGGAGGTGTGTTGAAATGATGGCATTTCCTCCCGTTATTGACCCCACAAGTTATAGATATTAGGGAACTTTCTGGAAACAGTATATTACTGGTTTTTAAAAGAGTAAATTTATTTCCACCCACTTGTTTTCAATAAACACACAATGCAAACCGACCCATAAATTTATCAAATCTCTGGGTCATGATTTCATGTTTGTTTTGTCAGGGATGTTGTGCGTATTGTATCAGGCTTATTTTGATTGCTGCAATCATCAAAATAAGTAATTGTGATCTGTGGGCTTTCAAAAGCTATTTCCATGGCTTTGGCATATTTTTAGACAGAATTTTTTCTCTCTAATTGTTGGTACTTTATATAACCAGTGAGTTTTCCGATAAAAGAGGGCAGACATTTAGCTGTTGGATAACAGTTGGACAAAGCCTACCTTTATGTTTCTTCCACCTATCATCACCCCGTTCATCTGTTCCAGGCCCAGCTGAGCTGCCTCAGGCAGATCATACTCCACAAAGGCAAACCCCTTGTGCTTCATGGTGATGGGGTCCCAGGACATGTTGATACTCTTGATGGGGCCGAAGGGGTTGAAGGCCTGCCGGACAGTGTCCTCTCGGAGCTCAAAGCTGATGGAGCCTACGTAGACGCGGCACATGAGGGCGATTGCTCGCTGGCGCTGGGCCGCCATCTGGAGATTGGTCATTTGCTTCAAGGAAAGAGAACAATAAATAAGTCAGATATGAGTAACCTCTTCCGAATAATACCACACGTTAAAGAACTAAATGATTGGCATAATGCACTGATGCCATTTCACCAAAAATCTTAAGAGGTAAAGCCATGATGAAGCACTAAGAAGCACAGCTGTAGTAAGGCATGGCACACAGGAAAGACTAACAAGTCACCAGTGACATCTGCATAATAAGATATAGACAAAATAGGGAACCCACCAATACAGGGCTAGATGGTTCACTTGGTAGCACACCAACAAACAAATATGGCCGTCACAGGTTCAAAGCCCTCTCAACTCCCCTTTTCTCCATTCACACAGATTTGATTTATATTTACCCAGTCACGTTTCCATTATGGTTTCCTATTTGATTTAATCTATATTCTTGTAATTCATTTGTGCAGTTCCCCGATATCAAACTGACCAATGAGCAGGTATAATTGCTCATATATTTTTATATATATATATATATATATATATATACGTCAAGGCCAATATGTAATAGCACCATGAGCAATACTTTTAACTACACTGTCCTCACTCTATGGCACTTCATGTACCAACAGCTTTTTCTCACTAAAAAAAGCACCCTATTTGGTTCCCAAAATGGCAATCCAATCAGTAGACAGTAGCCGCATGTGACATCTATTACGACAATGAATGGTTTATTAAAAATCGCTTTATTCGCTGCCAGAAGTTTATTGCGAGTTGGACTTTGAATAATGTCTGGTACATTGCCTTGATTGGTCACAAGCAGACACTCAGATTGGCTTCCACAGCTAGAAGACAGTGTTACTACGTAACGTCATGGTTTGGAACAAGCTTTTGTGTATCTACCTCCCGGTGGGCAAAGCCTAACAATTGTGCCATACTTATTCATTCAGAATTGTGTATGGGTGTTCGCCGTCTCTAAGGTAACTATGCAAAAGCTTGCCCCAAACCATGTGACATAGCAACTGTCTCTAGTCTGAGGAAAGCTCACTTCCGACTAGAAGGGAGGTCATTGTAGGAGACATTATTCAACTTGCAAATGATTTATTTGTGCTATGGTGTAAATATATTTTATTTTCCATTTATTTTCTGGTTGTGATACAACTCCAGCAAAGAAAGATGAACATCAACAAAATCTTATCCTCGTGTTGTAGGATGAGAGTTCAAATCCCGGTCATGACACTTGTGTCCTTGAGCAAGACACTGAACTATAATTGCGTCAAATAGGGGACGAGGCAGTTATGTTCGTCTCCAACGGATTCATTTACCCCTCCCTGTTCTTAGCTGTGCTGTGAAGAGACTTGCTTTTATATGTCGCCATGTCTTGTTTCTGCGCATTGGGGCAAGGTTTCTATCCCTTCGAAAAAAGTAGCCCACACCTCGAGTGACCTTTGGGCCTTGTGATGGGCAAATTGCATTGAAAAAAAATGGTGTTTACATGTAGCGGGACCTCACCTGCTGTTGATGTGCTAACGTCTGTTTAACGAGAACGCTCTTGATATTCTGCTCCATGGCATACTTCTTGGCCCTGTTTAAAGCTTCTTGCTGGTCTGGACTGAGCTTGGTTAAAACCCCAAGCAGCGAAGACATCTCCTTCTTGGCCCCTGGTCCGGCCAGCACGGGCCCCATCTGCTCGGCCATCATCAGTGGAGACGGGCTTCGAGCGACTGTGAGGTGAAGAAAGACACTGAGAATTTTAGAAAATCAGATAGTGGTGACCAAGAAGGGGAGGGGGGCATACCATTAACTATGGTTACACATGCAAACTCCCTCTTAAACTTGCCAGGGAAAAAGTGCCTTAGTTTGGGAGAAAAGACAAATTCTCCTTTTGCTATATTTGCATGACACCAGGCAAAACTCATGTTGATTATATCCAACTGTCATTTCGACAAGTTATAAATAGAAGATTGAATTATTGCTTTCTTTGAAAACTTTTACCGACTTTCTTTAACACTTTTCAGCACAAAAGAACAAGTTAACTCTTTTTAATGCTGGCTAGAAAAAACAATTACCAGGTGTGATAGGTACTTCCCTTCCACTTTCAGTTTTATAAACATATGGAGACTTTCCAATACTGGTAGTCTATTTTTAGTTTGGTGACGCTGAATGTACTTTAACCATCTCTCTTGAACAAAATAATTTTGCTTAGAAGTCTCAAACTTTTTAACTATTCCTTTGCATTCAGTGCAGCCACAATCCATCCCCAAGTGCTTGTATTTCTTAATGAGATTGGGGCAATATAAACAAGAACACTTCTTTAATAATGCAAGTTGTTTAGAGCTACATACATCAAAGCTTGTTAGACCTTACAACATTAACATTGCAATTAATATCAAGCGGTTCAAATACTTCTGATTTTCGTTTTAACTCCAACCGGACTGCCGTGGCAGTAAAGCTCTATACATGAACAAACAACTACTGTTTACCACACTCGTTGTCAAATTGAACGCTGTTGCCCCATGGCTACAAATTGCCATGGTGCCCTCTAGCCCCCACTGGGCCAGGCGGTAAACTACATGGTGCGAGGGGGGGCCGTGTATGTGGGCTGCATTAGACTGAAATCTTAAATACACAAAATGCACAGAAAAAAAGGAAGAGAGAAGAGAATGATGGGAGAGAAAAACGGAACAATTAGTGAAGGCATATGGCTTGGTAGCCTGAGGGTATTTGTTCGGGATTTCATTAAGTATTGTAACCCGTTTGATTTACCCCCTGATTGCTTACACTATGCATTTAAAGACAATTTAAATCATTGGTACATGTAACTATTACCATCCAACCGACCACTCAGATCAGTGCACAAAGTACCAGTGTAGAAAGAAGCGCACGGCCCAGATTTGACCTTTTAAAGGTTTGGGGCAAACTTTGTCCTTTCAGACCTTTCGGTTTCCGTTATTCATCTTCCAGAGTTTGCGAATAACCAATGATTTAAACTTCCTATAAGATGCAATCAATGACTAAATTGATTTACAAGATATTTCCCGTTTCCCGTTTCCCCTTTCTTGTGTAAATGGCTTAACCACAAAACTGTTTAGATTATCCTCGATAAGTATTTCGTTCTTAATGGCAGGCCATTTATGGAAAGAGACTTTCCTATTCAGCTGATAAACTCTTTTGGTGGAGTTGGCGAAATAAGGTTAGTTAGGGTTTAAGGAATCATTCCAAACATTACGTGAAACATTCATATATACAACTCTAGAAAACCTACCAGTATTCAAAAGTATTGTTTCATTTTTGGGGGGGAGGGGGTGGGGGAGGTAAAATTATAGTATATTACGATATCATCAAAAAAATTTCAATAAATTTTCAGGATGTAAAACCTAAAACCTACAAAATTGTAAAGTGATCTCTAAAGCAGTCATGATAATTGTTTTGAGGAAAGAAATTTAAGTTTTAAAAGGGGCCATATTGTTTTCAATTACAGTTGCTCAAAAATTACATCTCAATGTGGACTGGGTTATCTTAAATTGATTAAGGTGCAAAATTTCAATACACAAAGTTGATTTCGTACAGAACAACTAAATGGTAGACTTTCTGAATCAAACGTTCCTCGTCCATTTTTTTGTTTTGTTTTTTTTATTCATATGAGTTGAATTTTGGACACGCTGCTCAGTCGTCTGGTATTTAATCAAATCAGTGATGGTTCTGACGCCGGCGTCGATTTTCCTGACAAGGCTTTTGAGAATGCACAAAAGAGGAAAACAAAAAAAACAGGAAGAAAAATATGTGTCAATACATGGGTAAATTGTATATTCCAACAAAATTAGCTTCATTTTTTTTGAATGAAGATATTATCCAATACAGTACCAAATACATATAAAAACAAACTTGTTAATTGCCTCCTGTTTTGACACTTGCAGAGTCTTCTGACTCAGCTAGGGTCAAAATTAGAGGCATTACCAATTGTTGCATTTAATCCACAGGTCATTTTGGTTGCTACACATTTTTCAACAGCAAACTCCCCCTTTTTTTCCGCAAATACAAGAAATTGCAGTTGTCAGGAAAAGTGCTACATACCAGTTCATTCATTGATCAGTTTTAAAATTAAACTATTTCATCTCTCCCTCTGTAAACACAAGATGCTTAACTAAAACAATTTTTATGAAATTGCATTTTCTTATTTTTACAGCTAACTTGAATGACCCTTTTGAGATAGCCCAAAGAGAGACATAACTTTCTAACTAATTACAAATTTAACCTATGTTTTGGGGTTGGGTTTTGGGGGTTTTGTGTATTATTTTCTGTTTCTTTTCTTTTTCTAAATATAGGTTGGCGTAAATGCATGTAGATCAAGAACACTGGATAATAATCTTAAGACTCTAAAACAACAACCTGTCAGCCTGTTTGGGGGAAAAAAGGGAGGGGAAAGAGAGAAATTGCCAGGAAAGTCAATTATTCGGCAGATAGCCCTAAGACGTTGTCATAAATCGTATGTTCTCTTGGCTGCGTGGCCTGTCGTATCTCTGCAAAAGAGCATGTAGATGAAGAAAAAAAAAACAGGGATGATAAACATTAAATTGGATGGGGAAGGGCGGTGAGGTAAATGTCAATATTAAAAATAATTTGCTTTTAAATTGACCTATATTTGGTGTTTTTTGTTTTGTTTTGTTTTTACATTTGGATTAAAAACTGTAAGGTTATTTAGGCTGATTGAAGAATATTTTTGAAACTGCTGTCACACTGTTCTCTTACCCAAAATGACCCTTAACAGCATAATTCTGCACACTCGCTTCCAAATTCTATTTCACTGTAAAGATTTTTCCAAATACTTAATTCCACTTAAGTTTTAAACTTGTCAGTATCAGGAACAAATAACCAAACAAAATGAACTCATGGTGAATGATACAAGAACATTCGATAAGACTATCTCTTAATGACACTTTTTTGTAGGAAAGCATGTTGGTTAAACATTGCTTCGTAAACTGGGGACAGCAGCAGCTACTTGAATGTGTACATATTCAAAGCAACGATGGTCTACAAAGGTTTTAAAGATGGCAACAAAAACCCGAATGAACATGTAATATGGACAACAACAAGTTTCACACATTTGATTTTGACTCTACACTCCAGGGAAAAAAAACAAACCAAATGAAATCCAATTTGGAGTCAAATATGGCAGAGCTTTCAGCTCAGCATCACTTGTACCGCTCTCTGAAAAAGGAAAAGTACAAAAAGACGCATTTCCCCCCACACCTCATCCTCCCTCGCAGAGTGAGAGAATTTCTCCATTATGAAGTCCACAGAAAAAGAAAATAGGTCAAAATAGTCATACCATGGTGAGTTAGGTTTTGGCATGCCCTACGTGACAAGACTATCGGTTTTGAAGATTCAAGAGGAAAGCATTTTATGAAAGAGTTCAATTCTGAAACATGCGCAAGCTAAAATTTGAATAATCCTTTGATTCTAGCAAAACCCAAATTCTGGAAGCAAGAAACATGTATGTCGCCCTCGCCTGACAAATACACTTTGTGTTTCAGTTCGTTTTTACAACCAAACAAATGAGGTTCTCAAAGGACAGTATTTATATGTACCCCGGACATATGTAATATGCAATCCATTACGACTGTTTAACTCTCCTACTCCTGGTTACATTTTCCATTGAGTTGACCAACCATTTGAAACTATTCAACTGCATGGGTTGTGTATGTCATTGGTGGGCAGCACAGCTGTGCGCAAAACAAACTGCACGTGTCTGAACTGTGAACTGTGCACTATGCATGCACTACATGATATCATAATGCAGACCGGCATTGTTTATCTATCATTCAAAACCACAGTGGACGGTTGTTGAACAGTCAGAGAGTAGGAGGGTTAAAGTATTTAAAATGCATGTACACAAACCATCAAAAATAAAACGAATCCACTATTCAAGCAGTCTTAGTTTTCACATGAATGTACAGGTTTGTCACGTTGCTGGTACAACTGTTTTGTCTTCCAAAATAGATCCACACTCTGCCCCAATTGAAAGTCATACTTTTTAATTGAAACCGCACGAATCTCAGCACTGTTTATGTGCGACTTAATATTTTTCTACACTTTGCTGAAATAAGATCTAATGCCTCTGAATTTAAATTACTTCTGTGAACCCCCACCCCCACCCCCCACCGACAGAACCCAGCCCAAGAATTTGTTTGATTGCATTATGGCCACACTCATAAAAGCACAGATACCAGGTTTAGTTTGGGAGAAGAGTCAGTATCGTGTCCGTATGATTCTTGTCTGGTTCAAGAAAACCGTGCCGTTGGTGAAGCTGCTCTGCAAACAAAACAACTCAAAACAGAGACAAAAAAAAAACAAAGGAAAAATACATTAAAGTTTACATTATGATTGAACGGTAGCTGTAAGGGGGGAGGGGGAAAAAAAAGTTAGTAAATACTTTTAAGTCAAGATGTAATGTATGTACATATTTCAACCAGCCATCATTATACCCAAGTAATATACATGGATGTGTATATATGTGTTTTTTTATGAGTTAACTGTTAAAAATAAGTAAAAACAACAGCTTCGGGACCTCAAATCGACAAACCTTGCACAGCCTTTCTAAAGAACAAGACTTCAAACTAATGAAGGGGAAACTGTGCATGACACAAATTTACCTAGACCTCATTTCAAACCAATTTACATTTCATGTTAAATAAATACATGTCAATCAATGTGAAGTACTACAAGATGTTTTCTCACTGCAACAAATATACCTCAGCATGCAGGTATTATTTATTTTGTTCATTTTCATTTATATTGTGCAGTTTGCTGCACACTATTCACAACAATGCCTATTCTTGCATTTAGAAGTATGCAACAAATAAAAATCAATGCCTTGTCAGGATTGTAATGTTATATTTAACGTTAGAGAGCAACTTGATTGACACATATTTTTCATTTGGCATGGCAAGACTGTGCAAGTTAAGGCGACAGAAAGTCCCTTGGACAGTGCAACCCTACCTTCTGGTTTGATGGGCACAGGAATTCCGACCATCCCCATGTCTGTCTTCAGTTTTTTGGGTGACGGTTCCCCAACAAGGAGAGATGCAGAATCTCCAGCAGCCTGTAGAGTGAAGTCGATTGATAAAGTAAATAATAATTTATAATTCTTACAAAAATTACATGGAGACTCGAGTGTACATTAAATCGCACTTGTGGCAGTGGATATTTTACCAGCAACAGTAAAATGATGCGAAACGATATTTCGCCGGCAGATCTTAAAGCACCCTCTTTGACGCATGCGTATACAACTTGCCGACACCAGTATTAGTGGGCTAAAAGTAAAAGTTGGGTTTTTTTGTCATCCAAAAAAAAAAAACATTTCTTCAACTACTACTACTAAGGCCAAATAAAAAAAAATACCAGTTGATCGTCCGGGTTTTTTCAAAATGAGGAGGATGCGGGCCTTTTTATTTTTTATTTTTTATTTTTTTTCCAAGATGGCCGCCAAGCATTTTACCTAAAAAAAAACCACACATTTTTCAGTTTAAATTCACGGCTTTACTTGTGGTATATCCGTTTGCTGATCCCATGTGTGGCGATTTAAGTGCGTGGGTCAGCAGCAGCGATGCGGCAGTGACGCGTGACGACCAACTCGACACACAAATGCTATTGATAAACAATCGGTCAAATCAACTCGACCAAATTTAAAACCGCAAGATAATCGGTCGAGTTGTCTCAACGGTCGAGTTGAACTGTCATCGTAACCACGGAGCTCAACCCCATTCCCAGAGGTGATCGATCTCGCTATGCCATTCTATACGGCGTGCTCAGCTCCCATGGTAGCAAGGCTGCTTTGTATGATCGTGCACGTTGCACCACCGTGTGAGACATGCCGCCCGCCGCCTGCATGCGTCGATCTGATCCTGCATGCAGCGGCTGGTGTAGCAGGTAGTCCACCGATCGATAGTCGGAAGTCCCCCGCTCAAAATGCGGTTTCTGTTTCCCAGACCCACGTTTTGTTGTTTCAAATTTTCAAAGATCGGTAAGTAAAAACTAAGTATAAAATCAAAATTTTTTTTTACCAAGGATGGATTAAAAATTCATACAAGTTTTGTCTTTTTGAGGAAAAAAATCGAAAATAAAAAATAGTAAAAAAAAGGATGCGGCCTCAAAAAAGGATGCGGGCGGGGACGATCAACTGGTATTTTTTTTTATTTGGCCTAACACTACAGTACTACTTAGGCCTATTCCTTTATAATTTTAGTATTTTTATTATTAAAATTTGACTCCGAGTCCAACATTTAAAATTATGCATTCCCTTTTCTTTTTCTGATTTGTGTCAACTGTGGTTCCCAAGGATTTTTTATAGAAGGAAACATATAAGAGTCCAAATTTGCGGTGGAAAAAATTCCATATATGGCTGCCACTTTCTAAGGTATTTTTTTGATTTTGTAATGGATGTTAAATAAATACATTGTAATGTTATGTTAAATAAATGTCAAATTAATGTGAAGTTTGATATGATAAAGTGGCAGCCAGATACGGCATTTTTGCCTTTGCAGTACGGTAAAATAGCGTTTCGTTTCAGTCGCTACTGCCACGGCACTGGAGTGGTGGTAGTGGTAAGGTAGTCTACCTACGTACAGTACATGTACCTGATGCCAGTGGTGCCAGCACGGTGCCAGCTGCACTCAGCATGCAGCTGTAAGAAGAGAAAACAAACATGGCCGCCACGACCACGTCCACGACCACGGTCTACAATAAAACTTCCTGAATTGAATCGTAAATAATGCAACATTCACCTCACTTTTATAAGAAAAACTATAACTAGTATATTCTTGACTTATTGAAGAGTTTGTTTGTTAACTAACCTCATTATAATTGCCATTTGCAGCAGCTTCTAAAAGTTCCATAGCGGTGGCCATCATCTCAGAAAATTGGAGTCCCTTGTTCTCGTTCGTTCCTGATCTTTTTCTTGCTTCGTTTACCCGTCGTTTTGTGGATGGATGATACCATCAACTGGTTTACGGACATTTCTCAATTCACTATTCGATTTGTGTTGGTTCTACTACATCTGCGTGGGTACCAGTGTTATTAATGCATTGCTTAGCGCCCTCTAGAGCTAGACTAGCTCTGAATAAATAAATGAATGAATGGCTTCGGCAGTGGCTGGCTACGGCAGGCACACCGAGGGTTCCTATTCTTTCAACGTTGTCGTTGCGGCCAACGGCCATAGCCGTAGCCCACGTAGCTTCATGAATGGCTTTGGTAGTGGCTACGGCTGGAACACCGAAGTTTCCTATTCTTCAACGTTGTCGTTGCATAGCCATAGCCATAGCCATAGCCGAAGTCACTTGATTAGGGGGGACATTAGCCGTCGTGCGCGGCTCAGACAACTATTTATATACAAATCAGTGGACGCTGACTGTGGGTCCTTTATGGTCTCTGCGGCAGTGGCTTCGCGGCTGCGGCAGTGGCTTCGCGGCTACACAGATTTCTAAGCCACGAAGGTCTTGACGAAAAGTTTGTTGTTGATAAGCAAACCACGCTGGTTGGCGTGGACGGCCAAATGTAGCTAAACTTTTAAGTCTTGTTGACAGACTTTGTGACAAAATTCACTATTTTTGCAAAGAAAATGCATCCCACTGATGGTTGGTTTGTTTCCAACAAATTTTTGAACATTTGTGTAACATTTGTGTAACATTTTTTGCCAACTGTGATCTGTTTTTGATTTGCATTGATGGCTCTCCGTATTTTCTCCGTCTTGGTTGGCTTTGGCAAAAATTTGGGCTGTTAGGTCTCTCTGGGGGGCACTTGGTACCCTCACAAATTTACAGTGCCCCCCATGAAACAAATTCAGAACATGACCCCTGTCAATCCGCTGCTGCATGGTGGAGCCAATACTGTGAACTGGTTTATTGAAGCTGTAACTTTGAACCATGGTGCTACTCTTGAAGTATCTGACATCCTTCTATTTTTAAACATAGAAGCCACGATATGCCATGTTTTATTGCCCAGTTTTAACTTACATACTCATAAAAAATGGAAAACAACCCACATTCACTCAGTTTATTTTGTCATTATTTCATGATTTATTACCCAAAAATGTTTACAATATTTAGTATGATACGAATGTATCCCAAAGTTTCCTTGACAAAAACAAAAAGACCCGTCAAATTCTGCAACATGCTTACACGTCGCAAGACTGTAACCTGGGGCCCATTCTGAAACCACAACTTCGGCCCCAACTTGGGCTTTGGCTCCCATTTTGAAGCCTCGTAATTATAAGGAAAGTGCTCATTTTCAAAATGGAGAGTAACCCTGCTCCAAAGCCGAGTAGCTGTAGTTTAAAAAAAAAAGGGCCTCAGTTTTATCAAAGACGAAACAAACTCCTGAAACGTGGTTGGATTGTTACAAACTTATCTTGCATATTTTTAAATCCACTCAAAGTATTTGGGTTAGTTTAATTAAATTCGCATGTAGAAAATTTAAGTTCAAGTGCACTGAATCTTCATGAAATTTATAATTTTGAGTTTTCTTTTTTTCAAAAGTTGTTTATTTTTGTACACTTTTTTTATTGTTAGCGTTGATCCGGCATAGTTTTATCTTCCACTGGAATTTGGTTGAGCAGTAACCCCTGTGACCTGGGCCCAATTTCATGGCTCTGCTTACCGTAAGCGAAAAATCGGCGCTTACATAAGCAGAAAACTCCGTGCTTACTTAAGCGTATTTCACGGGTTAGCAAGGAATTTTTGCTTGTGCGCTTGCGTAGTTCACGTAACTAAGAATTCCTTGCTTACACAGCTAGCGCAGAAATTCGGCGCCAACCTCATAAGCGGCAAATGGTCTTCGTAAGCGCAGAATGACGCAGTAAGCAGAGCCATGAAATTGGGCCCAGTACTGAATCTATCAAAATCCTGTAACGGCTAGGCACCCACACCAAAGTTAATTCAACAAGAGACGCTGGGTCGGATGCTGGTAGCAGACACTGGGCAAATTTTTCATCTATTTGCCTAATTCTGTGCCTGGGCACATTTCCACAATGCTGGATTGCCCAGTCAGTCTGTAGCTACCTATTATTGCCTCTTTTAAACAATTTCAATTGACTGAATTGAACTGGTCCCATGTTATCCATGGTTTGATACAATCCTGGCCAGAATGACTGGGACACTTGACAATCAACATACCCTCCTCCCACCCACCCACCCCCCCCCCCAAAAAAAAAAAAGAGTTGCTACCTCAAGCTGGAGCACATGACCGGTCAATGAGAACCAACATTGACTGGGGGGGGGGGCAGGTGGATGGGGGCCCAGCAGAATTGTAGATTGAGTGGTAACTGAGTCTTTCAAAATCAGGCGAAACCTTGGGGGAATATGGATTGTAAGGGTTTCGGAACATTGGACTTGTACCATTCTGCATGAGGTCTTCGTTTCCGACAACAACAAAAAGAAACAAACACAAAGATCTGAAAATGGTAATTTGAATGACTTAACAAACTCCCCAAATGAAAAATAATGTTTGTCTGTCACTTATTTTGTAGTAAACTTTACGTTGACCTCAAACCTAAAAATACTTACAAAAAAATAATCTGCATTCTATTTGCAAAGTGACACATCCTTCATCTGAAACAAGTAAATTCTTTACAATATTTACAAAGCATGCATTTTCAAAATTGCTCTTCTTAATTTTAAAGATAATTATGTTAATTACATTTTATAATTAATTAATTCAAGGGGGGGCCTTTATTCTGATCATATCATCTTTGAGATGACTAAACTGAGATGCAGATCAGGGTAGAACGGCTGAATGAAAAATCAGAAATGGAACAAAAAGTGGCAGTTCCTTGTTACTGACTGGCATTTCCCTGTACTTTAAGTTCAAAGTTGTTTTCAAATAGTTTTGGTAGTTACTTCCTACAAAAAACTGGATTTTGTTTCATTTGATCTTCGTCTTTTACCCCTAGAGGGCAAGTTGCCTTCAAATGGTAGTAACGGGTCTCAAACTCGATATAAAAATCACACACCCAACCACAGGGGTTCGTAGCACAAGATTTTAACTGGACCAGAGATTATTTTACAAGATCGGAGCCCCAAAATTGAAAAACCCAATACTCTAAGGTGTCACTCACTGATCCTCTTAGGAAAATTTTTGGGGTGCGGGAACAAAGTCTCTGTCCACAAATCTCAACATTATTAATTTGTAAACTTTGGAAAGGGTTCAACAGTATATTGGGATAAAAAAAAATAAAAAAATAAAAAACAGACTTAGTTTGAGTGGACTGGCCCAGTGCTTAAAGGCACTACACAGGATAGGTAAAGCTGACAGTGCAGTGTTCTTACTCTGATTCAATATATACATGAAAAACAAACATGTAAAATTAGGGGCTCAATCCGTCGTCTGAGTCAGGAGAAAATAGTGAACGCATTGTCTTTAATTTCGATTGTCACAACCGTAATCACCAGTGCATTTTTTTTTCTAGATTTTAAGATATAGTTTTGAAAACTATATCTCAAAACCTAAAAACTAAGTTCTCTCGAATAAATGCCGACATTTCAGAGGGAAATACTTCATAGAAAAATTGGTTCCAGTATGAACTTCATAAACAGTAAGCTTTCAGACTGAAACTAACCAATAATGTTTTTTGTCCATACCAATCCTATATAGTGCCATGAAGTCAAAAGACAGAGTGTTGAAGGCAAAATGTGGGTAATTTAAGTCTTAACCAGGTCCCATTTTCATGGCTCTGCTTACCACGGAATTCTGCGCTTACGGCCCCACTGAATTACGCGCTTTACAGGGCGCCGTAAGCACAGAATTCCACGGTAACCAGAGCAATGAAATTGGACCCTGATGTGTCAGTATTGGAAATGTTAATATCAATTTCTTGAACATGTTGAAAACAGAAGACTAACCAAATTTAAGTAGGTTTTGAAACTTTGCTGGTGGAGATACAATCTAGTCAGGTTTGCGGTAAAACACCACGTACACAACAATAATCTCTCTATGACTTGTGGTAGTCCTGGAACGAACCAGTGGTGTAACAACTCGACTTTTCGATCAGTATGCTCTGATCGTCTTCAGGAGAAACCAAAAACATTTTAAGGGGAAGTTATCAGTCACAGTTTGGTCTTTACATCTTCCATTCAATTAAATGAGCATGAAATCATAGTGAGGCTGGAAGGGACACTAGGTTGGTCCCTTTTTGATGCAATAAAAATTCAACAGTCATTGTTATTGTGTATTTGGGAACCAGACAAATCAATGTAAAAATCCCACAGCCAAATATGTTATCAGTTATTTACGATACTTCACAGGCACAATTATGAAACTACTCAAATGTTACTCTGTAATTATTTTTGAGGGGGAAATTTGTAGATATTTCTAGCCAAACATATCACTACAATATCAATTTGATTGATTAATTGTTCCATATTCACAATTTCAGTGAAACGTCATTCTGATGGTATGTATACCAATACAAAACTAAACCGAATGAAAATAATATGTGACAAAAACACAAGAAAATGATTTGATCAATTGTAAAAAGTACATAGCTTGGCACATTACAAAAAGAATGAAGACAAAAATTATCTTCAACTACTTTGGTTTTACGTTGAACTGCTTGAAGCAAATGTCCAGAAATGAAGTAGTTATGACAAAACCACAAATAGCAATGACAAACAATTAACAGCCTAACTGAAAGTATTGTAACCCTAAACCATCCAGAAATTCCCAGATGGAAACAACCTCAATCCGCCCAAATCAATCGAAATGAGTTATGTAGGATGCCTAACGCCTCAATCTTCAAAAACCAACCAATATGAGTTTATGTAGGGTCCCCATCATGCCCACTGCCTCAATCCTCCAAAACCGTCCAATATGAGTTGTGTAGGATCCCCACTGTCTCAATCCTCCAAAATCAACCAATATGAGTTGTGCAGGATGCCTACTACCTCAATCCTCCAAAATCAACCAGTATGAGTTGTCTAGGATCCCCACTGTCTCAATCCTCCAAAATCAACCAATATGAGTTGTGCAGGATGCCTACTACCTCAATCCTCCAAAATCAACCAGTATGAGTTGTCTAGGATCCCCACTGCCTCAATCCTCCAAAATCAACCAATATGAGTTGTGCAGGATGCCTACTGCCTCAATCCTCCAAAACCAACCAATTTGAGTTTATGCAGGATCCCCACTGCCTCAATCCTCCAAAATCAACCAATATGAGTTGTGGATTCCCTGTACCTTCATCTTGCCTCTATCCTCAAAAATCATCCAAATCATCCATTTGATTTTGAAGGACTCAGGAAGGTTAGGGTTTTAACAACAAGATCTTTTGATCTATCCATTGTGCAAACTACAACAGTTCGAATGGTGAACAAACAATCCAATATTGCAAAAACAAACAATAAAACAAAATGTAAAAGAGTAAGCATATTCAGTTATGAAAAGATCATAAAAAAAAGAATGTTTAACCAAAGAAAATCATCCACTTTTTTTTGTTTCTTTTTAAACAAAAAAAGGTAATTCTTATTTGTGTTTTACCAATACACAGATATGTGTTCAGCACTGTAGACTCGGTACTAGCCCCCCCCCCCCCTCCCCGAGTCCTGTGAAAAAAATCCACAGGTATATTACTCGGGTGGGATTCAAACTTGGGTGGGATCCGAACCCACAAACCCATGGCTCGGACTAGGCCTTTGTGACTCATGACTCGGACTCTACCCAAATAACCCAGGATTTGGACTCTGACTCGACAGAGGGGACTGAAGACTCAAACTCAAGAACTGAAGACTCAAATACAACACTCCTTTGATGAATCTAAAACTCTCCCAAATCAGACATTTTGAAGGGTTTTCTCAAGCACTTTGGTTTTTTCAAGGATTTGTAACAAGAATGACCTTCATGACCTATGCAAGTATGCACGACAAATTTATGTAAAACATAAATTTATGGTTAATATTTGCACAGGAAACAGAGCAAACAGATGCTAAGTTCCAGCAGATTTAATAGGGTTTTCTCTCGTTTGCAGAGTCATATGTCAGAGCTATGTTAACAACAAAAACTTGTGTATCTGCTGCCCCCTAGTGCCGAACATTCTCCGATGGTGACTGAGGACCAATGTCTAAACCATGGGTCAGGCTATAGCTCTGGCTTAGACATCGCCCGCATGTTAGAATCCCGTACCGAATGTGTATACATGTCTTTAAAATTACTGATGATTTCAAAAAAGGGCCGTTGCCTTCAGTGACTGTAAAATTTGAACAGGAATCTTGGTTCTCCAGGAATCACAATTTTCTAGGCATTTACTTTTCGGCCCCCGAAGCAAAAAGCCACACTTGACTGAATATTTTAGAAAAGTGTTAACTTTACTTTATACGTGTAAAATACGTTCTACCCTGTATGACACATCAAATACTCCAAACAATCAGAATGAGAAATTTGTCCAGACGGCAGCTTTTGCAAAAATTATATATATATGAAAAAAAATCATTCCACTATTTACCAAAACAAAACAAAAAACTTCAAAATGACTTTGCAAATGACAAGTTAATTTATTTTCAGTGAATGATTTCAGGACGTGGAAATGTCTGTTCTTCTGTTAGAAAAACAAAGAAAGAAAGAAAAACAAAGACGAGTTTTGTTTGTGCCACGCATGATGCCTAAATTAACATACTTGTCTAAAAACGATTTTTGACTGTATTTGTTTGTTTTTCTTCAAACAAAGACTTCAGATCGTCGGGAGTGATTTCTAGTTCTTTGATCATACAAAAGTCATATTATCACAGTCTTGCAGTTGTGTGAAAAAAAAAAAAAAACGCTTTATCATTTTGTACAGTTTATGCTACAAAACCTTGGGGTTGGTCTTTGGCTAACTCATCATGTCAGCGCTATTCAGAGATGAAACTAAGGAAGAGGAACCTGTTGAGGTTTTCAGCGAATCGTTGACGTCACGACGGAACACGGACAGGTTCTGAGTGAATCTGCAGGGCAGAGAGAAGTGGAGTACATCAACAGTAAAACAGGAATAGACCGATCCATTAAGCCCCGCCCACTGTGCACACATGTCATATAACTTAATGTGTTTGTTGGACTTTTGGTTGTGCAAGCACGTCTGTGATTGGTCAATACAGCAAGGGCTGGGCATAATGGATCAGTCTATTAGGTGTCTTTCATTTCATTTCATTTCATTTTCATTAATTAATTCTGGTTGTGAAGCTAGAAAAGCGAACTTAAAGATATGATCCGTGCTCCTGCCGATTTTACCTTGGAAATGAATTGATTCCAGCGAATGAAATTTAAAAGAGCATGTTACTTTATAACGAATAAGAACCCCATGGAGAGAAGACAGGAAAGGAAGTTTCAGTTCCAGATGTGGGAGGAAAACTCCAGAGAATTACTATGGGGGAAAAACCAATGCAAAAAACCTGATCCACATAGTGCCCCCAGGAGGACTCGAACCGGGGTCCTAGAGGTGGAAGGCGAGGAAAGATTCCACTACCCCAACCCGACTGACCTTTCAATCCCACATTGAAAATTGTTCTTGCCAAATCTGACAGAGCTCGGTGGGGGATCAAGTTCGAGTTCTTAGCAGATTCTGAAACAGTAGGGAAAACTTTTCATCTGGACATTCCATCACAAATTTTAAGAATTTTTAAAGATGGTATTTTGTGTCAACCGCAGTTAACTCCTGCCTTACAGACCCCAACTGCATGTTTCGTTTGGTTCTGTTGGACTGAGGACTGCACTGGTGAACTGATCATGCTTTCCATGGGATTAGGTATACAGCTGTAATCAGAGTCCACCAGTTTGGGTGTTACCGAATGGTCTTGGATTCTGAAGGATCCAAGTAAATCAGAGTCCAACTTCATGGCTCTGCTTGCCGCATAATTTCTGCGCTTACGACGCTGTGGGACCGTAAATGCAAAATTTCACGGTAAGCAGAGCCATGAAACTGGGCGCTGGTGTTTTTTTTTTTACCTGTCTCTGTTTTTTGTTCGGAGGTTTGCTTCAATGCCGTCCATTAAGTTCTTAAAGCACATACTCATGTCCTCCTGCTTCTCCACCGGCTGGGAGTTGATGATGCTCTCTCGTAACTCTGTGAAGTACTGAAACCCAAGAAAAAACAAATCAACAACTTTATCAACCGTTTGGCAAGAATAACAAAAAATTCCTGAGGAGTGATTCGTAAACGATTTGTAATCTCACGTCTTCACTGATTAGTACAATTTCAAAAATGTCATCACTAGTTTGGCGAAGTTCACCAGATGTTTGTGAGGGTTTTTTGGGGGGTGGGGGGTTTGTAGTCTACACTCACATCTTCATCGATTACTACAATTTCAAAATTTTCATCAACCAGTTGGCAAATTTCATAGGATTTTTTTTTCAGAGGGTCATTGTACATATTTGTTGGTTTGTAGAATACAATCAAATCTTCGTTAACCCATACCCTCACAATTCTTCTATATCCTCTTTGTCAAAATGATGGATTCAGAAGGAGTGAGGACTGTAGGCCCAAATAATAATTGCTTATCACTGGGTCAGGCATTCCAATCTTATCCAAGTCCAAGCAATTTGGAGTGGAGTGACATAGGGGAGGAGGATATTGGAGGAATGAGGTCTCATGCAAGTAAAAAATATCTGGCAAGTAAGGGTAAAATGATAGTTCAACATTTTCAAAAATGTCATAAACTGTTTGGACAAATTTACAAGAATTTTTCTGAGGGAGTTTTTGTAAATGGTTTGTATAGTATACTAACGTCTTCATTGAGTAGTATGAGCCCCAGGAGTGGTCTGGACATGGACCACTGGTTACGACAATCTTCAAACATGATGATATTGAGCACTGATGACAACATCTGAAATCAAAGAAAATAAATGCAAGAGACATGGTCAGAAATGCAGACAGAAATGTACAACTACGGCATTCCTATATAGGATTTGAGGCATTGCATGGTGAGGTATCAATGTATATTAGGTTTGCGGTAACACCATGTGATTACATCTACTTTGCTACATACAGTAGATTGTTCTTGTGAGAACTTGTCTTGCTATTATTCTACTACCGCGGAGTAGATTTCGGAATTCAGGAGACAACGTAGTTCTGAAAAAGAACTGTCCTGCTTTTTAAGTACTACCTGGGGGTAGGAAATCGGCATTCCTGCAACCTAGAGTCTGCTGCAGTTACAACTATGTAGTAGCAGACACTTAGATACATACATCAAGATGGTCAGTTATATTTAGACTTAGACGACCAAGTCATCAAGCAACTGACCACTGCTCCAACAACACATGCGGCCAGTGTCTTCCACACTCACAATTTTGGGAGTCAAATTACACATACAAATTGTGGTAAGTGTATACACGCTGCATCGCCTAAAATAAGAGAGCACCACACTGTATAGCACCACGGGGACATTGACTCCCAAAATGGCGCAACCAAGATTAGTGTGTTGATGACGTCAGGTGAACTGGGTCAATAGGTTACGTACCAGTCTATGCTTCTCAAACGCTACTCTAACATCCACTCAAACCTCCACCCTGATTTGACCCGTTAGGTGTGCACTGCATGAAACCATTTTTAATTCAGTCTGGCTGAGGCAGTTGGCTCATTTATGCTATGTGGATGACTTTACCCACTCCAGCATACCTATTCTGTGTAACCTATTTATATGTCCCTAGTGGTACCTAGATTATCCTTTTACACCCATCCTAGCATAACCGTTCTGTAGAATCTATATATATATGTACCCATTGGAACCCACTTGACCCCATCACATCTATCCCATCACCCAATCTATATCCAAAAGTATACGGTGGAACTATTTTATCCCATAACTTCAACGACCCTAGCATGTTCAATCTATGGAACACCTAAATGCACCCATCAGTACCCATTTCACCCCATCACATTCATCCATCACATAACCCAATCTTTGGAGCCAATCAAAAA
Organism: Marthasterias glacialis; assembly: GCA_911728455.2. Classification (NCBI taxonomy): domain Eukaryota; kingdom Metazoa; phylum Echinodermata; class Asteroidea; order Forcipulatida; family Asteriidae; genus Marthasterias; species Marthasterias glacialis. Next base: position 9,297,050 of record OU452231.1, read on the forward strand.
TTACCCATGTACCCACTTTACCCCATTACACCCCTCTACCTAATCTATGGAGCCTGTCCTAATACACTCAAACTACCCATTTTATCCCATTCACACCTGTTTTAGCACCTGTCTGGTGGTAAATAGCACAAACTCATCTCATCTTGCTTACTACTCAACTACAGCTTACTACTCAACTACCACAAGTTATCTCTTCTCTGACTATTACCTGTTGTAAAATGGCCGGCGGTACCTCCATGATTCTCGGGAAGTTGTCATTTTCCTTCTTGGCTTTCTTACTCGTTGACTTGGATATTCTCTTGAAAAGGTACGTTACAATAGAATCCAATGTTGCGCAACATCCCGTGCACACCATCGTATCTGACGGAAACAAAACAACTGTTTACGTTTATGAATGATGGTCATTCTTCACAACTATCCGGGTATTCCCCCATGCACAATCAATATCACTATTATATTATTATTAGATGTTTCTGGTAATGAAACCAAGGGACCCTCCCGAAGTCCACTGTGGCCTGTAGGCCTGAAGATACCTGTAAGGAGGTGATGACGAAATGGCAGTTTTAGATGTGGGAGGAAAACCCCAAATAGGGAAAACCCTCACAATCAGGTAGGGACAAAAAAAAAACAATCAACATGCAAGGATACATGACTACCAGCCAAACTACCATGTCGCATGCATCATTTGTGACTGGTATCCTGCTAATTTTTGCTTAGCAGAAAATTGTTAAGCAAAATTTTCTGCCTAAACAGAATTATGAAACTATGAAATTATGAAATTAGGCCCTGAAAAATGCTTTAAAAATGCTACAAATTGATCAACAGACTGAGGCTATCTGCTCTGTATCTACCCATTATTAAACTCTGGCTCTGTTCTTCGTTCGACAAGACTGCTACCTTACACTTACCTAGTGCTGTGAGCCCCTCCGATATTGAGGACAGAATATGGAGGAATACGCGGGGTTCCAGACTGCTCAGAAATCCCATGTGATCTTGGGCCAGACACTCTAGTAAGCTGTAATAATTCAAGCTGAGCTTGGGATAATCCTGTGGGGGATTAGGAGATAATCGGATAAATCCTCAGTGGATTGACTTGGAGAAAATCTCATGTAATTTTTAGTAGGGTTAGCATTGTGTTACCTTGGTAAAATAAAAAAATTGGTAAATAACGGTGTTTGTCGTAATTTTAATCACAGAGACAAACTTTTCAACATGTTTTTGCAAGCCATCACACTAAATCTCCTGGAGTGTTTTTGTCTGGTAAGGTTTGCGATGACACCATGTACATATATCTCTCTGTGGTGGTTCCGATGAGAACTGGCTGTGTAACAACCAAAGATTATAGAGCACCGTAGGCGCTAGATGGGGAACTGGGCCTTTATCTACTGTTGGAAAGTGAAAAATGCATGGGCGTCATTTCGGCAAGTGAATGCCTGTGTTTCCCATTGATAGCAATTGTCATTGTCTACACTGGTCAGCACGTATCAGTGTTGTATCAATAGAGTCACTTGCCGAAATGGCGTCCAGATAGATTTCACACTTCAGCCAGAGTTCACCATCTTGTGCCTATGGCGCTCTATAATCTTTGGTAACAACTCAGTGTATATACTGATCAGTATATGATACTCTGATCGTCTTCAGGAGAAAGCTAGAAGCAGATGCTTTTTGGTTTTGCTGGATTAAAACCTCATCATAACACTATATGATTGTTAACCCAACGTTGATTGTTCTAAAATGGAGTCACAGTATCTTCCTTCCAGCCTCGATATGGTTACATAGATCATAATGGGAGGTAAGATGGCAGCCCCTTGCCGAAAGTGTAGCATCATGTCAGTGCTAAAGCAACATTTTACACAACATGCAAGAAAGGGTACCATCTTTGCATCTCCCCTAAATTATCCCGATGTACACAAATCCAAATGCGTGGAGAAACAACATTTTGCACAGAGCATCTCTAATGCAAGAGAAAAATTAAATGTTTTTTTTTTCAAGGGCGTGATGATATTGAACTTACCAGTAAATCACTCAGCGGAATCGACAGCAGCAACTTGACAAACATCTGAAGCACCTCTTCCAAGGAGCTGTCGCCGTAGAGTTGGAAGACACCAAAGTTGACATAACTCCCCGACAGTACCGCCTTCAGCATACCAAAGCATATCGATACCCCCTTCAGCTTGAGATCATAGGTCAAGGAAACATTACCTCTATCCTACACGGAATGTATAAATAAAAAAAACGCAGAACCGCAGAATTCTGCGAAAATGCAGAAATTTCAAAGGATGACTTTGTCAGCCTGCAATATCATCCACTGTCGTTTTGAATGACAGGTAAGCTATGCCAGCCTGCAATATGATATCATGTGGGGAATGCATCTACACAGTACACAATCAACCCTCCTACTGTCTGACCATTCAATATCATCCATTGTGGCTTTGAATGATAGGTAAACTATGCCAGCCTGCAATATGATATCATACTGTATATGCATTTATACAGTACACATGTACACAATTAGTTCCTTGTGCACAGTTGTGCCACGACACACAACCCATGGTTGGCATGGGTGGCATGTGCATACGGCACTCGCCTCTCACCAATGTGGCCCTGGTTCAATTCCCGACTAGGGCCATATGTGAGCGGAGTTGTGCGATGGTTCTCTCCAGCATCATCAGAGTTTTTTCTCCGGTTTTCTTTCCTCTGGAAAAACCAAACACTTTCAATCTCAGGCTGTGGTCATATATGGGTTGATGTGGCTGGCTGCCGAAGCTGCCCTTGAATGCCTGCAGATCAAACAGGTGTAGCCACGCCCTTCCCAATTCAGCTTCTCAGCTGCCAGTAAGGATGATTAGCCTCCCAAATTGTTATTGTTATTAAAACTTAGGACGTTTATTTATGTCTCGGAACAGTTTATGAACATTCTCATTTGTTCGCTTCGTTCAAGTAGATCAAAGAGCATGATTTGTTCATATCTGAAGAAAACAATAGCTACCTTTTCTTCCAAGATGGAAGTCTGATTTCTTTTCATCCCTGTAAAAAGTTTATCAATCTTATTTAAAAAGGATATTTCATGGCATAGACTTGGTCCTTCGGAATGTCCCCTAACGTTAATATTCTGGATCCTGTGAAAAGGGTTGGAAGAAAAAAATCAAATGTAATTATTTTACACCATTGAAGAAAGGTTCCTCATTAGATGAGCAAATGAGTGCACTCAATGACAATGACAAATTTGAATGTGCTTGAGGGTTCTCATTGTACGGCAAAAACATGCAAAAAACATTTCAACGGTTTATAAGAGATAGTTTCACCGTTAAAGCCCCAGCTCAACATTGGTAAAGTGTCTGTAAATGCTTCCATTCTATGCACAGATCAAGATTTAATCAATAAAACCTACCTGTGAAAATTTCAGCTCATGTCGTTGTGTCATTTGCGAGAAAACTATAAAAATGCATTTAGCATATTTGCATGCATTCTTAGGCAGAGTTTTGGTCTAACATGAGATAAAAATTACTTTCATGATCTTATATGATTTATCATTAAAAAAATGTTAACACTTCAGGCAGAACTTTTTCAAGGAATGTTTTCTACCATCATTATCTTTATACCAGGCAAGATATATGTAAATCTGTGAACATTTAAGTTGTTCTTTCTTATCAATGTTGAGCTGGGACTTTAAGAATTAGTGCACACTGTTAACTACCAACAGTCCTTCAAAACCTGGCAGAGGAATTCAGAGTTGGCGACAACGTCATCTTTCAAAACCTCATGACCTTTTTGAGTTGGAGTGAAAACGTCTAAAAAGAATAGCCTTCACACAACACCAAGTGTGTTAGAAAAGGCACCAATTTGGTATCTCCTTTAAAAAAAATAAACAGGAAGTACACACAGCGCCTATAAATTGGAGTTTTTACACTGAGTTTCTCTCGTACGAGAACAGCGTTATTACAAATTCAGAATACCATATATTTCCACTGACGCTGCAAAATAAACCATAACCCTACCATACGCTACCAGCATCTTGCTGGTCTCTCTGAAGAGGAGAATCCCGTTCGGTGACGACACGTCAAACTGCAACCGCTGAGACCGGTTCTGGACCAGCTCTGCCATCAGCTTCAGGATAGGGGTGGTCACCATGGGCTCGTGGTACCATAGCTCTATGGCCCTGTGGAGGATTGGGGTGTACGTTGGGTAGCTGAGAGGCGGTTGTTAAGGACCACTCACAATGAGGATGTCTCAGTCCAATATTTTAGCTGGGACCGGTGTTTCAAGGGTCCATTAACAGAGGTTATGGCCCATTTATATACAAGAGCACAATTTCATAGAGCATCAAAGCATATAGATTTGATAAGCACAAATTAAACTTACATAGAAGATGCACAAGATGCCTTGCAGTTTTCCATTGTTATTGTGACAAGTTTCCTGCTAATTTTTGCTAAGCATGTTAGTTTTTAAGCAGATTTTCTGTCATCAGCTCTACAAAATTGGCTGAAGAATAATGGAGAGATAGAGAGCCAGTGTCTTCATCTGCAGATTCCTTGCTACATTGTTTGCCTGTCTGTTGGCTGCTTCTCTCTCGTTTGTTAGTTGTTTTTCTTCATTCCCAACCGCCTATGTTATCTTCAATTTTACCTGCTGTAATTTTGTACTCTTGTACACGTGTACTTTTGTATTTCACAATTATCCTCCTTTTGAATTTGTTTTATGCCCGAAATATGATCTAATAAAATACATAATAAATAAGCAAAAATATGTAGGATACATCCAGTCAAACAGCATCATGTAACTAGCCTTGGTGTTGAAGGCAAAGGCTATGCCACGGAGATCCCTGGACAAGCCGATTAACGTTCTCTGCAATGGTGAAGAAACGGACAAGAAATGCAAACACAAAATAAACCCAACAGGTCTCAAGACAAGTCCACATAGCCAAGCATTTGACTAATTTCGGGATGCAAGCATGACGTAAAAATAGTGTGGGGTCTGGAACCCCTAGAAGTTTCAGAGCTACTGTAACAATGTATGCTCTTAGGATCAGTCTGAGCATTTCCTGTGTACATTTTGAACAGCAAGTAATAAATCAATTTTGGGGTGAACAGAAAAATGGACAAGAACAGGATTTCCCACACATGTACGTAAGCACACATCGTCTCGAAGTTTCTCCCAGGTCATAGGTCAATGTGTAAAATGTATCTTCAGACGTAAAATGCTTTAACCGTATCTAGAATATGGCGTTTTTACCAGAGAAAAGTGTGTAATGACGACTGGTAGAAGAGGCTAACGATGCACGCTCAACCGAACAGACAGGATTATCCTTTTTCAGGCATGGCATATACCAAATTGTTTTCCGATTTAATCAAATATTTTAGGATACAAATCAGGAAAAAAATATTTTTGGGGGGTCGGAAAAAAATCAAAATTTGGGGGTAAAATATAAACAAAATTGGATTTCCAATTTAAATCAGAAAAGTTGCATCACTGATATATCAGTAGTGGCCTAGTCGGTCAAATTTGCCGGCTACCAATTTCATATGAAACCCCTGTGAACAGACAGAAGTTACAGAAGTGCGACATTCCCCCTCCCCTTTACCCCTTCTCTATTTGGTTGGAGAACCTTCCCTTGACCATTAGAATCACTCAGCGTATGGTAAACTTAACACCCAAGATTTCCGATGGCAAATTATTGTTGGTTTTGTTGCGTTCGGCGTCAGTATAGATCATTTGCTTACAATACATTTGCATGGTTGTTTGATTACCCCCAGTCGACACATATCTATTGTTGTTCATTTACTTGTTACAGTTAAGTGGTTTCCATTTATCTAAGTTTGTTAATTGTCTGTTTATATATTAAAGGTACTGCTGATATTAATTTCATGTTCATTATATTTATTGTCTTTAGTTTCACCTGCGTCAGCCCTGGCTTCGCGGTGTGCAATAAAAATGGGTGAAGTTCATATGAGAGTCTTCCAGTCACTTTCATTTAGTCATGCACAGTGACACCCTTGTGAAAGATATTGAACGGTCAGACCAGTAGGAAGGTTATTGAATGACTTCAGTTTCAGACTTTTAAATAAAATGATGTTTTTCCTGGCACCTTTGTCTCTGCTTCGTTCCACACAGCTCCTTCGGTGGCGTTAGCCAGCTGGGCTCCAACGAACTGAAATGCCGAGGTGATGGGCAGCATGAAGGACTCAAACCGATCTTCGTCCTCACCAAGATCAACCATAAGGAGCCTCCCGAGGGCGGTATAGAACGTTGTCCGACATCTCATGTCGCTGACCGAGAATGTTCCATTGATGCCCAGGAACGGGAAGTGGTCGCTCTGAAAGGGAATTTAACATTGAATTTCAGAATACAAGTGTCCCTTGTGTTTTTTCACTTAAATAATATTTTATATGAAAAGTGGCACCCCCTTAAGGTGATTCCTGTACTGTGGTTTCTCAGGTTGACTCGTAAACTCAGAGATGCAACTGGCTATTGAAAAAAAAATTGGAAAAATCTAACGCTAAAAAATACTTGTCCAGATTTGGGGCAATGTCCGGAAAGTGTGCAACGCAACTCACGGTTGGTGCCGCACTCAGTGTGAACCGCGTTTGCTAGCGGTAGTGGGACCAGGGGCCGAGTAAAAGGGAGAAAAATACTCAAAGAAAAAATGATGACATTTTATAACAATGCTACGTACCTTATCTTAAAAAGCTCACAATAATGATCTTTCAAAATTGTAATCCATGACCATGCATTGGTACCGTTAGAAATTGTTAACAATTCTCTTCACCTGTGATAAGCGTTGTGACCCATTCACCATTAAAATTTGTTCTTCAAACACTTTTTGGTATCTTCAAGATTATCTTCAGTTTACAAAAACAAAGCACCTTAGACAGAAAATATTCTGCAAACTATTTTCCATACATTTGCATCGGACACAAAAATTTCTGACAGTTCCTTTTTGGCGTCAGAAAAAATAAGTGGGCATTTTCTGATAATTTCTTATCCCTTTTTTCCCCTCACTTTTTTTTTTCAATTTTTTTGCCCTTTTATTTGTTTTTTATTTTAATTTTTTTTTTCCTTTTTTTTCTTCAAATTTTGCTCGTTTTTTTTTTTTTCCCGTTTTTTTTTTTTCCAATTTTTTTTCCTTTTTTTCAATTTTTTTTTCCCGTTTTTTTTTCATTTTTTAATGGCTTATGCTGGCTACGGCTATGGCTTATGGCTATGGCTTATGGCTACGACTTACAGCCGTAGCCATAAGCCATAGCCATAAGCCATAGCCATAAGCCGTAGCCATAAGCCGTAGCCATTAGCCGTAGCCATTAGCCGTAGCCATTAGCCGTAGCCATAAGCCATAGCCATAAGCCGTAGCCATAAGCCGTAGCCATAAGCCGTAGCCATAAGCCGTAGCCATAAGCCATAGCCATAAGCCGTAGCCATAAGCCGTAGCCATAAGCCATAAGCCATAGCCATAAGCCGTAGCCATAAGCCGTAGCCATAAGCCATAGCCATAAGCCATAGCCATAAGCCATAGCCATAAGCCGTAGCCATAAGCCGTAGCCATAAGCCAAAGCCGTAAGCCGGATCCGTAAGCCAGAGCCATTAAAAAAATTCAATTTCAAATTTTTTTTTTTTACATTTTTTTTTTGTTTTTTTTGGCCCAAATTTTTTTCCCATTTTTTCCGTTTTTTTTTATTTTTTAATGGCTTATGCTGGCTACGGCTTATGGCTTGTGGTTATGGCTTATGGCTATGGCTGTAAGCCGTAGCCATAGCCATAAGCCGTAGCCATAGCCATAAGCCGTAGCCATAAGCCATAGCCATAAGCCATAAGCCATAGCCATAAGCCATAGCCATAAGCCGTAGCCATAAGCCGTAGCCATAGCCATAAGCCATAGCCATAAGCCATAGCCATAGCCATAAGCCATAGCCATAAGCCGTAGCCATAAGCCGTAGCCATAGCCATAAGCCATAGCCGTAAGCCAGATCCATAAGCCAGAGCCATTAAAAAATTGGAAAAAAAAAAATTGGGAGGGGTTTTTTTTTCCAGGGTTTTTTTTTTCAAATTTTTTTCAGTTTTTTTTCCAATTTTTTTTATATTTTTTTTCACATGTTTTTTTCCATTTTTTTTTTTTTCACATTTATTTTATTTTTTTTTTATTTTTTTTTTTTTATTTTTTTCTGATGGTAAAAGAAAAAATATGTTTGATACCATCGCACGCAATCTTTTGGACAGACCACTGGCACCCAAAACGAGGAACGCAAGTTTTTGGTTCTCGTGTGAAAGGGGCTTTACAAAGAATAATGTATTGCTTACTGCTTACCGTATGATTCCTGAGCATGAACTGCACCGCATCAAGCTTAACAAGCTTACGGACGCTGCTGTACCCGATGGACAGATCACTGAGAAGCTGAAGGGTCTTGGCAATAATGGGCTCACTCTGACCCCAATATTTCAGGTTTGTTATGCTGCGAGTAACAGACGGAGACAGAAAAAACCAAGGCAACTTTCAAAACAAATATCAGAAAAAAAAGGTTTTGGTAATCATAACAGTGAAGGAGTTTTATCCGGATCCCTTAACCCTAACGGTAACAAATCCATCAAAATCAATCGGCTGGTTTTGCTTGATTTCGTTTGATCCAGTACTCTACCAGATTTAAACATTTGGTTGATTTTGATGGAGTTGGTCTTTCACCCCTTTAGAACATTTTGAAAGAGTTTTTAGTATAACTGCTCTGGTTGACTATGATTGATTCAGTACAGTTGCATATTGGCTGTCCAACAATTGATTGATTTTGGCGGATTTGGTATGGTTTCTAGCAAAACCACCAAGGGAGTTAGGGTTTACGAAGACATGGGTTTAGAAAGTAAATCAATTTTTATATATAAATATAGAATTTTTATTAAATTGTATAAATCTTGGCTGAGGCAGTCTGATAAATTGAATTCAAGTTCTAATGAATCAGCCACCACAACCCTCGATCAATGCCGTAGACCGCTTCGCAACAAAATGCTACAAATATAACCAAAAAATACCTACATTTTTCCAATGAATACACTAAGCACCGTTGACTCATCCTGCAGGCCCAACACTTGAGATAACGTTCTGTAAAGCTGCGAAGTAAAAACAGAAAACATACAAGAACATTGATTTTAGACAAAAATGTACAAAATTGGAAAAGGAGAACCACCACTACAGAGATTTCAATCGATCCTTAGACATTTGAAAAAAAAATATTAGTATAGAAAAAAATAAATACTACAACCTAAGTTTTCCTTGCTATTGCTTCTTCCAAGTTCTATTAGACCACCGGCTTCCCTAGTTTCCCTGTTATTTTAATATTTATTTATTAGTTTCTTTAAATGAATTTCTCTTCATTCCCCCCCCCCCTCACCTGCCTGCTGTACACGATCATTTATTTAACTCGTCTTTGTTTTCTGTCGGCTTGTTTGACTGTTTTCCTCTTGTGTTGATTGTCCTGATTGAAGGCATCACATCTCAAGCTGAGATTATCAGGAGTTGCCTCCATAATGCTATTTCATGTTTTTTTTATAGCCTATTTTGTATGCGTCATGTGTTAGTTAATCAAATATTTACTGTTTCGTTATGCATTTTCATTTATCTGCGATATGGAAATAAGTGTTGTATGAGTATTCCAAAATAATTTCTTAAGGCAGTGAGTACATGCCACTATTGACACTGTACTACTCTGCTTTGGATTCCCAGTACGATCAATCCTACTACCGCCAAATAACTGGTTTTGTGAATGAATGCACTAAATTTTCCTTTTAACTTGTCACATTATAAAAAAGATTAAGGTCTTTGTCAACGTCCTAAATTGTTTAAGACTGAGACAAAGTCCTCAGGTATTAAGACTGAATCAAAATGGAAACAGAATTTCATGACAAGTAAAACAGCTCTCAAGGCCTGTAAATACAACAACAAAAATTCAGGGATAAAAAAACACACTTCTAGATCTAAGTCCTTGGTACCATTTTATGTTTACCTTTGATGATTTTTGGACCTGATTGCCCAGATAGATCTTGGTGAACTGCTCAAAGAAGCTAAGCATTGCCAGGTCTAGTTTCTCACATCCTCCCTGTGCTAACTTAGCATCAGTCAGGTTCATCAGCTGCAGAACTCTGTGAAGGAGAAATATAAATGAGATGTCCAAATCTTTGGGAAAAAAGTCAGCAGAGGTTTTTTTGTGTGACTGAACTGACTGACTGACCATCAAGGCCGAGAATTCATGTGTCCATTGTGCATTAAAGCCCCAGCTCAACATTGGTAAGAAGAAAAACAGAAATGTTCACAGATTTACATATACCTTGTATGGTATAAAGATAATGATGGTAGAAAACTTTCCTTGAAATATTTATGCCTGAAGTGTTATCGTTTTTGAATAATAAATGAAATAAGATCCAAAATTAGTTTTCGTCTCAGTGAGGCATGCGTACAAAAATGCTGAGCGCATTTTTACCGTTTTCTCGCAAATGAAACAACGAAGTGAGCTGACATTTTCACAGGTTGATTTTATTACAAATATCTTGATTTGTGCAAAGAGTGAAAGCATTATCGGTCAGTTTACCAATGTTGAGCTGGGGCTTTAAGCGAAATGAAAATGTACTCCAGGCAACCAGGGCCAAATTTCATCGCTCTGCTTACCCTAAGCGACAAATGATTATGATACCAGAAAAATTACACTCAACATAATCAAACATTTTGCTTGTGTGTGTGCATACTTAACATCCCTTTAGAGGCATTTTTTTGTTACGCAGCTTATGCAGAAGTTTGACGCTTACCCTTAAGCAGTAGTCCACGGTAAGCAGAGCCATGACATTAGGTCCTGCATATTTATCATTTTCATTTTTCACTTAATTAATTCTGGTTGCGAAGCCAAGGATTCTCAGAAAAGTGAACTCGGAGAGAAGACGAGAAAGGACCCGTACAGAAAGATATGGTGTCTAACCCTGTGCAATGCCTAAAATGCGCCCAGCACAGTAACACACACATGGAAATTGACTCCCAAAATGGCGCACCCGAGACTACTGTGGTGATGACATCAGGTAAATTAAGTCAATACATCTTACTATTTGCCCTCACCATGGAGTCCTGTTCTCTGCAAGAAAGAAATTATACACATGTCCCAAGACGGACCAAAACGTTCATAACCTTCAATCTATAAAGTTACTCTGACAGCAAATGATGACCATAAATGAAATGTTTCTCGAGTTTTAAAGCATTAGTAAGAATGCATGTCACACAGTGGAGACAGATTTTGTTAAATTCGTTTTTAGTTAGGTCAAGACAGAGAGAGGAGTGTCACCTGCACACAAGCTGCCCATCCAGTGCGTCGTGCTCCTCCGCACTCGTGAAAGACACCCTACCACCAATCTGAGCACCGATAATGTACACCAACCATGTCAAGCGACCTGGAAGTACACAGTGCAATTAAAAATGGTTTTCATAGATACTGTAGACTAATTCGAGCAACTCCTGCATGGGGGTTTACACTGCCGTAGCTATGGCCGCCGTACGCGTTCACGACGCCACAACAGCGCGTCAGCCACCGCATGTACCAATCTGCATGGAGGATTCACAGTGTGTGTGCGTCGACGCGCTGTGTGGCAGCCATAGCTGCAGTGGTGCAAACCACCAGCTGCACGGACTAGTGTTTATGTCCATAAATGCCTGTTAACCATGACTTAACTGATTGCAAAGAACTGTTTTCTATTTAGTAGCAAACAATTTTTTAATGGCCTTATGTTTCGACCCTAGCAGAGTCTTTCTCAAAGTTTATTTAGTAGCTCTATGAAATATGACCGTGTTCTGGTCGGACTTTTTTTGCTAATATTTCTTTGCCCTTAGCTGGTCCGGACTATAATTATGAAGTGGACATTAAAACGTGAACGTGCCAAATTAACTGAAAAGACCTTGTGCATTGGCCGCAATCTTTGAGGTCAAACACAGAATCGAAGGTGCGTAGTAGCTGTTTTTACCTCAGGGCGAGGGCGCCCTTTCCTGTACTAAATGTTCACAGTAACGTCATACGCATAAGGTCTATTACAACAAGTTTTTGTGACAGGGATCAAAAAGTTTTTTTGTTTTTTTTTAATATTAGCATAAACAAAATAAACTCAATAAAAACATTAATTTTAAGCAATCAAATTTATTAAAAATATATGTATATATGTTTCCTGCAAGATTCAGAAAGCAAAGAGTAAGGCTTTATCCGCTTGGTAAGTGATGACGTTTTGGAGTCGGAAGTACAGTGTAACAAATGTTCATGTACAAGTATGTATACCATTCATTTACTTTGCACTTCCGGCTCCAAAACGTCATCACATACGAACTGATGATAATTATTTGTAATAATATAGGGCTGGGTTTGGACCCTAGCATAGTGTAAACACATGCATCATGAGAGCTGCAATCTAGTCAAACTTGCTTCTTGGGTAGCCTGGGGTGGATTTCACAGAACTAGTCCTAACTTAGGACTAGCTACTCGTCCTAAATCGAGATAAGACTAGTCCTAAGCTCTGTGTGAAATCCACACCCAGTAGGCCAGTTAAAAAACTACTAGCCTCTTAGAGTATTTCCCCTGGTTAATGAATGACCCAGCGAGGTGGTGAAAATGCAAACTGATGATGGAAACAAAATTTACGATGTCTACAAACTGACAAGAACGCAGCCCTCACACATGATTCCGTCTACACACCCGATTTGTGAGTTCTTGATACATTACAGGTCAAGGAAAAAGCTCTTGAATGATACAAAATGATTTTTTTTTTTTTTAATTAGTATTTCCTTTTTCGCAAATCTTCACAGCGAGGTGGTGGATATATAGACCTTATGCACATTACGTCATTTGAGTAGGGCGCCCTCGTTTAGAGGTCAAAATGAAGTTGTTCATTGGCCAATCCTGTGCGCCGCGCGTACAAATCTCTGCGTTTCCATTGTAACATCATCGATGTACCTCTAAGATGGCGGAGTAATGACGTCAATGCATAAGGTCTATTGGCAAAAAATTGAGAGAGGTTGTCACTGAAAGTAGTGAGGTGGGCTGCCTCTCGTTTGAATGAGCAGGGGAAACGACTGCCTGTAAGGAACTGCATAAAACTATCACACAAAACTCACACAAGGCTAGTCAGAATGTACCAGGGATTGAGTGGGTTAAAATTAAAAATCAAGAAAAATTTTACGGTAAAAAACTCTTGTCCGGATTTTGGGCAACATGTCATTGTCCGGAATTTGGGCAAGCAAGACAACAAGGCGTTAGCATTTACAGATATTTTTTGTAAATGTGTAATGCTTCTCATTGTTCTGAAAGCGCCCTCTAGCGTTCACCGTTTCTTAACTTTAGGATATAGGGATATAACGAAGACTACCAGAAACGATGTGACTGCTTTTTTTGTTGTCGCACGGACAGTGTGCAGTGTGTACATCGTAAATCATCATTAAAAAAAAAAAATTGTAAAACAGAAAAATCTGGACACAATAAGATTTCTTTTAAATCCGTAAATCCGAAAAATTTGGGACAAATCTCATCCCTAATATACAGCTGACTATACCTGTGGAATAGCCATGGGGTCAAGCCAGAGGAAAACAAATAGTGCACAGCCTGTTAAAGGTTGGTAAAGTTTAAGAAATGACATCAGGTATAAAGACGTACCCTGTTGGGTTGCCAGCTCAAACCCTGAAGCATTGTTCCGGATCAGTTCCTGGTATTTCTGTGCCGAGGCATCAAACAGCTGGAAGAGGAGTGTGCAGGTTTTCTCGTACTCGCACCGGCCAATAGTGGATAACTGAAATAAACATCAGCAATTAAGAAAGAATACACTTCAGATAGACCACCCAACCTGGGGTGGATTTCAAAAAACTAGTCCTAACTTAGGACTAGTCCTAACATATGACTATTCCTATAAGTTAGGGCTAGTTATTCATCCTAACTCGAGATAAGACTAGTCCTAGCACTTTGTGAAATCCACCCCTGTGACATCAAATCTTTACAATAGAGCCAAGGGGCATAGACTTCCTGCAGGCACAATTTGTACACAGCTCAATGGAAGAACCTTCAAATCTCACATTTTTATGGTGATTAAAGCTAGAGTTTTCACCAACTAAGGGACCACATTCAGCTGTTACCTTGAAAATCTTGGATTTAAGTTAAAATTGTGATACCAAAATGTAAAAATCTGATTGCAATGACTTTAAATGGGATGACCCTAAATGGGAAAACATGGAATGGAAAAACCTTAATGGGATAACCTACATAGGAAGTTCTGAATGGGATTTTCTGAATGGGATGACCTAAATGGGAAATGTGGAATGGAATAATCTGAATGGGGATAACCTAAATGGAAAATGTGGAATAGAATAACATGAATGGGATTACCTACATGGGAAAACATGGAATGGAATAAAATGAATGGGAAAACATGGAATGGAATAACCTAAATGGGAAAACAAAGAATGGAATAACCTGTATGCCATACAATGAGAAACTATAAACGGGAAAACATGGAATGGAATAACCTAAATGGGTAAACATTGAATGGAATAACCTGAATGCCATACAATGAGAAACTCTAAATGGGAAAACATGGAATGGAATAACCCAAATGGGAAAACATGGAATGGAATACAAGGAATGGGATAAACTTAAAGGGAAACCATGGAATGGAATAACCTGAATGGAATAACTCGAATAAGGGGACAACTCTTAACGGGAAAACCAGGACAGGAATCTTCTGCCAACCATCTCAATACCTGGTCTAACTGTTGCTGTACCATCCCTGCATCATCCAGCGGATCCTCCCGCCCATCTCTAAGGATAGCACCAACTGCCTCCATTCTGGAGGTCACATACGCTTTGGTCACCTCCGGGGTATATACCTCAAGTAAATGAGGCTCAGTCGCTTTGACGTAGGGTACGGATGCCACCATGCGCTGCCACAGGGTCAGTAGGTAATGAATACTGTTGGGGGCAAACTGCCACACCTGCGGCAGGAAAAAACAGCACTCAGAAGTTCTCATTTTTGTGCATTAAGATTTAAAATAATATTATGCGGTTCTTATACAGCGCACATATCCTAGTAGCTAGGCCAAAGCAGCATTATTATCCCTGTTCATCAGGCATACTTAGACCATTCCTCAAACTTTCTCACCTCCCTGGGCAGCATACAACCCTAAGCTGCTTTAAATTAGCACTGAGGGGATAATCGAATACAATATCATCTCAGCCCTCGCAGGTTCTCATTTACACACCTGGGTTGAGAGAAGCAATTATGGTTAAGTGCCTTGCTAATGGACACAAGTGTCATGACCGAGAATCAAACCCATACTCAGATGATTCAGCCATCAGAACTTGAGTCTGATGCACTAGACCTCTCGGCAACGAAACGCCAACATTTTGTTTTGTTATTTTTTTATTGCTATACGTCAATGTATGCTAAGCACCGCATAACCAGTGCTTTCCGAGTTCTGCAGGAAAGAAATCCACAGAACCTCAAAAGGAATTCGAACCCAAGATTCCCATTGATAATTCGCAGATAATTTTACCCTTTTTCACAATGCTGCTGTATAGGTAATAAAAACTATTCGAGCAAATTTTTCATACTGCGGTGTAAAATAATAAGGAAAAGTGTTCCAGACAAACTCTTATACCCAAGTACTTTTATACAGCCTTTGATACCTCATGCATTGATAGGACCAATGTCATGACCACACTCTACATCAAGTGCTGAACAATTCCAATCAAAAATATGGCAAAAGAATTTGAAACTTTACCAAGGAAAGGGGCACGTCATTGCTAACAAAAAAACATCCGAAACTATGATTAAAAAAAAGAAGGAGGTATGCTGAAATGATGGCATTTCCACCTTACGGTAACCCCTGGGACTGTAGATTTCAAGCTTTTTTTTAACAGTATCATCAACGCTAGAGAAGCAGATCATAGAACGTGATTTCTTTATATCTGAAGAAAATTACAGCTGATTTTCTTCACTAAGCAGACATAAAAAAAAAGTATAACTTCAGATATAAAAATCTGAAATTTCTCATCCCTGACTTTACCTGTAGACTAGTAATAGTGAACTTGGCAATGAGCTCAATGACGTCGGAGTAGTTCTCAACCTTGACGAGTTCACCCAGCTGATAGTTTGATTTGAGTCTCGCCAACAAACGACAGAACTCATGATAGTTTCCTGCATTGGAGAGACTCTGTTGGTTAAAAAAAAAACAAAGGAGAGGAGAGGCTTGTAATTTCTTCCCGACTTTCATAAGCTTCTGTAGGGGACATGGAGACTAGACACCCCTATAAAAAATGAATGTAGCAGTCCTTTTACTTTCTTCAGTTTGTGGTTCATGTAGATGTTAGGTAGCCCTTGGTAGGTATCCATTGTCAGCACTCTGCATGCATTGGTATCTACCTGAGTGATTACACCCCTGTTCCTAAATAGTACAACCTGGATGGACAGGAAGTTACTCTATATTGGGGCTATTGGTCACTTTTGGCAGCGGTGAACTAGAGTGAACATCACCATTAATTCCAGCGTCTTTCTGCCTTTTCTTTACAGAAATCCCACTTTCATAACATTTTAATGTACCCTGGTGGGAGTCATTCCTGACCACCGCCGGGTGTAACACTTCCTGTTGGAAAATGAGTGCATCAGAAATAATGAATTCGATCTTAGAGCTCCTCTTCAAGGAGAGAGCGCAGAGGGCTTTTGACAATTTACCTGAGGATTTTCAAGGATGCCTCTCACGCCGTTCACAAGATGAGATAAGAACTTCGCTCTCTCTGCATTGTTGAATAACGATCGACGCACTGATGCGATCTGAACTAAACACGTCAATGCCTGATGCAATAAGAAAAAAGGTTCTGAAAATTAGAAAGTAGTAATCGCAAAATGGTTCTGCCTTCTCCTCTATAATGCAGGGCTTGAAATTAACACTGGACCACAGGCCTGGGGCCAGTGAATTTAGCATCGGGCCAGTAAACTCACCACTGGACAAGTCCGGCTGTCTTGTATTTTCCATTAAGTGCTCATCCAAATAAAAATAGTTTACTATTTTGTTAAACTGTGTAGACCACCTTTTTCCCCTTTGATTCTGTTTCTGTAAAAAACATTCTGGTCCAGTAAATTTTTGTGCTGAAATTTTGTTGTGGATTTTCCCAAAAATCCAAGGCCTGATTAAGTTTAAGTTTGAGACACTAACGTCTACTAATGGAGTCAAACTATTGATAGGAAAGAGGAGCAATTTACAGGCATGCAACTTGGACTTCACAAAAATCGAGGAAATTCCAATCTTTACAAGACTTTGTACAGTGTTTTTCAATTTTTAATGGCATGAGTGTGAGGTGAAAAAACAAGGAAATCAGCTGATCCGAGGAAAAGTTGCATGCTTGAATTTATTGAGGAAAACAAGATGCTGTGCTAAGCAAATTACAAACTACAAAGTTTAAAGACGTGCTTATTGTTCATGTCACTCAGTCTGAACCTGATTCCAATGGGACGCTTTTGAGACACTGGTGGCAGCAAACACAGTGGGCCTTTTTGGAAGTTCTGAGAATGCCTGCATATGCTCAGTGTTGCGCGTGTAGTTCTGAGTATGCGTACTCCTGGTGAGAACTGTGAAAAAGGGACCGTCCAAAAGTCTCCCATTGGCTTGTATTGCCAATGCACAATGACACGGTACAACAAAAAATGTGGTAAAATTGACTCTTTTCAAACAAATCATACAAATAATGAATGTTCTTTTCAAACAAATTATACAAATAATTAATGTTTATGAGTGCGATGGGTGAGAATATTTCACGAGTTGAAATATGGAATGTTTCATTCAACGAGGCAAGGCCGAGTTAAATGGAACATTCCATTTTTCAACGATTGAAAACATTTTTTTCCATTGCAAGAATACAAAACATTTATTATTTGTTTGATATAACACCCACATAAATCGTTGTCATTTGATTGGAGAATAAAACTATCACAGAGTAATCAAATGCACAAGGTTGTATTCTGGCACCCACTGCGAGGGCCTTTTGTACTGCTGTGTCTAACGCATTGTACTGGCCTAGCATAATATAGTCAAAAAGTCTAGCAAGCAACAGTAACAATGGCTGGAACAGAAGTGCACGGTGAATAAAGCCAAAATGCATTGTTAATGACATAGCCAGTGTAATGGTTTGATTAATGTATGCCACGTGACCTACAATCCTCCAATCAAATGACAAGGATCTAATTTTGTGCTACATAAAAGAAGCTAATCTAACACAAAGAAGTGATGAGAAAGACTGCAAAATAGAACCTAGGTTTAATTTTTGTAGATTAATGATGGCCTCTACTCACCAACTGAGCTAGGGCGGGGGGAAGAGATTTGTAGAGTTCAAAGAAGAGGTCAACTGTGCTGAAATCAAGGAAAGCTGTGGACGCAGGAGAAAAATATTGTGATTTAAAAACAACATCTCCATCGTTTTCCTAAGAGCACTAAGACCATGTAATCTGTGACATCACATGTTTACAACACAAGACAGCCACACAGTCTGGACTTCCTCCAGGCACATATGTTCACAACTCAACAGAACAAAATAAATCACAATGGAAACTGACTGAGTAATTATAAATCAATTTTGGGGTGAACAAAGAACAAATATGACTAGAACAGGATTAGAACCTACGACCTTCAGATTACCATGCTGGTGCTCTACCAATTGAGCCATCTAGCCATATGTTGGCAGTCTCCCTATTTTGTCAATATATATCTTTGTTCAAATTAAAGTTAATGCCATTTACTACAGTTGCTTCTCATTCAAGAATCTTCAAACATAACCTTGAATTTTGATCTGAACATGACCTTTGAGCTATTACCTGTTCTCCAGCCAGTGGGTATTTGCACGGTGCAGTTGTCGTCTGTCGACTCGTCTGTTGAGGTGCCGATGAAGTCAAAGGTCAAACAATTCTGGGTCAATCGCAAGAGCTGGGTCATGAGGGAGTGTTTGTTTTCGTCGTTGAAGTCGACGCCTTCCTTTGACGCCTGGATGGAGACAACAAGGAGATAGATTTCATACTCACTGCTGTAAAAGATGCTCCTTTTTATGTTCTGTCCAATGCCACCTCCTCCACACCCCTCTCACCACACACATACACACTTTCAAAGTCCTCACCATCAGTTTCGTTATTTGTCAGCCTCACTTCCTTGAGTGATTTACTAGGATCCTTCCTCACTCCAAATGGGTAACTCAACACCCAAACTGTGGTACTCTGATTATGGTGGTATGCCTGAACCCATGTAAAGCATAATCAGTTTACTCATGCAGTCCCCAGTCCAACAAAATCAAACAAAACCTGCTGTTAAAGTTTGATGGAATAGGGACTGTTAGAGTTGAGGGGCAACAATCTTTCTTTTCTTTTTTTTATAAAATTTTATTCAATTGCAATGTCAATGAGTTTGCTAACTCTTTTAAGCCTCTTGGTGTGTTAAAAAAAACTGTTCCCCTTTCAAATGAAAGTTGAGGTCATCTATTAAAAACATGGAACGTCCATCTTAACCTCATGTAAAGGGTCCAGCTGATTCATGGTGAACAAAATCCACATTTTCTCGAAAGAGAAAAAGAAACCCTGGTGCAGTTTATGAGAGCATTTGTTGTCTTTACTAATTGTCTTAATAATGGTTTCACGCTCCCGGTATTTCAAAAAGTTAAGACCATTGGTTGGTTCGGAAATATTTTCAAGAATCCCGGAGCAAGTGGTTAAGCTGATGATGAGATGAAGAAATTGTTCAAATTTAATTGAAAAAAAAAAAAATTGGGGGGAGTTCACTGACCTGTTTGAGAAGGTTGCAGGCCAAGGTAAAGATATCGAAGAGGACAGAGTCACGGAATGAAGACGCAATCTTCCTGTGTTTGGTGAGCGGTCTCACTGTATCAGGCTACCAGGAAAATGAGAAAGTACATATCAAGATACATGTTATGTCTTACTAAACGATACTCATTTCAAAATCAAGGACCATTAACTGCTACCTTACATTAAAACCTTCCATCTTTCCAAAACATTTGCCAATGAATTGACCGGTCATTTAAAACCAATCATCTGCATTGTGTATTATGGCAAACCAATGCACTGAACTGTCTATGTCAGGGATGAGAGTGGATGAAAATGAAAAATCCACAAAACACCGGTGGAGGGTTTGGTGGCTACCAGCCACGCCATAACCGGTATCAATGGCAACATTCTGTGCTTAAATGTACATGTAGATTGGGCAAGCACCTCGGTGTAGTCAAAATACAGAACAAGTACTGTGTTAAGGCTTTACAAGGGCCTGGATGTATGTAAATGACATTTTTTTTTAAATGACAATAAAAATAAAAAGAAATATGGGGTAAACAAAATTCCCTGGGCCATGTGCAGGAGCACTGCAAAGCAAAATATCTAATCTAATTGTTCGGCAGCCATTTGGGAGCAATTAAAAATACTTCCGAGTGACCCAATTCACCTGTCGTCACCCACGATAAATCTTGGTTACGCCATTTGGGAGTCAGATTCCCAGTGTGCAGGGCGCATTTTAGGCGACGCTCGCTTGGTGAGCCCCACACCATACCTCTACAAAATGGCAGACTGTGGGAAGACAGTGGCTGCGTGATTACAGTGAAGGGGGGGGGGGTCTACCCAAGCCAATCAAGTTAAACCCCAGGGGTACCCACCTGATTCATTTCGTTCACAAGCTGAGACATTAACTGCACCCCGATGACAAAATGATCCACAGAACCCTGCAATAAAATGAAATAAAAACAATTTGCCTATATAATAACACATTACATTTCTTCATTGTGAAGAAAGTCCCGGCCACAATTTCATAAAGCCTGCAAGCACACAAATTTGATAAAGCACAGATAAAACTTGCTTAGCAGAAACGGGTTACCAGCCCAAAATACAATGTAATGTACATTATTTGTGACTGGTTCCCTGCTTATTTGTGCTAAGCAGAAAACTTTGCTAAGCACACATTTCTGCTTAACAGATTTACAAAATGTGGCACAGATATGGCACCCTCACAAACTAAGACAAATATTGCTCAATATACAGACATGGAACTAGATCGTCCTATCTTCAATGTATGAGGCTGCGGCAATCCAGTAGTAGCCGTAGCCGTAGTCATAGACGCTAATTCGGATATGGCCTCAGTTTGGATGCATTGATTTGAATTGAGCTATACCAAAAACAAACAAAAAGATGGTGGACATACCTGCAGGAATTTGGAGACATCATCGATGACATCTCTGAACACCCAGTTGTCTTTCTCACTGTCAAACCATCCCAGCTTTGTGATGCGGGACAGCAGCTGCCGAGGAGGAATAAGAAAAACAAATCAGAGCTAACAATAATTATACGTTGAATATCAGGTGACCTAATTCTGAAAACAATTTTTCAGGCCTGCAATAGACCAATCCATTAAGCCCCGCCCCTTTACGTGTTGACCAATAATAATAATAATAATAATAATAATAATAAAAACAACTTTTATAAAGCGCAATATGAATCACAGATTCCTCAAAGCGCTCACAGACCAATCACAGCATTGGCCACGCCACTGAAAGTCTGACAAAAGTCTGACACGATAAAATCCTATTGGAAAATGTAAACGTGTGTGCGCCAACTTATAACGCGCACGTTCATGTCGTGCAGTGTGGCATTGAAGAGACGCACATTGTTCTGCCCACGTGTACAGTGGTGATGTAGCCAATGCTGTGATTGGTCAATATGTTTAGGGAGCGGGGCTTAACGGATCAGTCTATTACTTAGTTGTATTTAGGGGCAATTTAAAAAAATACTAATAATGAAAAAAAAAACACGGATTTGAAAATGACCACAATGCTCTGATTTTTGGGAGAAGCAGAATCTAACTCTACAGAACAATTGTTTTCGCCTCTGCAAATCTGCAGTTATTTCGTTTACCCAGTGTAAACTTCTTGCTGCCAAAATTATACCATTTTATTTATTCAGTTCAGTTTTAGTAGTTTTGGGTTCTAACTATGTGCTTTGAAAGGTCTCTTTTGCTTTGGCGGACGTGGTAAAAAGAAATGTAAGTAGAGGTTCCAGCAAGTTAGGCCAGTGACACTGTGGATCATGTACAAAAACGCAAAAACAACTTAGCAGTCAGTTAGAACACAACTTGTTCGAAATAAACTACACAAATTGTACAAAACTTTATTCATAATTGAGCCACTCACATGGATAAGGGCTTGTGCTACAAACGTCGGCAGCTTGGGCCTGCTGGCCAGGTAGTTTAACACATAGTTTTCTGTTGAGACAAAATAATGACAAATATTTTCAGATTTTCATGCAGTTATACGCCGTCGAAATGCAATTTATGGAAAAACTGATGGGTAAATAACAAAATGAATTTTGTATGAAATTGAGATGATTCAGACATGGGTGTGATTGTAGATAAATGATAAATACTGAACGAGTCTCCCTTTGATTCCTTAACTCCTGGGTTTTCATTAATAATAATACTGGGTTCTTATACGGTGCTTTATTATACCCCTAGGGGTGTATCAAAGCGCTCTTTATTTGTTTCACAACAGGTTAAGCAGAGCTATGTTTTTATTTGTGAGACCCATTTATACAGCACCTTGTAATGGTTGACAAGATGCTGCGGCGCAATCTGCTGCCAACATTGCCAGAAACACCGGGGCAAACCTCTTCTCTTAACGATAAGTGTACTAGGTTCTTTTGCGGGCGTTACACAACACACAGGACCTACGGCTTCATGTCCCATCTGAAGGACAAAGCAGTCAAGTGTCATGCTTAAGGCAAGACCGGGACTCGAACCGACACTCTGCTAATCACAGCACCTGAGCTTGAGTCCGGTGCTCTTAACCGATACGCCAGGACATGCATCACCACAGATAGAAACCTTATAGTTTGAACAGTAGGCGGCTTTATATAACACCCAGGTCTGCAACTTTGAAATTACAAAAACAAAATGATGGTACAATTGTGTCAGATATGTTATTGAAAAAAACAATAATTTGGGGCTAAAATCTGAACTGATGTCTGAAATGGATATAGTGCAATCTTGCGCCCAATTTTGCCCAATTAGATTACGCAAATCTGTCAAATGAGCTCCACTAGCATCAATGCCAAACATGCGGTCTATTTTGGTCATCAGATTTTAGCCGACAACTTCTCTTTTTCAGAAGATATCTGACACAATCGTATCATCATATTAACCGGCAACATCTCCTGCGTACTTCAGGTGAGTTTAAAGTATATTGTTGGTTTTGAAGCACTTTTTTGTCACTCCCTGTTTTTGAAATTCGACTTCTGTAAGGCATTACACAGGCACCAACAAACACATGAGCGTTTACTTGGACCCTACATATGCCAGACAATGTCCAATGAAAAAAAGGGTTCTTGGGTCTAGTAACTCGGACTGCACCCAACAAAGGCAACCAACAGCCCTCTGTATTTCAACCCAATCCCTGTCCAGATCAACCCCTTCTACTGTCACAACACTGGCCACTCTTTACCTCCACTCTATCTAAACCATCCCCCACTCCTCATTTCACCCAACACCCACCGCTCCAAGCCCGATCTTCAGATCGGGCAACTTGGCTTGTTGCCAATGTTGTACATGTATTGCCACTGAAGCGAATATCTCATACTGCATCAGATTAGGGATCTATAAATGGAGAGTGCTAGACAGAGGATTGCAATGGACACCTTGTTTTCATCAGTCAGTCACATGAGAAACCGGTTCCAGTGAACAACTCGGTTGCCCTATTCTTAATATTCTGCAAACTTGGACACCCAGTTTCAAGATCCTGGCTAAGTTGTCATGCATATTACAATGCAAATGTATGCATTCAATGTATGCATTGGTGTCGACACACATGTCAATGTTTGCTAAATATGTACAAAAAATGGCAATCGATTGAGTTACACACAGGAATATTTTTATACTGCAAAATGATCCATTTGTTTGCTCAGGGTATCCTACATATTATTTAATTCAAATTAAACCTACACCATTGTGTAGTTTTTAGCAAACAAGCTCAACTTTCTGAACAAGAACCGTGCGTTGTCGGCCATTTTGTCTAAGGAATAAAGCACGTCAACCAGCATCAACGCATGCTATACACTGCTTATATCGGGCGCATCATTGACGGCACCTCATGTACAGATACCTAGTCTTAGTTTTCAAGCCACTTACTTGCGCCCTCTTAGGTTATCATGCAAAGGCATTATAAAGTTTTCCCATTCAATGCTTCCTGTATTGTAGCATGCACTGTAGCGAGATAACTAAGACTACCATCCCATGCATTCGCAGATCACACTCCGCAAAATAATTTAAAAAACGGACACACATTTTGCACCATCTTTGTTTTTAAAGCAGAAATCAAAATTGGCCACGTTCTATGAAACGCGGTTTTTGCTTTAAATCAGATATTTCACTGGCCTGCATTTTACAATTTTGCTGTCCAAACATATAAACTGCATCGCAAAAAGATGATCGTGCCACACAACACTAGAAAATAAAGTAGCACTTTTGCAATGCAAATATCTTTCACGAAATCTCTCAAATGATTTTTTTTTTTTAATCCTTACTATGTACTATACAATTTCTTTCAAACATAGCGAATCTTTCACCCTCATTTTTGCCCCAGTTCTGTGGATTTGTCAAACCATCCAGTCTAGTGACTAGATATCAGCAAACTTTGTCACATGAGCAACACCAGCTGCAACGGGGCAATGGTTAATACAGGTCTGAAATTACATGTACAGTGTGGGCCATGGCCTTTGTTGTCCTGCTCCTGGCCTTTGGTGCCCCTTATATCCCCACAGACTTTCCCAAGAGAAACGGCCTTGCGCCTTTAACGCTGACATTCCAGCCCTGCAAATAAATGAAAGACTATGACGGTTTAAGCCTGTGATTGAAGCATCCCCTAAACTTGCAACTTACTTATGTCAATCCGCTGCTCGAGGGGGAGCACTGTGGTTGAGCGGCAGATGAGTTTTGTCAGAGTTGTCGCAGCGAGGAGCTGAGCATACGCCGACTGCAAAAAACAAAATCAGGAAGTGAGGGCACACCTACACAAAGTCAAACCCTTTTATGCATTCGTCGTACACGTTCATTGGAAAATGCTGTGAATCAGTTTGACTAGTTCTCTGACAACAGAAGATAGACAGGGTGGTGTGACTTGGCACAAAAAAAATCCCACAAATTTAACAGAGGCCTAACATACCTGCCAATATCAAAAATTCAGAAATAGGAACACGTTAAGTTGCAGCCTATAAAATGGTTAGCGAAGCAGCATCGAGGTCGTTTTCTCCACCTTCTGCGATCCACAAGTCACACACATACAGACCTTGCAAAAAGGCAAAGTTATCACCTTTATTGATCCCATTAAACATATTGTTGCATGTAATCCTCGCAAAATTTCCGTAACCGTTTCAGGTAGTTGTTTTTACCCATCTTGCTTTAAAAAATTGCGTAACACTTGCATCTCAGAAGAGAAATTCTCTGGTGCACGTCATTCATGTCATTGATACAAAATGGCAACACGGCCCGAAGTAAATAGCGCCTTCTTTTGTTTATTTATCTCAAACTGTCGGTGAAATAGCACTCTCTTTTTCTTTTCTTTATTTTTCTCTCCCCATTTTCTGAAATCGTATTGTCCGATTGTTTAGGGTTTTAAAACCTAAAAATTGGGACGGTTCTGATTCAATCAGAACAGTTGGCAGGTATGGCCTAATACAGTACAGAATAACCTGTAACCTAAATATTTAATTCCAGAGGATTTAAGGACTCTCTATTCTGGTGTTATGCCACAATGGGTGTCTTGTTCTAACTGTAGCTTGGCCTGGCGCACCATGAGGGCATTCAAAATTGGCCTGTTTGTCCTAAACCTGAGTTGAAGGATGGGAGCGGGGTATTATCACAAAACAACTTCAAATCTTGCACAAGAATTTTGAGCCAAAGTGAAAGAAGTATAAGCAACACGTTTCCTGAGGCAATTTACAGGCAACTAGTTCCAAGCAATCTCTGACAGGAACAAACTTTCAAATTTTTTGTACATAATTTTCTTGAGGATAAAAAAGGCACCATTATAAAAAAAAATGCCTCATTTGATACCAAAGATTTCCTTTTGCATGCAGTGCAGTTAGTGTTGTTATTATTATTATTAATTTCTGGTAATGAATCCAAGGATGCTTCAATAGCGAATTAATCACTGTAGCTCAGAAGCCTGAGGAAACCTGTAGACAAGGGTGCTTGCAATGAACCAGAAGCACCAAGGTAAACCCCTACATCTCAACGATAAGAGATCTGGGTTCTTTTATGTGCACTACCTATCCAAGTACACGGGACCTACAGCTTTACGTCCCATCTGAAGGACAAAGCAATTAGGGTAAAGTATCTTGCTCAAAAACACAAGCATCGTGACCAGCCAGGCCAGAATTTTAACCCACTCTCTGTGAACGACAGAACTTAAATGCAGTACACTAGGCCACTCGCCAACGCAACCCCCCCTGGCCCCCACCCCCCATACCAGTTGGTTGCTTCTAAGTATTACCTTAAATTCTGCCTTAAATTTAAGGCCAATGAAAACTTAATAGCACATGTTCAGAGGTAAGTTATATGTAGAGAGTTTGACTAGGGTTACTAGGGTTACTTCATACTTACTCGACTTCTTTCCAAAAGCAGTTGGCATTTGCTGAGACAGTCCGGTGAGTTGGTGAAACTGACCAACGCCTTCTCGGCCTGAGCTCGCTGACCAGTGTCGGTCGTTTCATAGAGCTGTTTGCACAGCACCTCAAGCTGTGTGATCTGCGGTCGAATGGCAACAGTAAACGTTTATGATAAAACTGAAACTTTCAATACATTGTTCCAGCCTAACTATAGAATTGGCCTAACTATAGTTGGGAACGGCCTATCTGAAGTTGAGATCACCCTCATGGTTGGTTTGAGCCAAACTATAGTTAGGCTAATCACAACTATAATTAGGCTAATTCTATAGTTGGGGCATAACATATACATTTCTGTGAATTTCCTTTACTTGACTGATCCTTTGTTTATACTTGACTGATCCTTTGTTAGATTGTTGACATCTTTTCTGGAATTCAATGTTTTAAAGAGGGCTCTCCACGATCAAGTTTTGTAATATACTCATTTTCCAATAGAGTCCTTATGAAAGTGGGGGAAAAAATTATATAGCAAAATATTTAAACTGAACATGCTTTGTGTACACTGAGTGCTACTATAGACTTATCCGTGCAGCTCGTTTACCGGCGTTTACACCACCACAGTTATGCGCATCGATGCACAAGCACTGTGAATCCTCCATGCTGATTGGAACATACGCGATGGTTTTTTTTAGGCCCACTGCCTGCTATGCAGCTGTTAGATTCACCGTTTTACTGAATAGGTCACGTGGCACTGCATTTTTTTCAACAATTGTTTCCTTACAAGTAAAAAAGTGTTAACTATGAGGATCCCGTTTCCGCTGATGCCCCGAGTTGCATATTGTATTGGGCAGTCAACGCAGGATACCAGCTGTGTAGTGTCAACAACCCCTTACAATCTTTTGGAACAGGGTTTCACACCGTCAAAGCAAACCGCCTTCATCAAAACGGATACCCCCACGCTTCCCTGGGGCGCTAGTACGACCATCCAAGTCAAAATCTTAAAAAAGGAGTACAGCACCCTAGTTACTGGGTCTAGAACAAGTGCATTTTATGTTGCATTTATACATGAAAAGCAACTGGTAAAAAATGAAAATGAACACTGATGAATGCAGATGATTGGAGCATTTAATTGATGTTAATTCACATGTAAAAATGGCACATTAACATTGAGAGAGTTAGTTGTGACAGTTGTAACCCTTGATCCTCCCCAACAGTTGGAGACCGGAGGGAAGGCCCATAAATAGTGCTAATAGCTGATGCAGACTACCTCCACTTCTTGGCCCTACGTACCTTCTGACCCACAAGGTGACATCAACTTTTGTATTGAGACTTACATTTTGTCGCCAAAATTTTTCCCTCGATGATCACTTGGTCATTGCAGGCGAATCTGGAGTAGTTTAGATTCGCGATGCGATGAGTTATTTTGGTGGAATTTTATGAAAAATCTCAGAGCTGACAATGACACATTCAAACATCGTCCGAGCCATGATGGTTGCCGTTGCGCATGCGGGCTGTACAGCACTATGATTTACTGCTATCACTGACCGCGAAATTCTACACTTACAGCGTCCTATTATGCTGCAAGCGTGCATGCCCAACAGCAACCATCATTCATGGCACCAAAGATGTTTAAATGCATAAGTATTACCTCTTAGATTTTCATAAATTCTACAAAAATAAGTTATTGTATTGCGAATTTCAGTTACCCCTGACTCACCGGACTTTTCGTACAATTCCACCAAAATAAGTCAATATACCTCAAATCTAATGTACTTGAGACTCTGGCGCAATGATCAAGAGATCATCGATGGAAATATTTTTGCAAAAAAATTTACGTAAGTTTCGATTCGAAAGTTGATCCCTGGTTTTGGACAATTGTCATGATTGTGTATGTAGGGCCAAGAAGCGGAGATAATCCAGCGTATTACTATTATTGGTACTATTTATGGGGCTACATTTCAGCCATTTGTCAGCCTAACACTAAATTTCAGAGGGTGCACAATTAATTTCATGGCCACTTTTTCATCTTCTCAATCTCGTCATACAAAAGTTTTTTTTTTTTTTTTTTTACTTTTTTAGTACAAAATTATGTGGAAAAGCAGTGAAAATTGGCAGTTCGGCCTTTACTGCACTCTTTTCAAGTTGATAGTAGATGTGAATTATAATTAATAATTACTATGATTGAGATCTGACTGAAGTTATGGCACCAAAATGGGATTAACGCGCAAAACGGACCTCACATCGACATGCGGGGGTCGCAGTGTGTAGTGGTTTTCTTAGAATCGTGTACGGTGTAACGTTAACTTCATCGTGTACGTTTTGATCTTTCGCGGTCGCTCATTTTCAACTAATTATTACTGCAAACATCAACAAAACAGTGAATATGTTCACCAAACTACAATTTATATAGACCGGCCACATTTTGAATTGTAGTTGATGAACAATTTTAAGATATTTTGCCTGATTTGACCTCCATTTACCTCAAACAAATCGCTCATAATTTGAACTCACCTGTTCTAAATCCGCCATGTTGCCTATCTGACGATGTTTTGATCAAACGTTTGTCTGCTGAAATGAAGGGCGCCCTCTCTTTGATTGAAAATGGCGGTAGGCATGGCATTTTTATCAGTATCCACCGCATGTGATAGGCCATGCCCGATATGTGGCAGAGGGAGACTCCCACCCTTAATGTTCCCACACTCTAACACACTCTTCCCCTCTTGAACAGAAGTACCCCTCATAAAATCCTCTAAAAAGTTCCTGAGATTTCTAGAACACAATGAAGACACAATAGGAGGAGGAGTAAACCCAACAACATATCTAGTGCCAAATGTGTAGGTGTTCTGGACACACCCGAACCCCCCCCCGACCCCCCGCGACCCCACTCCTTTCACACTAATCACCACCATACACCACCACCATCACATGTACACTAGCTACACCCTTCCCCACCCATCCCATCCTAAAAAAACAGTTTACCTTGAAATGTTGACACTTTTTACAGGCTACCAAAGCCTTGGGTTCACAAAGCCCAGACCTGACCTATTTTCTAATCGTTTCTTATCTATCAAAAGGACTCATGATTGGTAGTGCTTTGTTACTTGCTTGTTTGTTAACTTTTATCAGAATCTAGTCTTTTTACTTAGATTTCGGTGATTTTTGAAAAGAGGAATTTATCAGACAGTGATCGAAGGAAGCCAGTCGGCTAGAGTGTATAGCCTAAACCAAAAACCACAGAAAACATTCACCCACTTGCACGGAAAAAATATGGACCTAAAAATTAATAGTTAGTCAAATGTATTTCCCTTCCAGACGACGACACAACATTTTTATCTACCTGGACGATAGGATTGTGGTAAAGCACTCCCCCCACGTTGAGCACGACTGGTCAGGAAGGGAGTTGGACCCCCCCCCCCCCCCCCCCCCCGTCCGACAACAACAGAAGCAGAACTCGCAAGCTCCACATACAAGGAGTGCACAATGGGCCGAAAGGATAGCAGTGAATAAATGGCTTCGGCAGTGGCTAGCTATGGCTGGATCACTAAAAAGTCCTATTCTACAACGTTGTTATTGCAGCCAACAGCCATAGCCGTAGCCAAAGACGCTTGATTCTTCGGTTGGAGGTTCAATGTGCCGCAGTGTTGTCAGATTAATTTGGCCGCGCCGGCGGGGGGTGGGGGTGGCCGGCCAGATGGCAAAACAAACACATAATTAGGGTTTCCTATCCTGGTGATATCGAAGCGCAATTTAATTAATATTGATTAGTGGTTTTTTTCTCTATATGCCTACATGAAGTTGTAATCTTTTTGACAAGAAATATACAGAGAGCACCGGAAGGTTTTCGTTCGGCAGCACTGACGTAATAATAAGTAGCCTTTCGTCAAGGCCTTCGTGGCTTAGACAGCTATGTAGCCGCGAAGACCAAGTGTGCGCTGCA
The DNA here is from genome assembly GCA_911728455.2 of Marthasterias glacialis. Lineage (NCBI taxonomy): Eukaryota > Metazoa > Echinodermata > Asteroidea > Forcipulatida > Asteriidae > Marthasterias > Marthasterias glacialis. The sequence goes on from OU452231.1 coordinate 9,327,657, forward strand.
GTGGCTTCGCGGCTACACAGGTGCCTAAGCCACTGGCTTCGCGGCTACACAGTTGCCTAAGCCACTGGCTTCGCGACTACACAGATGCCCAAGCCACAAGGACCTTGTCGAAAGGCCACACTGACACTTGCAGCATTTTCAAGCGAATGTAAGGTGTTATGGCGCCCTCTTTTGTTACTACTTGTGTCTCAGGCCGTTGTCGAAACCACGGTTTAGACTATGGCTCCGGCTTTGGCACCGCCCGACGGCTTGAATAGTCCCCCGTGCCCAAAGTGTATGTTTTCAAAATTATTGACGGAGCCAAAGCCAGAGCCCATGCCGAAGCCGTGTTTTCGAAAAGGGCCTTACATTTTAAAAAGGTAAGGGGCTTTTCCGTTCGGGGCTTTTCTGGCAGGAGGACGAAGCCTATCCGTAGCCGAAGCCAAAGCCGAAGCCATGGTTTGGAAAAGGGCTGTGTTCAATTTTTTTTTTTTTTTTTTTTTTTTTTTTTTTTTTACAAATGATTGTTTTTATATATAGGCCTTACAACACAAAAAGTAGCTGCCTAATTAAATGTTTTCAACGTAAAATCTTTAATTTAATTAGTCCACTAATTACCTTCACCCGTTATTATCCCCTGTCCAACTAATAATAAACAAATACATAAAGTTAACGATACTATCGTAGTGCACTAATCAAACAAACAAAATATCATCTCCCAAATGGAACAAAAAAACCTAATAATCGCACTAAAAGGTGTCCTCCATGGTTAGTGTTTATCAGCAAACTTTCTATCCTTAGCTGGACTAAGCATTAGTAGATGAATTAAATTGTGGTGCCTATGTATGATGGTTTTGGATATAGGTTAAATATTTAGAAAGACAATTTAGAGAATTTTAAGATTACATTCAGAATCTTCTAGTGACAAAATTTTACCTAAAGTTTGGCAGTCGTAGGCGTATTGACTAAAATGGAGATGATGTATTTGATTGGTTTATATGCAAACTTCTTAAATTGTTTAATTAGTAATTCAATCGGGGCACTAATGCATGATGGTTTTGGAAAATTGTCAAACATGAAATCAAGCAATTTTGGTTTTATTATAACATTTCACTGAATTATTTTAGTATAAAAATACCCTACCAAGCGATTGACACTGGTGACGTTCGTTGACGAATAATTGAAGATTGATGACGTTATATGCCAGCTGGCTTGCTGATGATAGTGTCTGTGTAGCTAGCTTGTGCCTGCTGAATGTACACAGCAGTAGGATCACACAGAGAGAGATAGTTAGTACATAGATGAGCAGAATGCTGCATGCTGTTGTTGTGTGCATGCCGCGGACTTTACCAAAACAAACATAGAGCAAGGACACACAACCTCCACCTACAATAGAAGGAATTAAAATGGTGGAATTTTGGGGACGAATAGCATACAACCATGTATAAACAAGTTGGAAGTGCTTGCAGAAAGTCGTCAGTTGTTCTACTGATTGTAGGTGTTCTGCTTCTATCTAAACCTGCCGTTGCCGATATTCACCGTGCGAAAACTCACACGGGAAAAGTTTCTCCGTACCCGTCCAGTCAGCTGAGGTCCAACCGTGAAAAGTCTGACACGGACGGCATCGATGTTGGCGACGACTCGAGCGAGTTGGGAGATAGTTCGAATTCGATAGCAGATGAAGAATACGAGGCATGGGTTTTCGCCTTGTTAGCGACAACACTGGTTGGGATGACGGGGATTTTTCCGCTGTTATTGCCCATAGATGTTGGACCAGCCACTAACAGCAAAGGTGATTATTCCGCAATTTTTTTTTAAAACTTTGTACAGGTTATTTTCCTGCTGTAAATGTTATTGTTATGTTAGGGACTATTTCAATATAGTCTAGACTTGGACTAAGTAAGTTTGAGACTTTAATAGCTAGGATATTATTGTATCATGGAGTTTTTTTGTACGGTACATGTTTTGTGTTGTACTATGATTATTAAATGCTTCTTATAGTCTGTATTTTAACATATATTATAATTGTTAATTTGATTTGCTAATATTTCATAATTATAATCAATAAATAAATCAATTAAAAAAACCTATACTGCAGTGTTCTCCCTAACACAACAGTGGTCCGCTGGCCAAATGCCAGTTAAAACAACTGAGGGCCAGTCAACATTCTCTCCAAGTGGTCCAGCTGGCTAGTTCAGTGTTGAAAAGCATTCCCTGTTTCATTTGAAATAGGTATGAACTACGGTAGCGTAAAAAGCTGACAGACTAGTCAAATGACAAGCTAGCTGGTCCTGGTGGCCTCTCACTAAAAAAGTTATGGCAGGATTCTCCCCATGCACAAGCTAGCGTATCAGGCCAATACGCGCGAATTACGGGCCGATACGCAGAAATTATGGCCGATACGCAAAAAAAAAAGAAGCTTTTTTTATTTTATTATTTTTTATTATAGATTTTTATCAAATTCATAAAAAATCCTACCATAAAACCATTTTAAATGCTCCAGATTGCACAGTAAAGCTTTTCAAAACAAACATAAACATTAAAAAAAAATATTCCAAGGACCTGCTACCAATTCAGTGTGCTTCAGCCACACTTTCAAATTTGGGCCCAGAATATCCCACAGTTTTGAAAAATCCTGGGGAGAACCCTGTAGTTCTACATTAGAAGTACCCAGTAGTAGTGGTACTTAGTAATTACTATTAGCACAGTGTAGTTCAAAACACTGCAAATACGTACATTATCATATATATTTTATATACAAAAAAATGTCCAAAGTCTAACAATAACATTACTTTCAATCATGATCTGTTATTAGGAAATGGGCCTATCATGACCACATAGAACTATTAGCTTGTTACTCACTAATGTCAAACTGAGGTTGCTCGGAAAAATATGTAGCCACACCAGGAGCTGGGTGGCATTGCAGATCATACTTCCCACCAAAACAAAAATCGACTGGAACTCACTCCTGGTACCTGTCACAAACTTAACATCTATAGCCAGTTCCAGCAAGCTGTGTTAAACATGGAGGTAGAATCTAATTCTACCTCCAAGACAGGAAGTGAAGGAAAACCACGACTAATAAACAACGAATATAATAGCAAGCGCACCCAATTCCTGTCCGCTTTACTCCAACAGGAGTGTTGGACAGTATCCAAGACAACACAAGATCTAGTTTGTGTTGAAAGTGTGCAGACACCAGGCTCAGAATGTACCATGTATCCATGGGCATGTGATGAGCACGATGGATCACTTGCTGCCCAGCGCCCACCACCCCCACCCCTACACATCAAATAACTCCCAACATCATGCACAAGATCCACCCTTCGGATACTTCGTAGAAGTACCCACCCTGTTTGTGTTCCCTCAATCTTGGACATTTTCCTGTTGAATTTTAAAAATTAAATTTCCATAATTTAAAAAAAATGTTTCTTTTCCCTCAGCAAGTGCTAAACTGATCAATAGGCCCTACTCATTATTACCCAAGGAATGGGCAGAGTCGTCTGATTTTCTCCATGGTCTTATGTCTTGTATTTTAGCCTTGATTTGATTCCAGTCTTTCCTGGGTAAGAAATAACAAGTGCAAGGTTGACAATGTACAGGATTGGTAACTGCAGTGCAGGCCTTGATCTTAACCGAGGCCATTGGCCTCATGCCCTGTCTAGTTGGCCAGAATGCCCTTCAGAAAAATTGCACTGTCACTACAAACTTGGCCAGCATGCCCTTGTTTGATTTCTCTGATTTGGCCAGCAAAGGCCTGCCCCCATTTTTCCTAAGACTGAGGCCTGTAGTATTAAGAATTTTTGGGGTGATATGTTTTAAAGCACGCTGATTATAAAGTTCATGAATAACCATGGCAACAGTACCAATGGGAGACTTTTGTGACGTTAGAGGGCGCCCCAGTAAGCGGTCCTTTTCTATTATGAGAACAATAGAAAAGGGCCGCTTACTGGGGCGCCTGCTCTTGTCTCAAAAGTCTCCCATTCACCAGAGAAATATTTCTATCTAGAACAAAGTCAAGTCGAGACATTGGGGACAAACAATGACATTTAAAGACCACAAAATCACTCATTGCTTATTTTGATTGCTGCAATCAAAGTTGGCCCATTGTGTTTTCCTTAACTCTTTCACTACGGAATTTTATATGCAGCTGTGACTGAATTGTTTCATGTATTTTAGTGTTTTGAGCCGCTGCGTGAAGTACATGTAATTTACCAAACTGCTGTGAGCAGCGCGCCTTAGTGGAAGAGTTAAAACGTGAAACAATCTGCTTCATGATGACATTTTCACAGGTTGGCTGTGTATGGTGTGCCAAATTGAAGATAAGGGAGTGAAAATGAATCTACAGTACCGAATACTTCCAAAAGACAATGATGTACAGTCACTATTTCCCTTTTTTTTAAAGACAGTTGTGACTACAGACAGTACCTTCCTCCATGGTCTGTGCATGTGCATGGTGAAGTCTGAAACCATACATTCCAGTAGATGAACATGTATTGTTCTTCTACATATTTTACAGCTTAGAAAAGGGCAATAGAAAAGGGCCGCTTACTGGGGCGCCTGCTCACGTCTCAAAAGTCTCCCATTCACCAGAGAAATATTTCTATCTAGAACAAAGTCAAGTCAGAGACATTGCGGGACAAACAATGACATTTAAAGACCACAAAATCACTCATTGCTTATTTTGATTGCTGCAATCAAAATTGGCCCATTGTGTTTTCCTTAACTCTTTCACTACGGAATTTTATATGCAGCTGTGACTGAATTGTTTTATGTATTTTAGTATTTTGAGCCGCTGCGCGAAGTACATGTAATTTACCAAACTGCTGTGAGCAGCGCGCCTTAGTGGAAGAGTTAAAACGTGAAACAATCTGCTTCATGATGACATTTTCACAGGTTGGCTGTGTATGGTGTGCCAAATTGAAGATAAGGGAGTGAAAATGAATCTACAGTACAGAATACTTCCAAAAGACAATGATGTACAGTCACTATTTCCCTTTTTTTAAAGACAGTTGTGACTACAGACAGTACCTTCCTCCATGGTCTGTGCATGTGCATGGTGAAGTCTGAAACCATACATTCCAGTAGATGAACATGTATTGTACGTCTACTTATTTTACAGTGGTCAATGAGTCATTGAAAATAATGTTATAAAAACTGTCTGGATTTTGGCAGATTTTTGTTTTTGTTAAGTGTACAGTTTGAGTGTACAGTTTTGAGTGTACACAAGTCAGTGTACTTTCATACTTGCTCCGTGCGTTATGGCAAAGATACTAGAAACTCTAAGACAGGACACTCTATTCAGAAACATAAACTGCAAAATTGGTGCGCCCGCTGTCATTTGGTAGGTAAAACCAAAGATCGTTGTTCGATAAGTAGGGCCTACTAAATGGAAAAACTTAGGCCAAACGATCCCTCCAACTAAAAAAGGTGAAGGCAGATCCAAAATTTGGTATTCGGCAATTTAAATTGTGGCAATAATCCTAGCGAAATCGGCACATGGGGAAGGGCGCCATCCTGTGGTTGGTAGGTAAAAAGGCGTTACATCTGCTACCGTGCAAAACGGCACAAGTGTTCTACTGTATCTTGTGTTTCTAGTAGCTTTGGTTATGGTAATACACACTGTACACTGTATTGTACCTTCAGTTTGACAGGTTGTCATAAATGTACACACACTGCAAAAACTGGGGTGTTAATTTGATTCACTTGGTATCTATGACAACACCAACATGGTGTTAATTTTACCAACGATAAAGCAATGGGGATAACTAACACCATGTCGGTGTTGTCACATATAGATACCAAGAGAATCAATTTAACACAGTTTTTGCAATGCATGTTGGTAAAACATACATCAGGAGCAGATCCACTTTCCTCTGTCTTCAAACCCTATGTACAGTGTGTATGTTACACATGTATCATGAACTATGTCATGTAGGCCTATAACAAGCCGTGCACGACCAAATACATTGCACACACTACACAGACATTTAAATATTAGCAAACTGTGCCATGTCAGCAGTTTGATGGAGTCAGGGCCTCGTACCCACCAACCAACCACTACAAACACAGCTTGCAAAATTTTCACTGCAACCATGCGCACAAACTCAACCCCATTACATGTAGCCCACCTAGTTCAGACTGTAAATTGAATTTACAGATGCTGCTCATTCCATACGTGAGTGAGGGGTCAACATTGAGGGTCAGAACTCAGGAAGGACTTGGTTTGGTCTTGGCGTCCGCATGCCATTGGTCGCTGTGTGGCAGTTGGCCTGGTGTTGATCTGATCCTTGCTCTATGATCTGATGTGTCAAGGTCTCGGTGTGAATCTGGGACAGAGGCCGCCATTGTTGGACTTTTTCCAAGGAAGGTTTATCTCAAACTTGACTTCAAAATTGCAAATAACTGCAACCTGGCAGCTTGTGGCTTTGTGTGTTTGGTTTAATGTGTACACTATGCAAAATCCAAGATAATGTTAGATTTCCTAGGAGGACTGATAGGACTACCCATGGCAATTTCAGCAGTTTTTCTTCATGTGCCTTGCCAGAACCTGATGTTGGCGACCAAACACCTGAAACCATTCCCATGCACATACAATATCCAGTAATGCCAGTTGTCAATGCCAGTCTCTCAGTGAACCATCAACCTTTGACGCCCACTTCTTGTTCTGTTTATTTAGTATTATTATTATTATTTAAACTGGCCAGTCTTATCGGTGTAGGCCTACATCGTTTCTGATGACTTGCCAAACCAACTTTCTTGTCACTTCATGTACACCCTTAATCGGGTTCCTCCACCTCTCTAATTGTTCATTTTGGATCTTGATCCCTGGTACTCTCATCATCCGTTTCATCTAAAGCACCATATTTCCATGCCTTCCAGTCTTTTCTGATAATTGACACCTAGTGCCAAATAATTCACAAGCATACAGCAGCACTGACCAGACATGGCGTTGTAGGAACCATGTTTTTATTTAAGTTTTTAAGGATTTGTTGGTAAAAGTTTTTCCTTTTTCCCCAAAAATGGTTGTTTCGTTTTTTTTGCCAGGGCTACTCATCATTGATCTCCTCCCCCCCAAAAACAAACCCAAAACAAAACAAAAAAACACCAAACCCAGGTACAATGTGTACCAGTCGTGTTATTTCAATGTTTCTAAAATAAACACATAAAAATATGGACTAAATAATTGGTTGCAGTTAGTTTAACTGTATGGCGTACTACAAATTAACTTATTTTGATAACTGATTCAAACACTCTGTGGTATGATGTAATCCACCCCCCACAGCTCTAGGGACATCCCCCTATTTCTACCTTGCATCTTTATTTCTTTGTTACAAAGTATTGATTGAATTCAGTGTACACATCAAAAGGACCCCCCCCCCCAAAGCTTTAGGGACATCCCCTATTTCTACTTTGCTTCATTATTTCTTTGTTACAAAGTGTTTATTGAGCTCAGTGAACATATACACATTAAGGAACTGAACATTGTCATTACATAATGTCAACTATTAATTTCTTAACTGTACATGTTTTCAAAAGGAATTCTTGGCTTGTGATAAAAGAATTGCAATTCAAGGTGTCCTTGCTGGGACACGCAACATCACAGCATCAGCTCTTACAATATCTGTGGTGCACCGCAGCTGTTTTTGGTCCCAATTGTAATAAGACACCTGCAGTTGTCACGTAGGCCAAGTCTATTTATGTACAATGTAAACCACAACGGGGCGCTAGGTGTACAGTGGTTGTGTGTACACTGAACAATAAGATTGGAAAACGGTGTAGACATAGCAGCAAAAGGTCTTTTTGTTTTTTTTTCAAAGAAAATATCAAATGGTGTTCAGTTGAATGAATGCTTTATGACTTATTTGTTCTCGTGGTACTTTATATGGATGCTATGTACAGTGTATAATCAGTAGGCCTGTCTGCTTTCCAAGAACTGAAAAAAACCTTTAAATAAGGGAATAAAAGACTGAGGTCTTAAACGGCCGCTTAAAACTGGCAGGGTCGTGGCCGTGTGATAAAGGACCGAGCTGAAGGTTTTAAATGGTCTTTTAAGACCAAGGCACTACTCTTTTTATTTCCATTCACAAATGCCCTTTTTGTTGAAAAGCATAATAATGTATGAAACTGTTTAATTTGTCAATTACTGTCACGTCCTCGGGCTCCATTTCGCAAAGGGTCAAATTGCATGCAATGCTCAACTGTTGCGCGATGCGCGCATACTTAGATTTTACATTGGGTACTGGTATGTAGGCCCTATTCATTTTGCTTTGCAGAAATTAGCGCCCGCATAAGAATAATTGCCAACTGGTTGTAACACTCTCAGCCGTGTCTTTATCGGCCATTTAAACACCCCCATGTGACATGCTCTCGACCAATCAGAATGGATTAACTGTCCCAGGTATAAATTAATGAATGAAAAGTAACACTAAAAATCCACAGGTGCCTTGTGTAGTGGAATTCAAACCCACAGCCTTGTAGAGGTTTCCAGAACAGAACACCCCTAGAACACTATTAAGGAGAGGCCAGTCGGAATTCTTTAATCAGCAGTTGGCTGCAAACAAGCTGCACAGGAAATTTAAAGGATATCGTATATTGAAAAAAATATCAGTCTCTTTTCAGACTAGTTGCGATAATCGTAACCCTCCATCCTCCTGGTGGTCGGAGAGGATGGAGGGTTACGATTATCGCAACCTTTTTTCAGACTTGGTATTTTTGACCATTGTCAAGTAAGTATTTTTTGTTGTGTCCTAACTGAATGGCATCGACTGTGGCCACTGGATACGGTTGGCAATAGTACATTGCTTTGTAGAGTAACCGACCATCATGGAGGAAGCCTGCATGTTTTAACACAATCAGTGTCCTTTGTTAATGTGTATTCTGTATTGAGTAAAAAACAAACATTAAAAACACTTTTTGTCTTGTGGTTTAAAAGCACATAAATAATGTAGGTGCAGGTCTGGAATTAAACTTGGGGCAATGGCCTCTGTTGCCCTGGTCTTGGCCTTGGTGCCCCTTCAAAGGTTTCCCGTAGTCTTTAAGATTTTCCAATGGAAGTGCCCTTTGCAAAGTGAAAAATGGCCTTGCCCTCTCAAAGATGAAATTCCAGGCCGGTAGGTAGCAATTCATTCTACATTATGTGGGTGATACACATTCCCCTCCCCAGCTGAGTCCCTGTTTCCCTAAATATTTCCTCTATCCATGTGGACACGCTCTGCCTACTTGTTGATGTTAAAATTTGTACAAGCAGTGGCAAGTAATGTGAAGGTCAAACCATAGAGCTCATGTAGCCCTATATTGAAAGCAATCACACTCACAACAAGTAGTTTTGGAGAGTAAGTGTGTTGGAAATAATGTAGGTCTTGTCTGAAGGGAATTGAAATTAGATAAGAAGTGAAACCGCAGATTGTGTTTATTAACCACTGTACTGTATGACAGTCGAGACTAAAACCAGTTATTTAATCATCCAGTACTACAGTAGTACCATAAAAAATTAATACATGAATGTTAGAGAAAGGGCACTTTTCTGGAGTCCAGACAGTTCAAGTTGGCTTATGCAAACAATGGCTAGACGATAGACACCGTCCAGGAAGTTCAGTACACTGCAGGTTGTTTGGTGTTGAGACTTCAGCGTCATGCTCCGATGCATTTATAATACATAATGTAGATAGTGCACTGGCTGCTAATATTATGTCAAACTTTACAGGCATGATTAATAGGCCTATCATCATGGCACAACGACCAGTGTACGGGTCATGAAGTCATCTTGCAGGTCTTGTCCTTCCTTATAAAAGCCTGGCATATGTTTTATAGGCTACATTGTCAAGTAATCGGAAATGCAATGTTATGTGCATGTTTAAAAAACACATGGCGTTAACCTGATGAGTTATGTCAAAACAAAAGGAGAAAAGTATGAATTTATAACAAGGAAACCAAATAATGCATCGTTTTATACACTGTGAGTGGTACTCAGTTTAGTTTGTTGTGCATTTTCATAACTGTATGCAAACTAATTTAAGGCCTGAAAGTTTGTTCATTGATAAAGGACACCTCAGACTCAATCAGGAAAATACAAATTTCTTCGGGAATATTTCAAAGGGCACTAAGAAGGAAATGACCAGGGGCATGGAGGTGATAGTTTGTGTTGCCTCTATGAAGTGCATGTTTCAGACGTGTAATTTTCAGTACATATTTCAGTTAAAGTTGACATTTAAACAGTACATTTAAAATCAGGCTACTATTTAACTTCCTGAGGGCAAGTAAAAAGCACAGACGGTTTACTTTTTCAAAAGCTTAAACGCAAGGCCTGTCAATGTCAGCTACATGTAGGTTATAAATCAATCAACAATCCCTGCCAATAAAAATCAAATTCTTGGGTTGGCCACAAGCAACCTTTAATCTCTTTAGTTGGCTGCAATCAACCTCCAGAAAATCACTGTGATAAAATCAATAATCAGATAACATTGACTATAGCTTGTGAAACATACAGGAAACATACAGTTATAGGAACAAAGAAAGGAAGAAATAAATGCAATAAGCGTTTCTTGATTTTATTTATTTTAGCTTCAAAGCTTTTTGTCCATTTAAAACTGGCAGGGTCGTGGCCCTGTGATAAAGGACCGAGCTGAAGGTTTTAAACGGTCCTTTAAGACAGAGGAACTACTCTTTTTATTCCTATTCACAAATGCCCTTTCAGTTGAAAAGCATAATAATGTATGAAACTGTTCTGTTTTTTTTTGTTTTTTTTAAGTATATTTTTCAATTCCTTTTGCGAAGGGTCAATTTGCATGGGACGCTCAAGGGTTGCGTGTATGCATACTGATAGACTTTACATTGAGTATCAGTTTGTATTAATTGTGCTATGCGTAAATTAGCGCCGGCGCAAGTATTATTGCTGACTGGTTATAAACACTCCCCGTCATGTGTTTATTAGCAGTTTAAACACCCCCCATGTGACATGCTGTTGACCAATCAGAATGGATAAACTGTCTGGGGTACATGTATGTGTGATTTGAATATTAATTGCCAGGAAGTACAGTAAGTCTACCTCTGTTACCCAGTCAAAGACCTGTTCATATGTTATACACTGCATGTCCTTGCTCTGTGACTGCCTGTAGTTAAAATCACAATAGGAAGGGACAAAAAGATAAAACCACAAAACAAACACAGCTAACTCTTCAATTTTAGATAACCAAATTGTGCAAACTAAATGTGCCTATTGTATTTAAAATTTAGTCACTGCATTTATGTTAACACAAAGACAACATTTACAACTGATTCACTTTTGACTGTGACGACTATTTTTAGTGGATTCAGTAATCAGAGTTCACCCTTTTTGTTATTACCCTGACTTGTATTAATCTGATTGTAACTATGGTCATGCGGCTACAGCTGCAGCTGTTGCTATGGGCAACCTATGCTTCAATGCATGTTCATGTGACAATCAAGCCACAACCACAGGAAAGGCCTAATCTGAGGCTAATGGGAAAACTTAATAAATAGCCCTTATCATTAAAACAGGAAATGTTAAAAAAAAGTTATAAAGGGCTGTTTTACACTCTAATTATGATATTGATCTATGTAGTTTACAATTATAATAATTTAATATCAAAAACACCTGTATGAATTCAACATAAAATTACAAGAGAGCCCTGGCTGACCATTTCATATCTTCATTCGTTTCATTTATTTATTCTGGTTGTGAAGCCAAGGATTCTCAAAAAAGCGAATTTAATCACTATGCTGTAGCGAAGAAACCCACAGAGAAGGCAAGGATGGAAATTTCCATTTTAGATGTGGTAGGAAAACCTCAGAGATTTATTCCAGGGACACAAAGTACTCTTTTGTCCCAGTAACAGAAGGTAGTGGCAAGCAAAAAATGGCTTGTGAGAAAACAATTTGGCATATCTGTTACATTTTTGCAGCAAGAATTACCCCAAAGACATGTTTCCCCATTTCCATGCAGAATTTAAGCTTCCTATAATGACTTTTGAATGGCAGAGAGCTGATCAAACTTTCAAGCTTAGTTTTCTTGATACCCAATTTTGCACATTTAGGCTAATGTTTATAAGGCCTCTTCTTGGTAAAACCTTCTTCCGGGCACACGGCGATTAGGTCACTGGTGTGCATACATGTACATGTACATGTACATTTCAAATTTCCTCATGGTTTAGCCACCCCTGGATTCTTCCAAGGAGCTATAAAAATAGTCTTCAATTCAATTTAAAACCAAACTAAGGTTGGAAGGGCAGACTTTTCTGACCTCCATTAAAAGTCAAACCAGAATCATTGATGTTGCACATAACGTTGCACCTACCCTGGTTGCAACCTTGTTCTATGGTTGCATGTACAGTTTTATACATTGTATACAAATATCAAGCAATAAACCACAAGGGAAACTGACTGGTTCAATGTTTAAATCAATTTTGGGGTGAACAAAGAAAAAAATGACTGGAGTTGGATTTGAACATGCGACCACCGGCTGTACCTACCGACGCTCTACCAACTGAGCTATCCAGCCTTAATGTTGGCGGTCTCCCTATTTTGTCAATATCTTTGTTCGGGGCGGGTGGGGGGGGAGGTGCCTGCTTTTTCTACTTTAATCTATCTTATTTTATATTTCCGTGGAGGAATCAGCAATTTTTGTTATCTAATAGCATGAAATGTATACAAAAGCGAAGCCTATCATATGGATGTCCTTATTTTTTCAAGGGCAAAATATCATGCCCGAAAAGGCCATGAAAGGCCATGTTTTAGGCAGGAAACGATTTCATCCAGCAAAGTTTGCGTAGTAAAATATTTAGAGTGGCCATGTTCTGTGCACACGCTGAATGCTAATTGAGTAGCAAATGATGAATTTTTTAGTAGCAACTAGCAACTGCAGCTGATGAGTGATACATTTTGTGCAGCATTTTGCACAGTAGCAGCAAAGGTAGAAGTTCACACAAAGTACAATTCATGAATATTCCTTACTTAAAGTTAAAAGCCATTTTGGTCAGCTTTCTCCTTGTATTATTTGACCGTTAATATTCACACTCTGTGCTGTTCTTTCTTATCTCCTGATTATGATATCAGTACTGTGTTTATACACAGTCAATCTTAATCTCAAATCTGAGATTTAAAGTGCAAAGGCCAGTGATACATCATGTACATGCCTTCATGGTGGCGCTTTAGTCGAGTCATCTAGAAAAATGTCCGAGGCCGAGGTCTGAATCTCAGTCCAAGTCTCGAGTCCCAGTGAGTCTGAGTATGAGTCATGGTGTTCCAAGTCGGAGTCCACAAACAACCAATGGCAGTTCTCAAGTCTTTCAGTAGTCTGGGTGCAAGACGTTGTTGTTCTTCATCTCTCGCCTATTGCGATTTCCCCCTGTAGATCCGCACTCTATGTGATACACGAACCCTCGAACGATTGTGGGAACTGTTACCAAAGACTGATAATAACATCAGAACGTCTTGCACTAAGACTTGTCTTCCAGTAGTGTATCATAACGAAACTACATGTAAAATCTTAAAATATGCATGAAGTGTTTTTTGGGGAAAATAAGACGAAAGGACTCCCCACCTACCCCTAGAAACATTTTTCTTTAATTCATCATACCACAAGGAGTTTATAATCAGTTTATTTTCTATGCAATGTGTCTGGCACGACCATTATCGACCGACAAAGCAATCTCCTTACAGATCTATGTGTAGTTAGTGCAACAAAATAAGTAGGGTACAACATGGATGTTGATGTTGTAATTGAGTTCAAGTTTAATTGTGTTTCTGAAGTAAATCAATTGGTATTAAACAATCAATAATACAACTGCATGGAGATCTAATTACGTTATGTGTGCTTGTCGTACATTTGTCACAGCAGCAGAAACAATGTTAGTCAGGTGGCTTAGTGAAATTACCATGACACGGCGGAAAAAAACACAAATTTTGGCACAAAACTTCCTTAGGGCTTACCACTTAATGTTAGGGTAGGCACCATCCGGATTTTCAAATGTAAAATTTGTCCCCCTTTGTTTTGTACACATGCGAGGGGGCAGGACATAACTCCAATTAGGAAGAGAGTTCAGGAATAAGACTTACATAATGTTGTAGCCCTACCCTAGTAGAGACTACTCACAAAGTTTGAGATCTTACCCTCCTAGGAATGAATTATTATTGATTTTTGAAGATTTAATATTTAGCTGTATGTTTTGTACACACACATAGCACAATAGCAGTAACAATAGACAACCAATTAGTACAAGACAAAGGGGGAAACATTTTTAATTTGAAAATCGGGATGGTTCCTATCCTAACATTAATTAGTAGGCCCTAAGGAATCTTTGTGCCAAAAATGGTGCTTTTGTTCGCCGTGTCAAGATAATCTTGAAATTTAACGCTAAGCCACCTGACTATGTAAAATTGCTTTGTTTCAAAACAGGGTTTTGATATTCATTTTTGTAATGAGAAGTTTGTTGTTTGTGGAAAAGCAGTGTACACGCGTAATTCCCACAGCAAAGCTAATTTACAGAAAATGGTGCTTATCAAATTTGTCTGCTAAGTTAAAATTTGTAGGGAACCAGTCTTGAACAGTATAAACTATATGATATTTTGGCTGGTAACCTGTATCTCCTAAGTAAGATTTTTCTGTGCTAAACAATTTTTTTGTGCAAGCAGAAGAACTCTTGCTTAATCAATTCAGATTACCGGCCAAAATTTTACCAAATGTAGATAACTTGTAACTGTTTACTTTTGCTTAGCAAATATGTATTTGTTTAGCAGTTTTTTTCTGTTTAATAGCAGTAAGGAATTGAGGCATGAACATTGCACATTATGTAATACAAAGAAGGTTAAAGGTTAAATTTTGACATTGTCCAAAACTAATGATACATGTTTTTATAACAGAACTATGGAGTAAGGCCAGCTAAAAACAGTTTGTTTGTTTGTTTTGTGCTTGCAGAAGGAGCAGCCAAATTCAAGTGTCTTCTAAGTTTCGCAGTCGGAGGCCTCCTGGGGGACGTCTTCTTTCATTTGTTGCCAGAGGCTTGGTCTCATGTCCCACCAGGTAAGAAGTTGCATTAGAAAAGGATTTGTTTTTTCACTTTCTTAAACGTTCAGCTTTAAGAGCGTTGTCACACGAGGCACTTTTTTTTGCAGGAAACGTAGGGGATTTGGTAGTTTTAATGTATTGTCATTTTTTTTTTAGTGCTGCTTCATAAAATAGACCTTTATCGTGGTGCAGCCATCTTGATTTTCTCCCGTTCAAACCAAAGTAACCAAACCGAGGCTGGGAGGGCAAATAGTCTAGTTCCTTTTTGTACAATGAATATTAGCATATATTACTGTTATTGGATACAGGGAGCATGACCAAGATGGTTGCAGCATGATAAAGGTCTATTGAGCTGTGTCTTTGCCTTTTAGCTACTGAGTTTTGTACTTCGTTTTACTCAGTTAAAATGTTAAAATGGAAAATGGGAAAGTTAGGGTTGCAATATTTTCATTTCATTTATTAATTTCACAGGATAAAAACAGCAACAAGATGTAAAAATGGATACGTAAAAATCATTAAATAATAAGAGATTGCACTAAGGAGACAGTGTTAGAAAAAAACCTGCACAAACAACAAACAGCCCTCAACACCCCCCAACAAACAAAATTTATACAAAACGTGACAGTGCTTCCTGAAGGCAGACTGAACTACTATCTAGTTGCTATCCAAGCAATGGCAAAAAAAACAACAACAAGCAGCAATACATCAATGGAGTTAAAAAGTGGAATACAAAAAAAATACAAAAACCAGGCCGCCAAAGGAAATAAAAAGTGGGCTAAAAATATAAAAACTAAACTGTTTTTTATCCCTGCTTGGGTGAAGCCTTGTCTATTGAAAAATACATTAATACACATTAAATAGTTGCAAACATTTTGTTCTAAACTTAATATCCATTGATATTTGCAGATGATCATGCCGGCCAGGTCAGTATCGGACTATGGGTCATCTTTGGCATATTTGGTTTCCTCGTCTTAGAAAAGATGTTTGGAGACGAGGAAGCAGAAAAGGAAGACGCAGAGGTACAATACAAAATAATTGTCATTTTAATACTAAAGAAAGCTGCATTTGTAAAGACATCTGTTTCTGTTACCATTTTTCAGTAATGATACTTCATTCTTGTTAGCACCAGACAGTTTGTCCTTGAAAAGGGGCCAACCTCTACTAAGGAAGTGAATTTCTACTGGGACATTTTAAGGAGCACCAAGGGAGGCAATTGCCCCTGTTGAATTTTGTCTGCATTTTACTTACGTTTAACTTTCAACAGAAAGATAAATTTCTGGACGTCATGATCGAAATTGGAAGCCACAACCCCACAACCCCACAACCCCACAACCCCACAACCCAGTTTTCTTTTGTGTCACGTTACAGTCTGGATGCAAGTGTTACACAAGTAACGTTTTGCAATTTGAAAACTAAATTTTCTCGCAAATACAGATCACGAACCCCCCAAGAGAGACGCTTAAGGCTCAAGAACCAGGAAAATATCTACGGCCAAATAAGTCAGCCCTGACCCCTGCTCCGTCGTCCCAGGGGAACGGCCACATCCTGCCAAAGAACAATAACAAGTCCAGAAAAAGAAGGAAAACGCAGGAAAATGGACATGGCAAGATCAAGGACAGAGAGACCAATGGATGGGCAGCTTCAAACGGACACGCCTTCAAGCATGATGACAATCATAATGGATATGTGATGTCTGTGGATCGTCCAAAAGTAGAATGCAAAGAAACCAAAATCAAGGTAAGACATAGGTTACTTTGTTATTGGGTAATGTTGTGTTGAAAACTGAGATAAACTTTCTCCAGAGTCCACTTGAAATATGAAGTCTGTGGATGGTCAAAATATAGAATGCAAAGAAACCAGAATCAAGGTAAGACGTGGGTTGTTTTATTATTGGGTCATGCTGTGTTGAAAACTGAGATAAACTTTCTGTAGAGTCCACTTAATTTTGAAAATAAAATACTTTACATTATGCATTACATTAAGCAGTTCCCTGAAGAGCTCTGTCATCTGAAGAGGGATAAAAGGAAGGAGGCATCTGGCTTACTGCTTCACGACATGTTGTATTTCTTGTTACCTAGGAAATTTGATCATCTTCTCGCAGATTTGAAATGGAAATTTACTTACAGTTATGCATTTTGACATTTTAAGACCGAAAGGTTACCGTGCCCTTTAAATCAGGGCCTGTTGTGAATTCAGGACGATTCAACACCCTCAGAGATTGCAAGTCATCCATCATTAATCAATACACTCAAGACTAATAACCGAGCATCTGTGCGATGGAAGGGGGGTTGATAATGACGTTTGCTCAGCCTCGTTGACTACGCGATGGCAGAGTTAGCGTCAAACTCTAATTTAGGCAGGAATTATCGGCTCTACTGCATGTATACACCCACGAGACGAGTAATTGCGCATTTGCCTGCTGTCCTGTGTGTCACTGTGTTTTTGTAGAAAAGACAACTTGTCATTCTGGTGGGTGCCTTATGTTGCTTTCATACAGACACGGACAGAGAAACACACTAAAGGGGGCCATTTTGCATTTTTTCACTTTGAGAGCAGTTTTTCCCGATGGTTGTTAAAAAAAAATTAAGCACCTTAAACCACCCAAAAATTGTTTTCAACATGTGAATGGACGTACTGAAAATAAGTTGGTTATATCTTTGCATTTTAAATCACCCTCAAATTTTCATTTAAAAAAATGGACGAAAAAAAGTGACCTAAATTTTCTGTCCATTATTTGATTGAAAATGTGTGGTAATTTGAAAAAAAGGTAATAATAATCAACTCAACTTAATTTCAGTAAAAGCTTTTTATGTCCATTTGAATATTGAAACACTTTTTTAGTGGCTTGAGATGGTTAAAGAAAGTTACAACCATTGGAAAAACTGCTAATGTGACGGATGCAATGCGGTCCGCTTTATTGTTTTTCTTGTCTTTTGCATTTGACTTTGTACTTTGGACTTTTTCTTCTTCTTTTCATTCAAAAAGTGTTCATGTTTTATTCCTAAAGTTTCACGTTGACGATTTTTACTTAATTTCTTTCCATTAAGAATTATTGAAAAACAATTGGGGAGGGAATGTTCATGGAGAGCACAAAGTATTATCTTTTCCCAAAATAGCTTCACTGAAATAAATTTGTAAAAATTAAAAGGTCAAATTAATTTTTTTTTTCTCCTGCATTTTTCTCGTGAATAAAATCGGGTAAAAATATTAAGATAAGGAAACATTGTGCAATCATATGTGCTTGACTCGATATTTTTTACAGTAGACAAAAGTTTAAATCGAATTTCCAATCCTCATCTGAAGAAACAAAACTCATCAGTTTCTGGAAATCCAACGTAAATTCCCAAACCTGGACTGAAGTAAAGAAATAAATCCCAGTGGAAGATTGATATTTACGCTCCGAGAGGAGTTCCTCAAACATGCCTTTAACAGAAAGTGCTAGAAGCAAGATAAGATCTTGTTTGCATGAAGCTGAATGTCTTCTCACAACCCCCCCCCCCCCCTCTCCTTCTTTCTCCGTATTCCTGCTAAATCAAACGGCAATCTCTCCAGTTTTTTCCCTCATTGTTCCCACTATGGCTTCGCATATCTGCCTACCGGATTCACCTCACGTTTGCTAAAGCTTCCCTTTCTTAACCCCATCGCCTCCTCGTGCAGACAGATCGTGACTACATATAAGCGACTGCAACCATTCAAACAAACAGGAAAAGGTCGAGTAATCGATTTTTCTCCCTTTGGAGAAGGAAGGGGGAGGCGGGTGTGGGGGGGGGGAGTTGTATGTCTCGTCACTTGCTCATTCTACATTAGAATCAGGAACGCTCAGTGAGGGTGTCTGAGCGTGCTTTATGCTCTGAATCACGCGAATATCTTAACTTTATTTGGGCTGACGTGCTTGCTTTGAATTTAAGGAGACGGTTTGAGTGTCTTTCCTCTTGACTAATTCAATGAATGCTAACAGTGGGTTTTTTTTTTTGAAAATGTATACAGCCAGAAACTAGAGCGAAAATGTTTTCAACTAAAAAGTATTATCAGTTTTTAAAGATGTGCAAAGGTTTTTTTTTTAACTGCCTTGACTATAAAAACAGAAACAGCATAAAAACATGTAAAAGTCATACAGTGTTTTTACACTTTTTATGCAAGTATCATATTGATTGTCTTTATTTTTTGATAAAAAAAAACAGATTAAAAAAAAAAATTATTACTAATTCCAAAACTGTTTTAATGTATCATATCAGGGAGTTATAGTCCCTTGAACTCTGTGTGTGTGTTTTGCATCTAAGCGTGGAAGTTCATTTCATCAAAACTATGCATTAAACATGACAGACAACATCCTCAATGGATGTGATAATTTGCATTGTGGGTTTGCCCACACCGATGTTTAAAGCACTGTATACTTGGTGCGTCACGAGTCCTGCAGAAAAACAATAAGGCGCCTCCACACCATTCAACCCCATGGTCTGAACATTCAAGAAGGAATTGATTAACTCCGTTTTGTCTTTGCCTTCTCCTTTTTCCACAGATGCCCCCCTTTTCAATCTGTCTTGTTCACTATTTGTTTTTTCCCCCTTTTCCCACCTTTGATTTTCTTGATTTTCTTGTGGTTAAATCAGCTTCATCCCTCTACAACCCCCTCCCCCTTTTTGTCTCCCTCTTCATTGTTCATCCCTTGCATCTTCTGGCTGCTGTCTGCCTCTCTCTTTTCACTTTGTTTACTTGACTGCTTCTGGTCCTCTAATATACTTGTGTGTGTGTGTTGTGTTAGCCTTTAAGAAAGACTCTGCTAGGGTTGAAACGTAAGGCAGTTGAAATCTTTTTGAAAAACAATAAGTACAGGATTCGCAGTGGACTCTCGCCACTGGGCACGATTGGTGGTCTGTTGCTTAAGATATCTGCTCCAGAATGTAGATGGTAGTGGGTTCGAATCCCTCCCAAGTAGTACGTCTGTGGATTTTTTTTTTTCAAACAAGAATCAGGAAGTACCGAGTATGCAGTTCTTTTATCACGCAGTGGTGTGAAACCAAAATATTAGATAACATTCTATCTATTATAACCAATAGTCACAACATCTGCCTTTACTATCATCCAACTCAACTAGAAACATTTTGTAAATGTCGTCAAATGTTTCGGTTTGTTTTGAGTACAGTCATTGGCAGTAACACCTGATGGACTTTGTATTTTGGTAATGTTGACCTGTTCTACATTGTTTGTTGGATTTGACAGTGATGAACCAGTAATAATCGGTCTTGTTGACATCTGACAATCACTTTATTATTTTTGTCTATTTGTTTGTTTGTTTACTTTAAATGTTATCATTGTGCATTGACACCCATTGAACTCTGTGGTATTTCGGATTTGTTGTTGTTGTTGTTTTTTATGTTTGATTTTTTCTTTCTGTAACTGATGTAACAATTGGCTAGGGATACCCTTACACTGAAGTGTGATAAACACTGTATGTTGCAGTGCTTTCCCTGCAGTGCTTTCCCTTTTTAGGAGGGGGGGGGCAGGTGCCCGAGTAATATGCCTGTGGATTTTTTTCACAGGACTAGGGGACAATACTGAGTATACAGTGCTTAACACATCGGTGTATGGGTACAAAAACAAATAATATATGCTTTATCTGCGATGCAAATTTAACAAGGGAGGGGGCGGGTTGCATCAGTCATTTGACTCATCGTGTGTGGTCTCTTTTTCTCGTCCATTCATACAGGTCACTGGGTATTTAAATCTTCTTGCCAACTTCATTGACAACTTCACACACGGTCTGGCTGTAGCTGGAAGCTTTCTAGTCAGCAAAAAGGTGAGGAAACTGATCAAGCCAGACAAAACAACCGCGATGTCAGACTTGAAATAAAGTCTAAGGGACATGCTGCATCCATGTGGACTTCCGTGCCTGGGGATTGTTTTCATGCTATTATCTAACGTCTTTTCGAAAGGAATGTCAATTTTTACCCTTGGCTGCTTGTTTTGCAGAGTTTGTGCTGGATTACCTCCTTTAC
This sequence comes from Marthasterias glacialis, assembly GCA_911728455.2. Classification (NCBI taxonomy): domain Eukaryota; kingdom Metazoa; phylum Echinodermata; class Asteroidea; order Forcipulatida; family Asteriidae; genus Marthasterias; species Marthasterias glacialis. The sequence goes on from OU452231.1 coordinate 9,348,657, forward strand.
CTCCTGAAGGATTACATCAACAAAAAACTGAATTACTATCCAGTTGTTTACTCTGTTCTTAAAATATTGTTGTACCCTGCTTGATTTAAATCCCATACGTGTGGCCAATTTGTTGTTTCTAGCGTGGGTAATAAAATATTAAATTGAAATGTTAATGTTGTACATGACATTTTTAAATTTCCAGTTTTTCCTTTTTTTTCTCTTTTTTTTCTTTTTTTTGGGGGGGAGGTTGATATTATAGTTAAAACTTACTTTAAAATATTGTTTAGACCTGTAGCCATTACAAATGTAAAATCTTTTTAGGTAAGGTTGAAGCCCCAACCCCTAAACATATTGACCAATCACAGCATGGGCTACATCATCATTGTCAGACTTTCTGTGGCGAAGCCACATGTGGCGCAGCCAAGGCTGTGATTGGTCGACATGTAATGGGGCAGGGCTTAATGGATTAGTCTATTGATTTATTCCAAAAAAAAACCTAATATCTGAATATTTTGATCTCTGTACAGTGTGGGTTATTGACAACTGCAGCTATACTGCTACATGAAGTTCCACATGAGGTAAGTCATATCCACATGGTCCCGTTACAAAATGGCGGCTGCCGGCTGCGGCTGGATCACCACGTTAACATACAGTGAAGCATAGGCTACCTTTAGCAACAGCCATAGCAACAGCCATAGTCGCAATCTGTACAGGGCCAGACTTGCTTACATTTACAGACATGCACCCTTTCAGCTGATCAACTGATTTCCCCTTTTTTTCTTCTTTAACAATAATGCTTTACAAATCTGAAAAACAAAGTTAAGTGTGGTTGGCCATTTCATCTTTCAATGCAATTACAAAGTTGCATGTCTGATATCAGCAAGGTCTGCTAGACAATGGGTCATCAGTGTAACTTCTGATAACAGCCCATATCTCCTCTCTGAGGAAACCAGCATCCCAGCAGATGCTGCTTTCATTGCTGCTGTCGTCGTCGCTGAATGATGCAGTTTTCCTTTGGGTCGTTTGCCATGAGAGGTTACCCAGAGCACCAGACTGCTAACATCCAGCTCAGGGCCCAACTTCACATAGCTACATTTTTTTCAGTGCCAAGCAAAATAGTAACAGGGCACCAATTTTGGCTGGTAACCTGTTTCTGCTTAGCAATATTTGTCTGTGTTAAGCAAGTTTGTTTTTGCACTTACCAGCTTTATGAAATTTGGCCTTGATGTCTGTGGCAGTACCTAGCAAATCCTAGCCTCCCCTGGTTCTGATGTTATCACAGTAACATGGAAGTCATTTTTTCAGGAATTTTCACCGTCACCAAATCTCATCCCTGGATTTATCAATTGTTTTGCTGACCTCTTTGTGATTGGTTTCAAGTACAATGGGTTTCCCCCAACTCCCCCATCTCACCCCTTCAACCTCCGCAGCATTATCTCCATTGAACTCCTTTCTCCCTCAATTTCCCTCCCTCAACCCCCCCCCCCCCTTCTACAACTGTTTCCTGTTCAGAAAGTAATCCCCACATCGTCTTTGTCTTTCACAGATTGGCGATTTTGCAATCCTTCTACGATCAGGTTTTGACAGATGGCGAGCGGCCAAGGCCCAAGTCTGCACAGCCACGGGGGGTCTATGTGGGGCCTTGCTGGCCCTCCTGTCTGAGTCTGCTGAGAAGGCAGGTAAGGAGAAACAAGAGTCAGGGTTGTCAGGTAACCTACAGACTGATAAATGGTAACCTTTACACGGCAAAGGTGGATTTTCTTTTCAGGTGGATTTGTGCTGGGTTTATGCCCTCTGTTGGTCAGGTTTGTACAGCTTTACAGTCATGTCTCACCACATGAGGGCGGCATACAGTGCCACAACTGTTACTGTTGAATGAACTTCAACCATGAAATCATGGTAACCATGATTCTATGAATCTACAATCACATTCTTGAAAAAAAAGAGATAAAAAGTTTTTGTTTTTTTTTTGGCTTTGCAATCTTTGATATGTTATATTTTTCTAACGACAATTAGGACTGTATCAAGTTTAACAAAAGCAGGGTTTCCCCCATGCATTATTTAGCTAGCTTCAGCTAAACTTGCAAAATTTGGGTCCAGAAACAGTTTGGAAAAAAACATGGGTAGAACTCTGAATAGTAAGCCTTCAGATTTATAAGCGTTCAGAATTATAATCCCACATCATCCCTTCAATTCAATTCAATTCAATAGAACATTTATTTCATACACTCAAATTTCAAAACATAACATTGCAATAAAGACACATGTAACAAGACAAACAGGTAACAAAGAACGAACGAACAAACAAACACGTCAACAGACAAACAAAACAGCGCTAAAATACATTAAAAGGAACAGAATAAGACTGCAAAAAAGCTACAGTAATTAAGAGCAAATAATTGATGTGGACTGAAACAGATCCCGTGAAAACAGACTATGAGTTGACTTTTCCGTTTTATCGCATCACAGGAGACAGTGCAGCTTGGATTCTACCATTCACCTCTGGGGGGTTTCTGAACATTGCCCTGGTGACAGTTCTACCAGATTTGTTAGAGGAAACGAATCCAAGGTATGAATACCTTACTAGCATAATGAATATGCAAGACATGATGTGGATAGTTAGTACATATTCATGATAGAGGATTAGCTTATGATAATGGATGGAAATGTTTGTAGAGTTTGTAATTTGACCATTTGTTTGAAATGACTATATGATTTGTTAAACTTTCTTTTCAATAACTTGTGATCATTTGTTTTTATTTTCTAGAGAGACTGTGAAACAAATCCTGTGTCTACTTTTTGGCATTGGTGTCATGGGAGCTGTTAACCTAGTGGTTGATTGAACAACGTGGTTTAATGTGTCGTTTAAACCGTGGTTAGTAGCAGTTTAGTGAAGCTTATTGTTTAAGGTTCTAGTTTTAAGCGGGTTCCAAGTATAGTATTGACCCCCTTGCTCGTACGTCACACACGGCGTCTGTGCCACATTCACCATTTTGGTAGCCAACGGTGAGTGTGTAAACGCCGTGTCACCTGAAATTTGCACTACACTGTGTAACACACAGGGATATTGACTCCCAAAATGGTGCAACCAAGATTATTGTGATGATGAGGCTACCATAGTTGAATTTGGTCAATAGCTATTACCTGGTTAAAATAATTCTCAGCGGAGTATTCATTTTAAACCAAGCTGTCCTTGCCGTAATTTAGTGTGCTACGTAGAAGCTACAAGTTGGGACAGTTTAAAAAGTTTAAACCAGCCGATTAAGTCTAAACCTGGTTGTTATAACTAGTTTAACCGGTTTTAACCTGGTTGAAAACAAAGTTTAAACCTTAAACACCCCCAATTCCTCTGCACTGTACCCACAAGCTGCCAACTGTGGTGTACAGTGGTACAAATATTTTTGAGAGAGTTTTCTGTTTTGAATTCAAATCATCTGTAAGAAAAATTTGAAGTGTTTAAGACAAGTTTGCCATCAGTAAGACAAAAAACCTTATAACCAGGTCTCATGTCTCTTCAACCAATGACGCACCATCCCTTTAGTTTGTACAAGCACGTTTTGTAATGTTGCCACCCTTGTATTAGTACAGAGCTAAAGTAATGAAAATTAGATTATTTTTTTTTATGTATATTTGTACTTGAAGGTTTGATGAATTAGTAAGTATTTATGTATTTACTTTACACCTAATAATTATCATCCAATTATTCAGTTGGAAAATTGTTTTGTGCCTTCCAGCATATTTTTACATGATATATTTTCTTTAAAAGTAATGGTCTTCAGAAATGACCACAAAAATAGGTCACTTGCTGACATGGCTGAATTCCTTCTGTGACATCATCATTACATAATTTATTCATGAGCTGTTCTAGAGGACAATCTTTCCTGGACGGGGTCCGCCAAAGGAATGACAAATATGTGGTCTTTCTTTTCAAAACTTCACTCGTGAAATAAATATGTTTATGCATGTGACGTCACAAAAGGAATCCAGCCATGTCAGCAAGTGACCTAATTTGTGGGTGTTCCTGAAGACTGTTATTTTTAAATAAAATAAATTATGTAAAAATATACAAGAAGGCACAAAATGATTTTTCTCAACTGAATATTGTATGTTAACTATAAGGTGTAAAATAAAAACATAAATCCTAAGTAATTCACCAAAACTTTCATAAAGAGCAGATATTTGACATGCAAAATGCCACAATGAAATAAACTAATAGGTGAACACTAATTTCAATTTATTTATATGTAACTACTTGTGGCGTGTCATGGCCGAATGGTCATGCGCACTAGATTCAAGCTCTGGTGTTTCTGATCAGCAGAGTCTGGGTTCCAGTCCTGGTCTTGACACTTGTGTCCTTAAAGCAAGACACTTGACCATTATTGCTTCGTCCTTCGGATGGGACGTAAAGCTGTAGGTCTCAGGTGTTGTGTAAAATAACTTGTTACACTTATCGCTAAGAGAAGGGGTTTGCCCCGGTGTTTCTGGCAGTGGCTGCTGAATGCGCCGCAGCACCTTGTAAATCCATATTAGGTGCTACATAAATGGGTCTCATACTTAAAAATTAAAACCTTTAAAAACCTGTCAAAAAAATAATAAGAAGCACTTTGTGAGGCCTGCAGATAAAGCGTTTATATAAAAACTAATAACCATTACTATTACCTCTGCTACAACCTCATTGTGAAAGCAGTTTTAGTTGCCACATTAACTTAAAGGATTCACAAAAAAATAAATTATATTTCTATTTGCCTTTAAATGTCTTTTTGTTTTAAATAATGTAAAAAAAAATGTAAAGTCAAAATTTAGTTTTTTTAACTTGCAAGTATAAATAACAAAGATAACACAACAGTGTGAATTAAGGTGTGACTTTATCAACTTTAGTGCTTGTATAAATATACACACTTGTGTGGTTTGAAAGAGGTTGTTTTTTAAAGATGCTCGCTCGTCACCATTACCTGGCGACTATTTCTGTGGCACAAAACGATCGTGTACCCGTACATAGTTTATGTACAAATGCGTGCACAGGTCAAAGGTGATCTTTCGGGGCACGAATTTGTTTGTCTCGAGTGAGCGTTGACGAGTGGGCGTCTTTAAAGCTCCAGCTCAACATTGGTAAGAAGTAAAACATAAATGTTCACAGAGTTACATATATACCTTACATGGTATAAAGATAACGATAGTAGAAAACTTTCCTTGAAATATTTCTGCCTGAAGTGTTAATGTTTTTCAATGATAAATGAAATAAGATCCAAAATTAGTTTTCGTCTCAGTGAGACGAAAACTCTGCCTGAAGGAATGCGTACAAAAATGCTGAATGCATTGTTACCGTTTTCTCGCAAATGAAACAACTAAAAGAGCTGACATTTTCACAGGTTGGTTTTATTACAAATATCTTGATTTGTGCAAAGAATGGAAGCATTTACAGTCAGTTTACCGATGTTGAGCTGGTGCTTTAAGGGAAAGTACTTAATTGGTGGTTTTTGAGGGTGACGGAAGTACTTTAATTTTACTCCTCTTTTTCAATAGATATGCTTGTACCAAACAACGAAGCTGTGAAAGTTTATCACATTCGGTGCTCACGTTGTATAGTGAAAACTGGCAATCGAAATAATGATCAGTGATTTTGTTGGGGTCCTCAAGTGCTATTTCGATATATTTGACTGTATTTTATTTATTTTTTTATTTTTTTGACAGACGTATGTTTATTTGAGGATTGTAACTGGAATGAACTAATAATCATTGAGCTTTCACATTGACATAAATTAATTCAATTTTCCGACAATTACTAATCATAGTCCTTTAAATTAGTTCAAAGGGACATGGACATTGTTTGGCTGAGTAAGGTACGGGGAATGGGGGATAACTTTAGGGTTATGACCCCACTCACCCCCCGCCCATTCCCTGCCACTTCTCTTAACAAGCCTCTTAAAATGCAGGTTAACTTGAATTGACCATTCTTTAAGAAATCAACCTTTGTAGAACTTTACATTATATAAAAATCATGCTTTCGATCAAAACTCGTCAGAAATTTTGTGTATTGAATAATGGAACAATTTGATTCTTTCAAAGACAATTTTGAAATGTTTAGCTTTCAGAAAGTTGTAGCGTCACAAGCTTTTCACTTCTGGTGATTGGGCTGCGTCTGATTTAGTGGCTATGGCTAGGGCTGTGGCTGTTACTAAGGGTGTTGCCATGGGCCTCCTATGCTTCAACACAAGTTCATGTGACGATAAAGCCACAGCCGCTAATTCGGACACGGTCAATGCTTCCAGATGGGTCTTAGGAATTTATATACAGAGTTGGCTGGTTAGATTATACAGTTTACTTTACAGCAGTGTATTGTTGATTTGAAGTATTGTTTACTAACAAGAAACCGCTGTGTAAAGGGTTTTTCGGTGCCTTATTTCAAAATTGTTGTTTTTTATTGTATTTGTTTTTTATTTATTGATTTTTTTTTGGGGGGGGGTATTATTTTTTCGATTTCTGTGCGTGGTTTGAGGGATACCTTGGTTTTGTAATTAGTACTTAACGTAAAATAATTTATTTACACGTACTTCAGGCAAAAACAAAGAATGAAAAGTTGTTGGTTAACAAAACAGTCTGTGTCAAGTTGATCGAGCAAGGTTTTTTTTAACACCATGGACTAATTCTCTCAAACTCTCCTTCTCTTGGTTACATTTTCCAGCAAGTTGCCCAACCATTTAAGAGAAAAGCCATTCAACTGCACGGGTTGGGCATGAAGCAGAGCTAACTTTGGCCAAGTGTGTATTGTGTAGATGCATACACTACACGATATCACAGTGCATACTGGCTTAGTTTATCATTCAAAACCACAGTGGGTGATACTGAATGGTCAGATAGTAGGAGGGCTGACTCTGTACTGTGTAGATGCATTCACCGCGCGATATATTGCAGGCTGGGATAGTTTATCTATTATTCAATACCACGGGGGGAAAATGGAATGGTCAGACTGTAGGAGGGTTCTAATGAGTCATTGTTTACGGTTCTAAAACAACCCGACGTTTCAATCCGTATGCTCTGATTGTCTTCAGGAGAAAAGCTGTGACAAATAACAAATAAAGAATATCATACATTTTGCATAAAGTTACAGGGAGACAATGTTGCAACAAACAGGGTACCCACAGTATAAGAAACATCTTGCTTGTTTACTTAACTTTTAATTGCGATTATCAATATAAATAATAAATAAATATATATTTTGTATAGATACAATGCAAATAAATGCTTATGTTAAAAAAACTGCTGTGTTGGTTGTACCCTTTGTTCAAAGTCAGAATTCAAATTTAAGTACTTATATAAAAATCTATATTGTTACTGTTTGGGTGGGGCTTAGGGCCAGTTGTGGGATCAATTTCATTACGACATTGGTGATAAAGTAATCATGGTTGGATAAATATATACATTTTTTAAGTATATTTGCCAGTAACGCATGAAACCTGTTGAGTCTTTGAAAGAGTAAAGATACTAAAATTGTTGTTTATGTTATTGCATAAAGTTATAATAATAATAAACATTTATATAGTGCCGGTATCCGCCATTGTTGACGTACGTGAAATTCAGCTTTTATATAAAAAATATATATTAAAAGCGTTCTAAAAAATGGTTATTGCATTGTTTCACTTAAAATATCTAACGATCATGATCCAAATATTACAGAGGCATATTTTAAACCTGCATAAATAATTAAGTATTATCAAACATGTTTAATTCAAACTGAGCTTGATAACTAGGATAAGATTTATTTTACTAAAACTACAGTCAATTTCGAAAATAAAAAGTGTATTTGTAAACAGTTGCTTTCTTTAAATCTAGATAAATAACAAAAAACACTGTCTGGTTTTCAAAGTATACACACCGTGCTTGAAATTTCAGGTATTAAGTAACATCAGTAATATTTCCAACATTAATGAGACCGTATGAAATGATCAATAGATAATTTTGTGTATTTATTTAATGTTTATAAAAAAAAAACGGTCAAATAGATAAATAGTTTGAGTCGTTTGCAAATCGACCCCGCGTCTGGCCATGGCTAAGGTAACGTCAGTCAATTTGAAACCACGTGCTTTAGGCACGGAGATTCAAAATGGCGGAAGGAGCCTGTAGCTTGAGCCACGCTTTAGCCGTGGTGATGGTGCCGAGCTTGGAATCCTGACCTATTATTGGTGCGTTTTAGCGGCAAAAACCCAAAGCTATTTTCGGCTGTTTGGGTTATGATCGAAAACATGAATTGACGTTTTTTTCATATTTGAAAGCTTGATATACTTTTTATAAAGTATCAAAGGTCATGAGAAATATTTTTGTCTGTAACTTCTATCAGTTTAAGAGGAAAATAGCACAGATTGTTCAAAGTGACGTCATCAGAACCAGTTAGACTCGTTTCGGGTTTGTTGAACTCTTCAAACCAATGACTGATCTAAAAGAGTAATGGAGCCGCGCAGCGCACAGACTCAGCTGAAATCTCTTTTAACGACCGCATCGAGACTAGCGACAGCTAGACGCATTTCGTCCAAAGTGGCGACCAACCGCAATGGGTTATCGTCCACGTCATCAGATGGTGGTTGAATGTACTGTGGGTTAAACAATTAAAATATACGATTAATTATTAAATATTGTCATTTATGCTCAGCAATAAGAATCACAATAAAATCAGTTTTACCGTTTTACAATAATTTTAGCTTCACTGCATGCAGCTCTATGGCTTCACCTATGCTTCAGATAAATAGTTTTGAATTTGTATGAAGTTTATGAAAAGGCATACGTGCTGGTTTCTCTCTGATGGTCGACCCTATAAGGGTATATTGTTCCGGTATATAATAGCGGCTCTTTTAAGAATATGCGTCATGAGAACAGTGGCGTAACTAGGGTAACATTAATTAGGCGGCCACAAGGGGGCAACATTTTTTCTAGGGGCACTTTTGGCCAATTAAAACTGTACTTTCCAATGTATTTTTCCTAAACAAGCCCCTGTTCAGAGCTCTTCTGAGGTGATTTTAAATGGGGGCGGCACCCGGGGGCACGGACATCAGTTGGGAGGGGGGCACGGGCCTCCCGTTGCCCCCCCCCCCATACGCCACTGCATGAAAATAGTCATAAGGATTGCATTTAAGCTAAACATTTTGCTTAGAAAATAATATATCGCTTAAAAGGGGGGTTACCAGTAAAAAATGACAAGTGATTTTACTTTGTTGGCTTCAGAGGCCATTTTCGAAACCCACTGTTTTGGCTCAGGATCCCGGCGGCTTGAGCTCCTTCAGTAATTTTGACAACGTACAGGTTTCGGTATGGGACTTCAAGCAGGCAGACGGTGTCTAAGCCGGGGTCGAAGCCTGAAGCCTAAACAGTGGTTTCGAAAATGGAGAATACCAGCATTTCGTTTGTGGGGGGTGCTTATTCATGTACCTGCTGGTCGGAGGAGCACGGTGAAACAGTGCTCGACGCCTCGGTAGTGCTGCCAGGACTTGCGCCTTCTGTCGACGCTTCACACGTTTCGAGGTCCTCTAGCTAGAGTTGAAACCAGATTTACACTTTGTAATATTTTGCTTTGTTTAAATTTATATATTTGCTTGCATTTGGATCGAATATATCGCATCTTTAGTCAGCTCGACTGTACATGAGGCAACTTTTGTGAGTCCCTCTCATCAAACATAAAACAAATTCCTCTGATCCTTCTCACTCAACAAAATCGTCAAAGTTAAGCATTCTTACCTTGCTACGCAAAGCTGTCACTGAGGCATCTGCTAGTTGCAGGAGGAACGATCCGTCTTCGTGTATCTCGTCCAACTCGTTCACGCCGTCTGCAAGCTCCAACCAACGGACAAGGGTCTCCAACTCGCACACAGCAGTCCGCAGTTGTTCCAACGCCTGTTTTTTTTAAAGAGAAAGCCGTCATTTTCGCTGGCGCACCTTGATCAGGCCTATAGGATTGTGCACGCTCGTGTACATTGACTATCTCAATTGCACCAATCGAAAAAAACCTACAGTTTGAAGACTCTTCAAATGCTATTTCCTCGCCTTTGACATTTTTTTTCTTCTTCTTCAGTAATCAATCGTGTGTGTATTTATTTTCAAAAATGGTGTGACGGTTTTCAGGAACTTTACACCGTCACAAACTCTTACAAATGGGGTTTTAGATTAACGGCACTGGGTATACCTTTGGTAATTACTCCATAAATTAATGACCTGAAAAGCTTACTTGGTAAAAAGCACTGTTGAGCTGTTGATAGTAAAACACTGTGAGAAACAATTCCCTTTGAAGTAATGGGGTTTAGAGTAAGAGATTTTTTTCTGCTCACAAATTTGAATCTGAGAACGAGGACGGACAAACATGCAGTTTCAGAATTTTCGGATCCGTCTACGTGAAAATAAACGCTCCATATTGTTGCCGATATCTCAAAAACGCTACCATCTTTTTAAAACAAAATTGTCATGGGTTAGTTTTATGTTACAAATCTACAGTTATACAGGATTGAAACAAACGTCCACTTCCAAATACCACAGGTATCCCTTGCCTTTAAACTTCGTTCACTCATCTTTCAGTTAATTGTAAAATATTTAAGAATTGGGTCTTTTACCTCAATGGGCTCCGACTGATTGGTTCCAGAAGACGCCGACAGACCGGAGCGAAAAGTCTCTTGAAATTCGGAGATGGACTCGTAATCGTATTCATAAACTTCCTGAGAATGTAAACCAAAAAAATCAATGTTTTAAATATCAAGGAAGTTATTAATAATTTTAGAATGGTATTTATAAAAGTTTCATTACAAACGATTCAAAATAGTAATATTTGTGAATGCTCAAAATGTTGAACTATTTTTTCTTTTTATTTATATCTAGGCCTACTCTGTCAAGGTCTTGCTAGCGTCATTATGTTCGTGTTCCATGTCTTTAGTAAAAGTAATGATAATGACCAGGACTCAAGTGTTTACACCTAACAAACTTTTGAGAGAAAGCAGTTATTTCAAAATGTATTCTTCTTCAAATACAGCGGTTATTGAAGCTATGACCTACTCCCTTATTGTCTTATTTTACCTGACACGCCGTGTATATTTCGTTGACGACATCACCCAGGCCAACGATGTAATCGGTGTATAATTTATCATCGATTACGCAATGGGCGTCAGCGGGAGTTTGGGTGGCAGGGAGCGGCGTTTGCTGGACGGGGTTGCCGCGTACATTTTCCCCGGCCAAACTCAGCATCGCCATGGCCAGAGTAAAACATGCCGGGATGATGCCAGCAAACACGCAACCGAATTGCTTGGAAGGTTCTTTCTTTCTGGAGATGTACATTCTGAAAAGAACGGTAAAATAGTTTTAGAAATTAGTGAATATCTTGGGCGGAATTTAAATAAATCATGCAAATTGAGAATGTTTTTTTCAAAGGAAGGGTTGAACAAACGATCAAACGAACAAAATTACGTTAATGAAAAAACTTGTAAAGTGTGGATATCTTATTTTCTCTTTAAAAAAAGTATTTGTGATCGCAGTAATTTTTTGATAAAGTTTAATTTAGAAATAATTTGAAGAACATAGTTTGATACTTTACCTTTCAGACGAGTTGATCAGTTCGCTTTTTTTCACCAAGATGTGATATTAACGCGCTCAAAGTTTCTCAGTTCAAAATTGAATTCTCATAAAATAATATTTATATCCTTAAAGTTTTGTCAAATTGCAGTATAAAGATTTCGTTTTTCAAAGACGTTCTCTGGGCGTTTGAAGGATGAATGCTGAACTCCCCAAAGGTTTGAACTTTTATAAGGTGAAGCTTACCCTAGAGCAGGAACTTGATTTCGTCACATCAGTCTCACCTGAGGCGAATGTGGCACAACGCCTTACGGAAAACTGTTTGCTACCTGGTGTTATTTCACCCTCGTGACCAGGAAAATATAACTTGAGTCTTTGTTTTGTATAAACCAACAATGTAAACTAAAAAAATGAGCATTGCATGCTAATTTAAAATATTGCGTTAATTTGAAATTTCATCATTCAGGCCCGCGCCAACAGGGTTGCTGTGGGTACTGCAGCCCCAATTTTTTTTTATTGGGGGTGCTGGGATATAATACAGCACCCCCCCCCCACCCCCGCCTCCAAAAAATTAAAAAATAAAAAAATAAAAGGAAAAATGTATTTATTCATTTCTTGTTTATCCTGGTGAACCCCTTCAGTGAAACGAAACACTGTTTTTCAAAGGTGCCCAGCAATTATAAACACGTCATTAATATAAAAATAGAAAATGACAAAAAACAAAAACAATAAAAAAGATGTTACAGAGAATACAATAACAAAAAAAAGGTGAGGCAGGGCAGATAAAATCAACACGAATACGTGCATTTTTAAAAGAAGAAGAAATTGTAGCACAGAGAAATATGATGTACAGAAATTCCACTATTTCGGCACTGCTCCGGCTTTTGCGACATTGGCAAAAGCCGGCGTGCATGCAACCCAGCACCCAGTATCAATACCCACCCCCTGGTCTGAAACCATTTGTGCTTTGAAGAAGTATAATTTCCACCCTTAAACGCTCTATTATTTCAACCAAGAATTTTTGAAATTTTCATCAAAATAAAGGTGATCATGTTTTCGTGCAAACACCACGGAAATCTGTCCGTGTTTTTGTCACTGATGAAATATTGTGCACGTTTAATTTGTTACGCGCCATTATGTGCGATGAGAAAATTTTGAACCAGTATGTCCCACGCACTGTGTCCGGCAAACCATTTCGTTCGTCGGACACGACGGGTCGGTCATGATGGTTCAAAATTGTCAAACTATAGTAAAATATTCCATCTATAGTAATTTGACTTCATCGCCTAAAATGGGACTATACCTGCCAAGTTTACTATTTTACTAGTTTACTATTTCCAAATCGACTTGTTAAAAATAGTTGTCATTATTGGGGTCGGGCAAAACTAAAACTAAAGTAGTTTCCCCTATGCATGAATTGCATATCAGCCAAAATACATGTTTACACAAAATTTAACTCAAGTGTATACACGATAGTCATTTTAAAATAATGAAATGCAAGTTATAATACACTCGGTCTATAACGCCATTTATTTCTAACTCTACACAATAATGATCTTCATGCTATTTAATAGGATTCGAATTTGCGGCTACGGCTATACGGCTGTGTCGGGATCGCTGCGTCATTAGGCGTTGAAGTATAGGACGTCCTCAGCAACACACTTAGCAACAGTCGTAGCCGTAGCCGTAGCCGTAGCCGTTGCTACCAATTCGGATCGGCCATACATTGTGAAACCTGCGAACTCTTATTTTCAAAAGGCGTTTCTATGGTCATAGATCCACAGTCAACACGCAGAAGCTCGATACACCTGTTGGACATCACTTCAATCTACCTAATCACTCTATTTTTCTGAAATGATTGTAGGCCTACTAGGTAACAACGGAGAGACTTTCGTCTGAGTGGGAAGAAAGTATCTTTTGTTTCTCCAACCTCTTTGTGGTTAAACCTGACTCATCCCTCCACCGCCCCCCCTTGTCTCCCTCGTATCTTCTGACTGCCTTGTGCCTTTATATTTTCACTTCTTTCTACTTGACTGCTTCTGTTACTCAAGTATGTTTGTGTGTGTGTTGTGTTGTCATTTTAGCCTTTGAGAAAGACTCTGCTGGGGTCGAAACGTGAGGCCATTAACATTTTTGTCTGCATTTATACAGCAGGTCCCTGTGGTTGGTAAGCATTTTGCAACAGCTGACTTTATTTTTTCAACTCTGATCAACATTGGTAAAGTGTCTGTATATAAATCCTTCCATGCTTTGCACAAATCAATATTTATGGAATAAAACCAACCTGTGAAAATTTCAGCTCATTTCGTTGTTCAATTTGCGAGAAAACAGTAAAATTGCATTCAGCATTTTTGTATAATAGGCTTTCTTAATCTTAGGCAGAGTTTTGGCCTCACGAGATGAAAATTCATTCTGGGTCTTATTTCAATTATCATTTAAAAAAAATAACACTCCTGGCAGAAATATTTTAAGGAAAGTTTTCTGACATCATTATCTTTATACCATCTATAAGGTACATGTATATGTAATTAATATGTAAAAATCTATGTTTTCTTTGTTACCAATGTTGAGCTGGGGCTTTAAACAATTAAAACAGGAATGCATTGTAAAATTAATAAGTATGACAGATAATTGTTTTATATAATTGGCAAGTTTGATTTTTTAATGCAAACATATTTAACAAACAAGTATTATGTGCATTGATTTTTGTAGTTGTTAATTGATTCAAACTAATGTGAAAAACTAGACCGCGGCAGCAACCAATACATCTGGTTCAACATGTGCAGTCGTAAGCCGTAGCCAGACGGCTATAATTGTGGCTAAGCTTGTTAACATTTAGTTTCAATTCCCTCCTTTACGTCAACTTAGTTTGATATACTTAAAGGCTTTGTCTTACGGCTTGGACCGTGGCTACGGCAGGTTATTTCCGGCATGGACAGCAACAACAGCCGCATCCAAAGTAGCCTTCGTCAAGGCCTTCGTGGCTTAGCCAGCTATGTATAGCCGCAAAGACCAGCGCGCAAAATCAAGTGGCGAAGCCACGAGGGCCTTTTTTCCTAACTTGATTTTGCGCTTTTTGATGTTGAATTGTTCATTAAGTTTCAAACATAAATTATTTTTACACAGCGCTGAAAGGTTAGCCAATCACAATGCGGATGAAGTTAATGTACCCTGTTAGTGAAGTAAAAATCGAGAAATAAAGAAAAACATTAGAATTTCCTGACAAGTTGGAAAAGGCCCTCGTGGCTTCGCAACTCGTCGCGCGCGCCGACTTGGTCTTTGCTGCAGTGGCTTCGCGGCTACACAGATGTCTAAGCCACAACGGCCTTGACGAAAGACTACATTCATAGCCGCGTCTATAGCTCTTTACTCGAGAGCCCACCTGTATCGGTGTAAACAAAATGGACACGATGCAGTAGGCCTAGGTGATACACTAAGTAACCTGCCCCCGGTCTGTGTTAAGTTGTGTTTCTATTTCTGGATCCGGCTTAGAGTCCCCCGTGTTGAAATCACTAGCATAGCCAAAGTTGTCCAAGGCTTAGCTGACTTAACTAGATCTATCCACAGCCGAAGCCACGTCATACTCATATAGGAAGAACCGAGACGCGCTTCTTATCATGTTGTAACAATAGGGCTAGTACACATAGGTATGTGTTTTCAAGTTTTGTAGAGTTTCGGAATAAGTTTTCTGTCAATCCTCAAGTCGTTTATCATTAATAGTTATGTTTACAAGAAACGGTGTGAAGACCGTCTTTTTGTCTCCTCAGTGCTTTCAATCTCTCCCTACCCGAGTCCCTCTAAGTTGTTTTTAGAAACATTTCAGAATTACAAACACATTTTTAGTTTTGTGAATATTACATTATTAGTAGAGATAAACAAAGTTTTCTTTCGATTATACAATGATCATACATTATATTTAGCTACACTACCTTCTTGGAAGAACCCTAAACACATAAAGCACGTAGGCCACTCAAGGCGAGGGCTACAAAAAGGATAGAAAAAAAATAAAGCGTATAGAGAATGGGAGACTTTTGAGGACACTATAGGTGGCAGCAGACTTGCCAGGTAAATCCATTTTTACCAAATTTGCGCATGTTCAGAACTATATACGCAAATCACGGAAATTTACGGGTGCACTATTCTCTAAATAGGTCAAAAATCGTGCGCAACTGATTATTTTGAATATTTTGGAGTCATGTATGCGATTGACATATTGTGTAGTTATGCTTAGTTATTACATCCTGGGGGTTCCTAGCTCCAAGTGGGTATATAGACTTGATAAATGTTGGCTTTACAGATGGTAGTATTTGGCCTGGGAAGTGGATGGATGCTTCATGAAAAGTGGCAGCAGGTCGGTTTTGGAAAAAGGACATTTTCGGCCGTGTTAGTTTTCTTGGGTCAATTAGCAAAAATTCTCAACGGCTAACCTGCTAAAAATTGAAAAGAAAAATGAAGTTCAGTTGTCAGAAAATATATTTGGTTCGTTTTCTAGAGGCTGAGGGACTTTTAAATATTTGTGGAGTATATTTTGAATATTTAGCATTTAGCATTGGTCGCTATGGGACTTAATTTAAATTTTAGTGTGGTGCACCCCTTACCTGGTAAGTCTGCTGCCACCTTTCCAAAGTCTCACAATAAGTTAAAAGAAGAGTTATGGCATAAATACCGCGGCACGCGGGAATTATCAATTTATTGCATGATGTAATGTCATGCTTTGCATGGTGTAGAGGGCAGGAAACTGAAATTAGTAATTTAGTAAAATTGCGGGTACAACCATATAAAAATCTCTTTTGGGAGGAGTGTTGGCTCTGAAATGTTACCAGTTTACTAGTTTTAGTTTCCTATCTTGCATGATTGGTCGGTGAACCATTTGGCGGGAAGCTTGGCGACGCAGCTCAAAGCCCAAGCCCCCCATAAAGATGCGTCTATCACTATCTCTTAACAGAAGAGTATACATTTGGTGTTTGGAACAGCACGTTTGTTTCAATCCTATATAATTGTAGATAATTACACCACAAAACTAACCTCTGAAAATTGTGTTACAAAAGATGTTAGCGTTCTTGAAAAATCGGCGAAAATCTGGAGCGGTTATTTCCACTGGCAGAGGGATCAGAAAATGCTGAAACTGCATGTTTTTCATTACGTGAAAAGGCTTCACGCCTGAAGCCTTTCTCAGATTCAAATATTTTAACATTACTTCAAATGGAGTCGTTTCTCACACAATGTTTTATACTATCAATAGCTCTCTGTTGCTCCACACCAAGTAAGTTTTATGGTCATGTTATTTTTGGAGAATAATTACCAAAAATATTCCCTGCATTTCAAAGAAAACTTGCACTAGCTACATTATTATTGACCGCAATTTAACAACAAACATGAAGCTGTAGGATTTGAAAAAGTTGGGGGAAAAGAATAAATATATATTTCTATTTAAACTAATTGTCTTGTTATTACTTTTATGTTTTTCTTGTTTCTTGCTGCGTTGTGTATCTTGTTTTTGTTTTGTTTATTGTGTTCCATTACATCAAGGCTTTTCTGTCGCGGCGTTTATGCCTTATGGTTTATTAATTGGTATTCATTGGTCATCCATTGTGATCACAATGTCCCGTTCATGCAAGGGTGGCGCCATGGGCGGCAGAGGCCTACTGGCCGTGGGTTCAAATCAATAGTGTCACTTGTCAAATCTCACTGAAGACAATTTGTAAATAGTGGTACTTTGTGTGTGTTTTTTTTTCTATCGTGAGGAAATACATGGGACCATATCTTCCTTCCAAGTGAATTTATTGGAAACAAGGTATTATGATGGCGCCCTTGGGCCGGTGGCGGCCTACTGGCCTTTGATCTCAACGTGAAAGTAAACAGACCTTTCTTTTGCAACGTCACACAAGTTTTTGCCAACCAAGATTGAGAAACTAAGGGGAGCCATCAATGCAAAGCAAAAACAGATAGTTTCCTAAAATATTACACACAAAAAATAATGCTAGATGAAATTGTTTAGAATTTGTTGGAAACAAATCCAATAATTGAATGTATTTTATTTAAAAAGAAAGTTTGCAAAATGTTGAATTTGGTCCCAACTTCTGTCAATAAGACTTTTTGTAAGGCCGGTTTGTTTATCAATAGAAATGTCCATAGGCTGGTCGACATGTCTGGTATGCATGTTTTTTAATGAAGGACGAGTTGTTGGTGCGTGGGTCGACATATACAGCTCTATGGTCGACTTACAGAAATCATCGAGGACCTTCCTCCAGAAATCAATAATGCGTTAGGCCCATTGATCTCTATTACTGAGATCAGTGGTAAGGCCGCGTCCGAATCAATCAACTTTGGCTACGGCTAGAGCCGTTGGCTACAACGACTAAACTGAATAGGCATTATAAGCTTTGCAATCCAGCAATAGCCACTATCCAGCAATAGCCACTGCCGAAGCCATTAATTCGGACACGGCCGGCCTTACATTTTAACGAGTTACGGGCCAGGTCCGAATCTAGCGTCTTTGGCTACGGCTAGGGCCGTTGGCTGCACTACAACTACGTTGAAGAGTAAGTTTCTGCCGCCAGCCATAGCCACTGCCGAAGCCATTAATTCGAACACGGCGGCCTTACGTAATGAGACAGTGTGTGATGGATGTTTGGTGACTGTAGAGGGCCGGGTCGGCTGTTGTTAAGTTCCATCTTGGGATTCTATGCGTTGTTGTGGTGTGAGACGGGATTAGGTCTGCGGATGTAATGATGTTCTAATCTTCCTTGTTTATCTCTGAAAGATTGCTGCGGGCAAGATGGAATTAAAAACAAGGAATTGACATTTTTTTATAAAAAAATAGCAACATCTCAGATTCAGCCAGCCGAGGAAGAACTGCTCAAGTAGTGCTTAGCTAGCTGCACAGCAATGGCAGCGAAGCTTGGGAAATGGTATGTGTTCTTTTAAGTTTTACTATTTTAGTTGCTTGTAAAAAGGTAGTGTAAAGTTGATAGGCCGTAGGGCCTAGCCGCCGGGCCTAGCACATGTAGAAGTAGAACTATGCCCTACATGAGACTTATGACTAGTGGAACTATGGTCATGGAATTTCCTTCCTCCATGGCGGAACAACCTAGCTTCATGAAGACGTATTGTTCGTTGTGGGTTGACTTGGTTGCATCCTTGCTCTATGGTTGCATGTTGTCTTGTTTTATCATGTGCAATTTGACTTATTGCTTTTTACTTTCTATTCTACCCTAGTCACTTGTCAGCGGTGAAGCCAGGATTTTTTCACTGGGTTGGGGTTGGATGGGGGGCACAGGGGGCATTGCTTTTCTGTTTTCTTTGTCAATAAAAATTACAATATAATGCCAATGGCAATCCAAACCCTGCTTCCTGCTGTGGTTTTATATTGGGGGCATAAATATTAGTCACTTTTCTAATTTTTTGTCCTGTTTTGCAAGAGATAAGCACAGGCTACTGGTTTAGTAGTAGTAGCAGTAAATAAAGTTTGAGGTGAAGTCCGACACTGACTGTAAACAAAGAGCAAGGGTGTATGTAAAGTTTAAACAAAATACACTCCTTAATCCACTGTATAGACTACTACTAGTAGTTAGTGAACAAAAGATTTCCACTTCATTGTCAACTGAAGAAAGTTCTGTAAACCCCACTCCTAGACCAAAGGCCTGCTGCCCCATATAAACAGTGCCAGTGACTACAGTGGAGTATGGCACAATTAATGGGGTTAAATTTTCCATAACCTTTCTCTGTTTTACCTGTTTTGGGGGATAAATATTTCACTGACATTTTATGGTTGTATTTTTATTTCAGTTAGGTCGTGTCCGAACTGATGGCTTCGGCTGTGGCTATGGCTGGAATGCCAAAAGGTCCTATTCTTCAACATTGTCGTTGCAGGCAGCAGCCTTAGCCGTAGCCAAAGTCGCTTGATTCGGACATGGCCAGATTTAACTGAAAAATACATAGATTGAGTTGTTCGGTCTGGTTTGGGTGCCAAAGGTACTTTTGCTACATGTCCAAAAGAAACATTTAAAAACAAATGTGCCACTCTGCATATTGCACTGTCATTATAGATATAGATTTACAGCAATTTTGATTGAATAATGAGACTTCTTTTTGTTAATTTTTGTTTTTAAGAAGCGGAACTTTCACTGATTGAACAGTTAAAATGAAGATAAGAACTTCAAATTAGAAAAATTGCAGTCTCATTCCTACATGCAAGACAGAAAGTTGTCTGTGATGTGTGCAGTTTTTGGACACGATTTTCATTTTAAACATTCTGCTCGTTGATTCATTTACAGGTAAAAGTATCAGGACTTAACACTGTGTTTTTGAATTTTTACAAACCACAGAATAAATACAGGCAATTGGCATTGCCCCAGAAGAAGACAATGGCATCTATACTATTGACTCAGCTCCCGGAACGATCCAAATTCTACAAGCCTGGAAACAACAATGAAGGAAGCGACGACGGATCCTACGCCTCAGAAGACTCTGGAATTGAGAGTGTGAAAGAGAAAGTCATCAGGAAAAAGGTTGGTGTTAATGTACGGTAAATTCGTTAGTAGTTAGACATGTCTTTGTTCAGATTAAGATTGCCCCCAAAGTGTGAGCTTTGCTAAAGTTGATTTTTTTATTTGATTTTAATTTTGCTAAATAGTTATTGAACAATTTTTCATGTCAGAGTAAATTTTTTCCTGTAGTTCAGGTGGTCCGTGACATATGTATTAAGGTGCTACACAAATGGATCTCACAATCCAAAAAGTTGTGTTAAAAAAACTAACAATTAAGCGCCTTGACTGCTTTATTGGTAGATACGTGTGATGTATAACACTGTATTATTATTATTACAATTACAGACAAAGAAAAGAGGGACGTGGCTTGCGACAACTTTTAAGAAGAAAACTTGTGTCCAATATGTTGCAGATCCTGGGAGTCCAGTCAAAGCGTAAGTTGTATATTTATACCTAACTTCTCAGTTCGTTGATTATAACAATGTTCCTCATTTCAAGATAGGTTAAACATTTGAAATTTGGGGGCGGGTAGGGGAGGGTGGGGGAGTCCGCAAGACTGCAGGGCTTGTTGTGGCTGAATCAGAATTTTTTTTAATGAGCCCAGAATAAAAAATGAGAACAAAACTATTTACACACGCAGTTCAACAAACGTACAACTGTTTTTATTTTAGCGATTGCTAAGAGAAGATTTATCTCATTTGTCTTACAGGTAATATAATTTTTTTTTATATTTTGTAACTCACACATAGATACTTTTCATTTGAAATGTTGTCACAATAAACACAAAATAGACACAGAAACTTGTCCGACCCACACTCTGAAAATTCTTTAAAAAAATTTCTTTGAAAACAACGTGGACGACTATGTAGACACCATGACCTTGTCTGCTGTGACACGACCTTACCTTGTTTGGACAAGCAGGCGGGGGAATGGATATTTTGGAAACGATGCTGCGCTGGGTCCAATAACTATCCATATTGGACTCCAACATTAAATTTTGGCAAAATAAAGGATGACACGTGACACATTTTCCATCAATCAAATGACAAGGCTCTGTGTGTGTGGTATTATAAACTTTGACACTCAACAGAATTGAAAGATATTGATCCGACTCAAAAATAACATTTGAACATCATTATCTCAGTGGGGAATCATTCATTTGAAAAGCACATGACCACAATTTGTGCGGTCTTGGGTTTACTGACCTGATGCTAAAATCACTGGCCTTGGGCCTGTGTGCCAGTGGATTTCACAAAGCGCTAGGACTAGTCTTATCTCGAGTTAGGACAAGTAAATACATGTAGTCATAACTTATACATGTAGGAATAATCATACGTTAGGACTAATCCGTAATTAGGACTAGTTTCGTGAAAATCACCCCTGGGTGACCATTGATGTGAGATTATAACATTGTTGACAGTAAACTTTGTATTAATGCATTGTTTCAAGTTTTTTTCCCTGTCAACTTACTTGTGACCTTGTTATATTACTGACGCATTCAACAATCAGTTTCCTGCCATTAGTATCAATGACCGCTTCAGCCGTTTCCTGTGACATCCTGCTTGACTGAATAATACTAAGAAACTCATTGCACTGTAACTGTATGTCGTATCTATACCATGCCTGATATGTGGCAGAGGGAGGCCCCCCGAATGTTCCCATTCTGTAACACACTCTTCCCCTCTTGTACAGAAGTACCCCCCCACCTAAAATCCTCAGAAGAATTCCTTAGATTTCCAGAACACAATGAAGACACAATAGGAGGGGGGTACACCCTGCCACATATCGAGCACCAAATGGTCGTATCAGTCATATCTGGATTTCGTTCTTGTACACCTAGGGCCAGGGAATACCTGCCAACTGTTCTGATTAAATCGGAGTCATACAGATTTTTAAGTTCTAAAACCCTCCCCCCAAAAAAAAAAAAAAAAAAATCCCAAAACCTAATCTCATTTCTGAAAACGGAGCCAAACAAAAAATAAAAAATAGAGGGCACTATTTCAATAGCAGTTGGAGAAGATTTAACAAAGAGGGCGCTATCTATTCAAGGTAGCATCATCATTTCATAATAACTACATGAACAACGTGTGTCCGAGATTTAATCTTTTGAGATGCAAGTGTTAAGTATTTAAAAAATGGTTACAGAAATTTTGCGAAGAACACATGCAACAATTTCTATGTGTAACAAGATCAAGAAAGGGTGATAAGTTTACGTTTTGCAAGGTGTGGCGGTGTGAATTGCGAATGGATTTAAGGTATTCCTAATTCTGACTTTTCAGTGTTGGCAGGTGTGGCTGGGGTTCATCCAGAATACTATAAGGTGTCTAGAGTTTGCCGACTAGCCAGCTCGGACACTTAGCTTGCCGTCACACTAGTCCATCAGCTTGTTCTCTAGTTCATATCAAATAGAGGATGCTTTTCAACACTGAACAAGCCAGCAAGACCATGTGGGGAAAATTTTGACTGGCCCGGCCCTCAGGTGTTTTAGCATTGGGCCAGTGGACCACTGTTAAGCGATAGCGTGCATGGTGTTAAAATTGGCTGCAAAATGAAAAATGGCAAATATTACTCACTTGCAATACTTTTTACACGTATTTCAAGTACATGTGTAGAAGATAACAGTAAGGGGTCTAAATATTTAGAAAAAGGGTGTCCAATAGACACCCAGATACACCTCTGGGTATTGATCTAGGGTTAGGGCAATTTTCCCCTCAGAAAAAGGGTATTTCCATCCAAACGGGTGCCAATGTTCAAATATGCACAGTGTATGTCATGGCCTAGCGGTCTTGTGAATCAGACTCAAGTTCTAGTGGTCAAGTCATTGGGGTGTGGGTCCGGGTCCCAGTCATGACACTTGTGTCCTTGAGCAAGATGCTTAAATACTATAATTGCTTCTCTTCATCCAGGGGTATAAATGGGTACCTGCGAGGGTAGAGGTTGATATTATGTTAAAAAAAGCCTTCAGAGCACCACGGCAGCCTAGGGCTGTATACTCCCTAGGGAGCTATGAAAGATTACCGGAACGTTATTGGCTCAATGACTAGTGCTTGAATTTAAAGCGCACTGAGACGTTATTGTGAAATGCGCAATATAAGAAGTTATTATTTTTATTATTATTATTAAGACGTGTTTACGTTTTCTTGTTCATTTTGATAAAATCTTTATGCAGATGTTTCTGTGGCCGACCGCGAGGTCTCCATCTCAGACAGCTCCAGCCACAGACCCAAGACAGAAACTCTGTTGGTAAGAATCTCACGGTATCACAAGCCCAAATCGCAACGAGCAGGGCTGATCTTGAAGGAGAGGAGGTCGCAGAATGGGATGAAGAGAAGCATCTTGTGGAGACGCCAACAGATGCCTATGGAGAAATCCATTTTAAGGAGGCAGTGAACCGACTGTGCACATCCAAAGTGAGTGTTCTGGATTGTTTCCGAATATGGCTGGGACTTTGTGAACCGCATTGGTCAGTTTTCCAAAATCGTCATTTCTAAGGCTCTTTGAATCAAGATAAGGTACAGCAGTGGTTACGTTCATAGCAAAAGTGATGGATAGATGGATAAAAGGTTTATTCACAATTGTCATCACAGTATAAAAAACTGAATTGCAACAATTTGACATCAATAAAGGCTCATTTATAGTTGGTCACACGATGATAATCGCCGGATGCTGTGATCTCTGAACGCTGAGCCTTTTCATTGCAGTCTGTGGTCACTGAGACATCAGCATCGACTTTAAACTGCGTCGGGCGTCAATTTTACTGCCGTGCGACCATCGCGCGACCGCCTATAAACCAGCCTTAAAAGGACATCAAGATATAAAAATCAATAAATGTAATAAAGTAAACAACTAGAATACACAAGCACTTAGAAAAAACAACGACAACAACAATATGTACAAGTACCAAGAAACCCACAACTGTTACATCCAAATGCTAAATGGGTTAAAATGGAACAAGCATGATGATAAGAATTGAGAATTAAAAAATACTATTAAAAATATTTCATATAATTGTTTTACAAGTGGAATCTACCCAGAGGCAAGCACGATAGAAAATGTGGATTGAGATCTTTTCTCTCTTTAAAGCATGATAAAAAATACAACATCTAAGGCCTGTTGCTTCTTTCTTTTATTAAGTCAATTTTCCGTTAGGGAAATTTACATTCCTACTGAAACATTTCAAAGGGCACCAAGGCAATGACCAAGGGCATGAAAAGGCAGTCGCCTCTGTGAAGTATCAGGCCTGATGATACAGAACAAAATTGGCAAAACTGTTGGCGACTAATGTTTACTCATGTTGTATTTTTCTGTCATTAGTTTGTACGTCTGTCAGATTGCACTGATATGTCATTGGTTCTGAAACTTCTGACAAAGTACTGGTCACTGCACACGCCCCAGCTCGTTATCTCTCTGACTGGTGGGGGGCGGAGCTTCAAACTTAACGAGCAAGACAAGGAGACTTTCAGCAGAGGGGTAATCAAGGTGCGAAAAAAAAACCCCAGAATGTAGACGTTATCTTTTAGATGCTAACCTCCCTTTTTTCAACTGTCTGGACCGTGGCCACAAATGTTTAGGCTGGTATTGTCCTATCCTGCCCCCTGCAGTTGACCTGTCAATAATGTTCAGGGTCAAGCCTATTGAGCCCCCTCGCAGTTGACCGGTCAATAAATTTCAGGGTCAAGCCTATCCTGCCCCCTGCAGTTGACCTGTCAATAATTTTCAGGGTCAAGCCCGCCGAATAATAAATGAAATAAGATCCAACATTAATTTTCGTCTCGTGTGAGACGAAAACTCTGCCTAAGAATGCATACAAAAATGCCAAGTGCATTTTTACTGTTTTCTCGTAAAAGAAACAATGAAATGAGCTGAAGTTTTCACAGGTTGGTTTATTACATTTGTCTTGATTTATGCAAAGAATGGAAGCAATTACAGACACTTTACCAATGTTGAGCTGGGGCATTAAGGGGGAAATAACGTTATTGTTTTTTGGAAGAGTAAGTTCATTTGAAAGGTTGTGGACAACATTGGTCAAGTTGAAAAAATATCATGTTTACAGATTTGCGCATCACTTTGGTATAAAGATGGTCATAGTGGAAAAATGTTTTGCCTGAAATGCTACCTTTTTTGATAAATCAGTAAAACAGTCCGTTTTGATCTCGCGAGACCAAAGCTCAATGTTCTTGAACAGTGAAAACAAATAAGTTTTATGTTGGTTTACATAAAGTGTGGATCCTGCAGGTCTTTAACAATTACTAATGTTGTCTTGTTTTCAATAAAGGTACTATCCAACTAAACCTGTTAAAATTGTTGATTGTTTTTAGTCAAAATTATGAAATATGTGTACATTTTGTCAGGGATTTTGTGCATTTTGGTATAAAACCTTATTTTTTTTTTTTAGTCAGAACAAGCAATAACTTATTTGTAGGTCTTCAAATGCTACTTTCTTGGCGTTGACAGCATTTCAGACAAATATTTAGCTTATTCAATTTTGGGGTGAACAAAGAAAAACTTACTGGAACAGGCTAACTGGCACTCCCCCAACAAAGATTTTGACAAAATAGGGAGACGCCAACATCCAACATTAGGGCTAGATAGCTCAGTTGGTAGAGGCCCGGCATGTTAATCAGGAGGTTACAGGTTCAAATCCTGTTTTTGTTTGTTCATCCCAAAATTGAATGAAAAAGTTTACCTAGAAATATTTTTGTGGCGGAGTAGTACTGATATGAACATTTCATCGAGCTTGCAGATTTAAACTGATCAAATTTGTGACCAATAATTACCAATTCCGTACTTAAAAAAAAATTATTTTCTTTTAGGCTGCATTTACTACCAAAGCTTGGATCATCACCAGCGGCTTTAACGCAGGTGTGCCCAAGATTGTAGGAAGTGCTGTTCAGTCTACTTACATCAGGGACTGGATCTCCAATAATAAAAATGTCAAGAAAGGGGCAAAGAGACCCAAACTGGTCTGCTTGGGGCTTGCTCCGTGGGGATACGTAGATAGCAATCATCAGCTTCTGACCAGGAGGGGCACGGTAAGAAGAGTTGGACTTGCTGGTTAAATGCTGGGGGCGAGAGAATTGGGGGGGCGCATTTTGAGAAAGAGGACAACAGAAAATACCATGATTCAAGCATAGCTTTATGTACTGTGTTTTGCTCATTGTGGTTAGCAATTCACGCAAACCGGCTAGTGTTTGAGCATTTTCCGTTGCTGCCCCCCACTTATGGAGCAGCCAACCTGTCTAACGGCCTAACTGTCTCCATCAGAAACTTATGCCCGTTTCAAACGTCACTGTGTCAATTTAAAATATTCTGATTTTTTTTCTCGATTTGACATGGCAAGAGCGTGACGTTTGGAATTTGGTGCAGCAGAGGCTTTAGCTCGACCATGGCTCGAAAGGCCCTGCCGTGCTATTGGCAAAGTTTGGCAGAAGCATGACATTTGAAACCACTGCTGCGCCAATGCCGCTCTATTGCAAAACTCAAATGATTTGAATTCGACACGGCAAGAGCGGGACGTTTGAAGCGGGCCTTAGTCTGTGTCTGCCGCTTGATTGTCATGTGAACATGCGTTGAAGCAAATGAGGTACATAGCAACACAATTTGGATTCATCCTTAGAAACGGTTTTGTCCTTCAAAAAGACTCGCCCGTTTTCCAACCTGTAGCAGGTTTTTCCCCCATTTTCTTGTCTTCAAGCACCTGGTAATTTGATGCTGTACCCAGTTATTGTTACTAGTACATTCATTTGTTCCTTTCATAGCTTTGTTGTTGAAGCAGTATCGTATTGTACCTGTAAAGACTTTGTACAACATCTGATGTTTTTATGACAGTACCTTCATTCAGTCATTTGAGTTTTCAAGACGGGTATTTTAACCAGTTGCCGCCAGGAATCTCCCGTTTTCGTGGCAGTATTATTTTCTCGGAATTGCCAGAATCAATTTTCTTTGAGAGTATCGCTGACACAAAGAAACCTTGACTTGACAAAGCCAAGAGAACAAAGATTCTCTTTATTGCATCGCAAGTTTTTTCCCTCTACCAAGAAAATGTCAAATAAGTGTACTGTGAACTGCAAAACCTTGGCCGTGAGCTACAGCATAGGATTGGTACTACACCCGGAACCATGGCTGGATCCCTGGTTCACTCTGACTTACCTCCATCGAGTATTGTACAAAAATTACACTTTTTAAGCAATTAGATGTTGATTTTAAATGAACTTTCCCGATTACCACCAACATTAAACCTTTTCTCTAATGGCTGTCTTTTGTACACAGGGCTCGTATCCAGCAGAATACAAAGTCAACCCTATTGTGATGAAGGGGCGTCGTGTACCCCTGAACCCAGACCACACCCACTTTATTCTAATAGATAACGGGCTAATGGGGGAGCCAGCCTACGGTGGTGAGATCGTGATGAGGGCAATGATTGAAGAGGCAATAGCAGCACCGAAAGAGCGTAAGAAAGACTCCCTGAGACCACCCCCAACGAAAAAAAAAAAAAAAATTTGCCTTTGACCCAAGTTCATGGAGCCTTTTGATAGACATTTATCATGCTGCAACCATCTTGGTCATGTTCCCTGTATCCAATTACAGTAATATATGCTAACATTCATTGTACAAAAAGGAACCAGACTATTTGCCCCTCCAGCCTCGGTTTGGTTACATTGGTTTGAATGGGAGAAAATCAAGATGGCCGCACCATGATAAAGGTCTATTCAGTAATATTGTCCATGTTAAAAAAGTGAAAATTTGACATAGACTTGTCACACATGTATACTTGGTTTCAATGTGGGATTTCATAGGAACATGGAACTATCAGTATTTTAAGATCAGAGCAACATAGACTTTGCTTATTTATTTATTTATTTTTCCTGGGGTGGGGGTCCGGGGGTGGGGTGTTGTTGGGGGCTCAGATGAAATGAGCGGAAATCCAGCCACATACAATTTCTACCTGGTGACATTTGTGTCGTGCTGGTGACCTGTTTTGGTTAAAAGTTGCTTACTTATTACAGACCTGTGAAATGTCAAGATTTTTTCCAAACCCTCTCTTCACCCTTTGATTTTCTTGAAAGAGGTGAAGATGCACTTGATTAAAAAAGGATATACCTCTTGTTTCAATTGATGACCAAACCTCTAGATTTATGTTTTTAGTGATGGAGAGAGTCTTGTTTCATTTTGGTGGTGTTGTGACCTTCCCCACCGTTTGGGTTATGTTTCATCTCAAGAACAATAATCAATCATTTATCTCACACAGAGAACGGTCTCGGCCTACCAGTGGTTGTCGTGGTGCTCGAGGGAGGTGTGGACACTTTACTCAACGTGAAGAATGCTGTCTTGCGCGAGATTCCTACAGTGCTGTGCGATGGTAGTGGGAGGGCAGCGGATATCCTGGCATTTGCACATAACAGAGCTGAAGGAGATCCGTAAGTGGAATAGATTTACTTCTGAGTAGGGCACCCTTGGCTAGAGGTCAAAAGAAGGTTGCTCATTGCCCCATCCTCTGCGCTGCGTGTACACAGATGTTAGTTTCCACTGTATCATCATCGTTTTACGTCTGAGGTGTTTACAATTCTATTTTGACCTCGCATTTAAAATGGTTTAAGCTTCATAAGTGATGGTTTTTTACTTACTTAAATTTTTTTCAAACAGAGAATCCAGAACGTTGAGCGAGGAAAACATTGAGATACTTCGTGAGAAACTCAACAATTTCTTCAACGTTAAGCTGTACTCTGACAACATGTCCCAACTGATCGAAGATGTCATCGCATGTATAAAAGTCAAGAAATTGGTAAGAGTTTTCTGCTTCTTGTTTTGCGTGCGCTGCTTCAGAAGATGACCAGACAGAGCAAGCCTGGCTCTTCTCGGAGCCCCACGGCGCGTCGTGGCCGAGCAGCCTAGTCCACTGGACTCACTCAAGTTCTGTTGGCTAAGTCATTGGGGTGTGGGTTCGAATTCCAGTCATGACACTTGTGTCCTTGAGCAAGACACTAGAATTGCTTCTCTTCTCCCGGGAGTAAATGGGAACCTGTGAGGGCAGAGATGGTTTCTGTGATTGATTTAGCTTGGTGCACTTTACATGTAACTGGCAGCACAGGCTGTATACTCCCCAGGGAGCTGAGATGGTTTAAGGAATGAAATAAATGACTCAATGACGAGGTTAATAATGTTCATGTGGCATAAAAGCGTAAAAGTTGTCAGATACTCGCGTAATATAAGTGTCCATTATTATGTTATTTTTATTATTATTATCATTATTGTTACTCAAAAAAGATCTTATTCCGCATGGTGTTACTGCAAGTTTTCTTTACTATCTTTTCCCACCATGCATAGTTTTTTATTATTTTTTTAAAATGTGAGATCGTTTTTCTGGTTACGACTGAACCAAACAATGTTTGTAAAACTTGTCGTTTTAGCTGACCGTGTTTCAGATGGACAAGGGAGAAAATGCCGACTTGGATCTTGCCATCTTGATTGCATTACTGAAAGGTACGTCATGCCCAAGAGATCAAATTTGTTCATTTTTGTGTTTAGAGGAAATTTAAAACATATAAGGTGATCCCTGTACTGACGCTTCCCAGGTGGTATTGTAAACTTGGGCAACTTGGGTGAGCTGCGTCAAGCATTTTAATTTTTCTATGCAGCCAAGTGGTTCATCGACCGATCATGCAAAGAATTTGATAAAACTCTGTTGGCATAACGCATTGTTATGCCGCACGTGGTATTTAGTTGCGCATTCAAAGAAGTGATAAATCATTGCCGTAAAGATAATAACAATAGACATTTGTAAAGTGCCTAATGCAAAAGCCTCTCAGCCCATATAACATCAAAATAAACAATGAGAGAAAGTAAGATTACAAATAAGCAGATTCAAACAAATGAGTTTTCAAGAGAGATTTAAAAGGGTTTACAGAATCAGCTCGACGAATATGAACAGGTAGATTGTTCCATAAAATTGGAGCGGAGCAGGAGAAGGATCTTTGACCATAAAACTTTGAAGAAACTCTTGTAGAAGGAGCAAGCAGAGACTGTTGGGAGGATCTTAATTTCCGATTTGGAGAACATTGATGAACAAGTTCTGATAAATAAGTTGGAGCTTAAACCATTTGAGCTTTGAAAGTTAAAAGAAGAATATTATAGACTGTGCGCATCTTAACTGGGAGCCAGTGCAGCTTCATTAAAACTGGTGTAACATACTGATGGCCGACTTTACACTGTGACCTTAAGTGGGAACTTGTCTGAAGTCTTGTTTTGTCAGGAATAATGTACCTTTGAGTCCATTTCCCCCCCCCTCCTTTCTTAATGTTAGCCCAAGCTGCCACTCCCACCTACAAGTTAGCTTTGGCGTTGTCATGGAATCGGGTTGACATGGCAGAGAGGAAGATCTTTGTTGACGATCAGTATTGGGCGGTGAGTGTAAATTAAATAGTCATACATGTTTTGTGGTGTTTTTTCCCCCCTCCATGGTTTGATGGTTACTGGAAAAGTTGAATGGTGGGTTTTAGAAATTGCTTCCAGAGAACAACCTCTCAAGTCCTCAAGTTTGATTGATGTAATAATTTCATCAAGATTAAACATTTTATTTTGGTTTTTACCCTTACACTAATGTGTGACAAGCACTGTTTTTCACTTTAGATAAAATACTAACTTTTATCGTTTTTTTTCTTCATATAAAAGTAATTTACCTTTTGAATATTTTACCTCAATTTAACCAAAAAAATGTGCCATACGATCTTGTTGCATTGATGCCAGCAATATGTATTTGTTCAGATTATGCAGATTTTTCTTTGAGACAAAAAATGGCTACAATGATTTCATTTCACTTTACGGTGTTAAAGTTCACGTTACAAGCTATTAATGCATTGAAATTGAATTGAACCCTTCAGAGCAACGTGATTTGTGGCTACCCGAACTTATGCTTAACGAGAAATCTTAAGACTAACAACACTTTTATTTTTAGCAAGTTCGGATGCCAACATTTCGTTAATTTACCATTTAAATCATGCATGCGTGGTATGTTTTTCACTCAATGGACTAGTCAAAATAGTTATTCAATGTATTTTGTTGAGCAAACAATAATCGTATGCATTAATGAAGCAAATCGGTTGCATGTCATTTTCATTTTTTACCGTTTTCTATTATTTTTTTCTACTTTATTGCATTTACTAATTACTTATCTCACTGCAAAGATAAAATGTTGTCATATTGAACGAAACCTACTGTAAGTTGTTAAATTACTCATTAATTGTATCGTAACTTACAAATTTGACTTAGAGAAACAGTGCACTGGGGCTTGGTTGGTCCAGTTAAACTAGCTAGTCAAACTACGCAGCTGACGACATCTAGATTGACTGTCACTCACTAGTCTTGGTTTCAAGACGCTCCTGTTGTATAATCACGAAAAAAAAAAAACACCTTATCACCGATAAAAACTTACACCGCTAGAGGGGGTGCTATCATTCCAGTAACCACTATCACCCCACGAACCGCTATCACGGAAGAGCGACACAGATCGGAAGACTTGTAGTACCCGTTAGCGGTGAGTCAAGTGGAGCGCGGTGCACGTGGTCGGTGGTCGTGGAATAACTTAGAGAAAGGTCAACAATAAACTGCATAATAATGTCTTGCACCAAGACTGCTCGCCCACCTGTCAGTCCCCCAAAAATTGATTCATCCGTGAAATGTTTAAAAGGTGAAATGCACAGCTTTTAACAGGTTGCCTTTAAATTATAAGTAGAACAACATTTTCTACCGCCAAAACGGTGCCCTGGACGTCACAATAGTATTTTTATGATAGTGGAAGTTCTCCAGGGCAAGTCTCAACCACACCATATTGGTCTTTATCCACAATGCAATAATTTTAAATTATTTGGTTTTTTTTTTTCAGCCTGGTAGTTTGGATCCATTCATCATGCAAGCACTGCTGCAAAACCAGGTGGATTTCTTACGGCTGTTTCTAGAGCAAGGTGTCATCATGAAGGAGTTCCTGACCGTATCTAGACTACGAAGACTCTACAATTCAGTAAGGAGTTTTCTTTGTCGATGTCATCTATCTGTGGCCATGTTGGTTCAGTGCCCCCCTATGCAGTAATAGTAAAAGTATGGTTTATAAAGTGCCATACTGTTTTACTCTTAGCCTCAGTATCATGTTGGTAAGTGATGATGTTTTGGAACGGGAAGTGCAGTGTAACGAATGGTCATGTACATGTATGTAAACTGTTCGTTTACATTGCACTTCCGGCTCCAAAATGTCATCACATACCAACAGGATGGTTTGTTAAAGCAGACACACTACTGGTATGATGTAACTGAGTAAGAATTTAGGCTGTTTCAGCTGTGGCCATCTTTGTCAGATGGCCTGTATGCATTTACAATTTCCACACCATTGATGTATGAGGTGCCAGACAAATTCACTCTCAGCCTCATTATGGTTCATTAAAGCAAACATACTCCTGATGCTATATAACGGAGTAAGAATTTAGACTGTTTTAGCTGTGGCCATCTTTGTCAGATGCCAAACAAATTCACTCTCAGCCTCATTATGGCTCATTAAAGCGGAGATACTCCTGATGCTATATAACTGAGTAAGAATTCCGACCATTGTAGCCGTGGCCATCTTTGTCATCTTTGTCGGGAACTCAGACCATTGGTCCAGTGGATCTTTTGAACCTTTGAGGACTTTTCAATTTATCAACAACATTGTGCATTTTCTGCCTTTATTTTATTCCAGATCAGTGAGCAGCATTCCCTGAGGAGCTATGTGTCACTGATTAACAACACTAAGGTAAGAACTATAGTACTTGGTAATGAGATTGACCTGTATTTAAACAGCCCAGTAAGTTATCAGGAATTAACTTGATATTAAGAAGAATGCTCTTTTTTCAGGAAAAAAATTCTTTAAAAAAGTGGCTGATGAAAACAAAATACCATTCATTTGATCATGAAACCTTTGATTTGTGTTTCTCCCCAATCAATTAAAAGACAACCAGAATAAAATGAAAAACACACTTAAACATGTCCCCAGCCCCCACAACTACCCCCCCCCCAAAAAAAAAAAATCAAAATGATTAAAAACTTGTTGTATATGTTCCAGGCCAATCAACCGATCTTCTTGCATCACATCAGTCGTCTTGTAAGACACCTGATGGGGTTCCATAGCAACGAGCTGTACAACCATGACAAACCATTCACCAGCAACCAGGGGGCATGCTTGGCACTCTGGTCACTGTCTAGCTTCATGGCAGGTGAGTACGGGACATGACTGTGCTGTGTACTTGGGAATAAAAAAATAAATTGTCAAATAGAATAACTGAGGTATCGTCGACAGTCTTTATGTCGTAGCTTCTCTTACACTTCTCTCTAATCATTGATTCTCAATAGGAAGTCACTTGATACAACAATCCCAAGAGGAGTATATAAGATCCGAGACAGGCTATTCTGTCTCAACAACCTCCAACCTCTCGATGTGCCTCATTGCGAACTCTGGAATGCATTTCAAGCATCCGTTCAAGGAGCTGTTTTTATGTTCTGTGCTGATGGGCAGGTGAGTAATAACAATAATAAAAACAAAATTTACACCAATGTAAAAATAATAATACTGTGTAGTTGTTACGCCCTTTCTCAAGCCAAGCCTCTCAAAGCGCCTTACAGTATTATTACCCCTGTTCATCAGGCCTAAGCATTGCTGAAACCATCTCAACTCCTTTGGAGTATGCAGCACCGGTAGCCAAATCAGCGCCCAGGTTGCTTATCATTCACATCAACAATCTCTACCCACACAGGTATTCAGGTTTAGTGTCTTGCTCAAGGATACAAGTGTCACGACCAGGATTCAAACCTGGTGACGTAGTCACCAAAACTTGAGTTTGATGCGCTAGTCCGCTCAGCCACGACATGCCAGTGGTGATGGTTCATTGCTCAATGGAAGAGCCTGGGTTAGGATTTTTTTTTTAAAAGATATACACCCTTGACTGTGGTCAGTATACTTAATGGGAGACCATTATACTCAGACTCCAATAATAACAATAAAGACACATGTGAATGAATGCCTTTAACTGTTAACTGTTTTAAACTGCTGGATAATGAATGTATGGGCAAACCTAGTCCCAGTAACTGGGGCACTGAACACCTTTTTTTAGATTTTGACATTATCGGCGAGTACGATTATAGTACGACCGATAATGTCAAAATCTAAAAAAAAAGGAGTTCACTTGGGTCTAGGGCAAACCGAACACAGAGCACAAATGTTGGGTACACCAGACCCATAAATACAAGTGAAAAACGGGCACACCTGACCCGAGACCATTGTTTGTACAGATAGTTCACAATTGATGTCCCACAGTGTAAATTGAATTATTGTGTTCCTCTTAGAATGGACATGGCTGAGTTCTTTTGGGAGCGGCTGGATGATTCTATCAGTGCAGGAATTGCCGCAAGTACAATACTAAAAGGAATTGCTGCATTATCTAATGACACTGATGACATCCTAACAGCACAAAGAAATGCAGGGTAAGTATTTTTTTGTTCTTGTAGGGTTTAAGGTTAATTTTAGTGTCTTTTTCTTTTAATTTTAGTTAACCTATTTGTAACCACCATTTTGATTAAATTGTTCTTTTTATTGGCAGGTTGAACGTTTTGGTTTTAGTGGGGATCTCCTAATGCAAAAGCAAGCATATCGGGCTGTTAAGCGGGAATTGCTGGCCGATACACACGACTTGCGGCTGAAACAAAAACAAAACAAAACCCACAACATTATTTCTTATAATTTTTTTTTAGATATAAGATCAAATTCACAAAAATCATAATTTAAAACAATTTCAAATGCTCCAGATTTCGCCGTAGAGCTTTAAAAAACAGAAATAAACATCAAGAAAAAAAAACATTCCGAGGACCTTGTTTCAATTCAGCGTGCTTGGGCCAAATTTGCAAAATTTGGGACCAGAATTCCCCAGAAATATCCTGGGTGAACCCTGTTTTAGGAAAAAAACAAGTTTTTCTCCTCAGCCTTGCCTCTCATTTTTCCTTTTCCAGGTGTATGTTATCTTGTGCAATGTATATTACATTTTGAATTATATATATATATATATATATTTTTTAAGTGGAGTAAAATAAATAAAAGTAAGAATGGTTTGAACTTCAAATGCTTGTCCTATTTGTTGTGTTGTAGTTTTTAAGTGGCGGGCTTAGAAGCTAGATTATGGGTCTGCAAAGGACATGCAAACAATATATAAGAGTTTGTCAAAATTTGAATTCCTGCAGAAAGTTTGAGCAGCTAGCGATCAATGTGATGGATGAGTGTTTCAAAACGGATGAAACATTCACAGAGAAGCTGATAGTGTGCCCCATCAAACCTTGGTGCGGGAAGAGTATCCTGACGATGGCCTCGGAGGCAGATAACAAGGTGAGTTTAAAGCATTCACACAGGTACTGGACAACTGGAAGCTAGACATTACCATAATAATAATGATAACCAGTTTTTATGTAGTGCTTTATCACACTGTATCAAAGCGCTTCTGACCTTACTACCCCTGGTCACTGGGCCATTTATTTCATTCCTTAAACCATCTCAGCTCCCTGGGGAGTATACAGCCGGTGCTGCGAGTAACCGCGCTCCAAGCTAATCATTCACATGAACCGTTTCTGCCCTCACAGGTACCCATTTACTCCTGGGTGGAGAAAAGCAATTACAGTAAAGTGTCTTGCTCAAGGACACAAGTGTCACAACTGGGATTCGAACCCACACTCTGCTGATCAGAAACAGCAGAGCTTGAGTCTGGTGCTCTTATCCGCTCGGCCACGACACCCCACGTTACCATCTATTGCGTACATGTAACACCTGCATTTTGTCATGGGTATACACTAATCCGAGCGGCGCTCGTTTATGGTGTTTTACACCACCACAGCTATGGCCGCCGCATACGCGCGACTTGACAGTAGCTTGTCAGCGCGCATATGTACCAATCAGCATGGAGGATTCGCAGAACATGTGCGTTAACACGTGCTTGTGGCGGCCTTACCTGCAATGGTGTAAACACCCATGAACCAGCTGCTCAGATTAGTCTATATATGTGTGTGTTGTCATAAAAGTGCATGTTTGAAATATTTATATTGTTGCTAGCTGTATGTCTGCAATGTCAAAAAATGCTTTTTTTCTGGAACAGGTAAGAAAACAATCTTATGAATCCATGTTTAGAACAATTTGTTTGGGGGTATCTTTTGCGGCTTTTCTGGATGACCTACCCTCTGTGTGGCAAGTTAGACTTAGGTGCTGGACAACCTTTAGTAAAGATCGTTGTTAATTAAATAAACGCATTTGGTTTTGTTTTGTCTCGTTAGCACTTCATAGCTCATCCTTGTGCCCAGAGCGTCGTCGCAAAAACCTGGTTGGCTGGCGTGAAGGCCAGTAATCTCTCCATCATCCTCGGCATCTTGTGTCCTCTCTTCATCTTGAGGCTAAAGTTCAACGTCCGGGGTGAGAAGAAGCCAAGCAGACTCAAGAAACTGCAGCTGTTCTTCATGTCACCAGCCACAAAATTCTGGACGTTTGTAGTGAGTATAACTTTTTCATTCAAGAAAAGATCATTACGCGGTTGTCTCCGGTAAACTGGATCACTCCCACTTTCAACACCGAGCAAAGCTTCAAATCTGACTTGATTTTGTCTTGCTTCAACATTGCAGTTATCCTACATAGCGTTTCTACTACTGTACAGCTACGTGATGTTAGAAACCTTTGGTCCTAGGCCATCCATACCAGAGATGGTACTCTTTGGATGGATTGTCACGATGATCATTGAGGAAATACGGCAGGTAACCATTTAAAAAAAAACTATCAATCACTTTAAAAAGATACATTGCCCAATTTTCGCCAAATTGATGGTAACAACATTGATTTAAAAAGTATATAACTTTTTCCCTTTAGTTATGGAAGTTATAAACTTTCAAAACTGGTCAAAAATTAGTAATAGTTAGTTATATGGTTGAAGATTGCCTATGTAGGACTCTTCCTCTGTGCTGTACACAGATACAGGGTCTTAAATATGAGGGCCCGTTTCTGGGTGGAAATATTTCAGAGCTCCATAATTCAAATCTTACCTGTAAGAAGCTACTAATCTCACCGGATTAACACTCCATGGCCGCATACAATTTTCGGCGGTGGGTTTTGGACATCAGATATTCCCCAGAAATCCCTCATATTCATGAAATAATTCAGCTCTCAACGTTGAACAAGTTTTTGTTTTGTGCCCTCTCTCAAACATGCCTGTCGTGCATACGTGTATGCTATCGTGTTGGCACAGGACGATTGCGTGTATTATGTCCACATGTATAGTGCTGTGCGGTCAGTGTACAATGACGAGCTAACACATGCAAACACACACACCCTTACATATGGCAGTTACTGGGTCCTCCTATTGTTGTTCTATTATTCCCTTTTCGAAAGAATTCCTCTGTTGGGTAGCACTAGAACAAAGAAAACCTTGTGGTGTAGTATTGTGCCATTGTGTAAAGTGCCCCGTAAGTTGGTGAGTGTAAGGGCATGCGCACTAGGTTTGCGTGATGAAGCAACCATAATACAACACCTCGAAAGGGATACAAGATAAGGTCACCAAAAACTCGAAAACTCAATTTTTGACATGATTTCTAAATGTCCATTTGAATTTTTTGTTACAGTCTTTGATACCTGACGTTAACCAAACCATGACGCAACGCTTTCGGGAGTGGCACTCCAGCGAATGGAACATCATGGACTTGATTACAGCACTCAACGGACTGGCAGCATTCACCCTTCACTGGTTCCCAGCAGCTTATAAATGGTCGCAGGCCTTCTACGCCCTGAACTGTTTCTTGTACTACGCTAGAGTCTTGAGACTGTTCTCCTTCAGTGAGAAGCTTGGACCCATAATGGTCATGATCAGAAAAATGGTAAGACATCAACAATTCCGGAAAACTGAAATGAAGGTTGACAGAACATTCCATTCCGGAGCGTGCATTGTGCATGCATTCACCGTGCATTCAGTACTTTCTTTCACCCACACTAAAAGGACAGATGATACTGGAAATTATGCTGAAATTTGCCCATTATGCGGTGGTTATTGTGTAAACCCTGTTTCCAGACCTATGTCCTTTTGTTCCAAGAAGAGAATTATGAGACAATCGAGAGGCTTTCGCTATTGTATATTTCGGCTCAATGGAGGTATTAAGTCTGAGTGAACCGAGATTCCAGCCCTAGTTCCAGTCTTGGGACCAATCACGAGGTTTTGTGATTCATGGTGCATGAATTTGATATTTCCTCAATAGAGAAACAACGAACCCTGGTGCTTCAAAGAGAATCTGTGTTCTCTTGGCTTTGTCAAGTCAGGGTTTCTTTGTGCCAGGGCACTCTCAAAGAAAAACGAATCTGGCAATCCCGAGCAATTAATCCCGTCATGCTGGACAAGAAAAAATGAAAGATTTCCGGCGCTAACTAGTTAAGTTGTCAGATATTATCAGGACTTGGAAGTTTAGGCACCAGATTTTAGTGGGTATTTTGTACCATTTATGTCATAAAAATTATATTGACCTTGATCACTGATGCAATAATGACATCAGTTCAACTGGTTTTTTTTTGCTGTCTTCTTCTTTTTCAGGTATTTGAGATGATCTTGTTCCTGTGCATCCTGTTTGTGTTTCTGATGGGATACGGCGTGGCCAGTAATGTCTTGATCTACCCCCATCAAGGTTTCAGCTTTGATTCCATCAAGAACATCTTCTACATGCCTTATTTCCAGATCTATGGCAACCTCTTTCTGGAGGTTCTCATCAGCGATGGTAAAGATTCAAAAATTTTGGTCTGTAATGTATTCATCCTAAATGGGAGATTTTTGGACGGTCCTTTTTCACAGTTTGCACCTGTAGTACTCAGAACTTTGCGCGCTCAGAACTAAGCGCGCAATACTGAGCATGTGCACGCATGCTCAGAACTGTAAAAAGAGAACCCTTGTGTCTGCCGCGGCTAGTGTCTCAAAAGTCTCCCACTGTTTGTTATGTTTTGCACCAGGATTAGTGTAGAATTTTTCTGCCACCATAAGGGAGCCTCTCGAAAGTCAGGCAAGTGCTAGGCGCGAAGGAACATTCCCAGAGGCATAATGTCCCCGCAATCAATTTGGAGTGTCGTGGCCGAGCGGTTAAGATCACTGGACTCAAGTTCTGGTGTTGTTGGCAGCAGAGTGTGGATTCGAATCCCGGTCGTGGCTCTTGTGTCCTTGAGCAAGATACTTTACCATCATTGCTTTGTCCTTCGGATGGGACATTAAGCCGTGGGTCCCGTGTACTAGGGTAGGTAGTGCACGTAAAAGAACCCAGAATACTTATCGTGGAAGAGTAGGGGAATTACCCCGGTGTTTCTGGTTCACATAGCAAGCATCCTTGTCTACAGGTTTCCTCAGGCTTGAGAGCTACAGTGATTAAGTTCACTTATGAGGCATCCTGGGTTTCATTACCAGAAGTATACAATAATAATAATAATAATAATCCAATTGACCGCCAGTGAACCCCCAGAATGAT
Source organism: Marthasterias glacialis (assembly GCA_911728455.2). Classification (NCBI taxonomy): domain Eukaryota; kingdom Metazoa; phylum Echinodermata; class Asteroidea; order Forcipulatida; family Asteriidae; genus Marthasterias; species Marthasterias glacialis. The sequence continues at coordinate 9,388,196 of OU452231.1, forward strand.
TCTGCTTGACCGCCACACTGTCCGAACTTCGGGAACATTCATACGTTAGAGGAATATGTGTGTTCCAATGGAACGCTCCGGTGATCCAACGGACCGGTCTGTTGTCATCTGCTGGAATACTTAACTGAGCCAATTGGAGACTTTCGAACGCTAGGTGGCAGCAGACTTAATAGATGAATGTCATTTGTTTGCGCCGTTCTGAGCATGTGCACATATCCGAGAACAATGTATTTCCCTGGTAAGTCTGCTGCCACCTTGTGTCCCCAAAAGTCTCCCTTTGGAATCCTACCATTTAGACATTTGAGACGCTCCCTATCTGCCGATCTTTGCAGCAGAGCCATGAAATAGGGGCCCCCTGTAGCTCAAAACGATATGTGCCTTTACTGTTCATGTTTTTTAACTTTAGGGGAAAAGGGGGTACTTCTTTTGAATCTTAAGAAGATGGTATTCAGGAATCTTAAGAAGTTGGTATTCAGTGTTTTTATTTGTACGTGTAATTTGTAGGTATTGTTATGTTTTTATAATTAAACTTGAGGTCTCCAAAAGATCAGCTTTGCTGAATGGGGTACCCTCAATAGATATGGTTTTAAATTAATAAATAAATAAATTTGTCTTCCATACCATTGTCACCATTATCATAACAACATTGGGTATACGGTGGATGTCATTTCTTCTATTATTTGAAGAGGCAGGCATGCAACTTCTCAGCTTTTCAGCAAATTTCCGCTTTTTTTTTTACTGCCATTGAACAGTTTTGTTGTTGCAAAAAGCAAAAATGCATGTCAGAAGAGGGAAGAACAAAATTTGATGTCATACATGTTTAGTCCATGTCATATACATACATTTAGACCATTAAAGACATTACTCAGTGACCTGTTTTGAATATTCACTACTTGTGATATCTCTATTGACTACTTGCGGATATCTCTACCCGTTCAAAACGGTTGCCAGGCTAAACTACTGGGACATCATCAACATGGAGCAAGTTTGGGTGCTGACTTTTGGTCCATTTGTGATTATAATCACACATGGGTGGTCTTGTTTCTCACTCGAACGGGTGTAGTCGATCGACTAGTCAAATCTAACTACCTAACAGGAGACTACCTAGTTCAGAACGAGGTAGTCTCTCGGTTTCCCAATCAACTCCACTGCAGTAGATAAACATCAGGACAAGTTCTTATGAGGTACCCGATTAAACTAGCCACCATCACTTTCAAGGCTTTTAAGAATTACCGCATCGCTTATAAAATGCTCATGATACCGTTCTAAATAACCCTGTATCATGATGGCATGATGGTATCATGAGGGTTTTATAACCAATTCAGTATTGCTTGAAAGCCTTACTTATTAGTGACAGTGGTTAGTTGAAAGGGGTGTATGAGAACAGTTCTTTGCAGCATATTTATTAGTAGCATCACATGGTGTTATCGCAAACCGGATACATATCGATCAGGATGTCTAGGATGTGATCATTTTGTGTTTTCATCTCATGCTTTCAATCATTCAGGCGATCAACCCCCAGATTGTGATCCATCAATCTCCAGCTGCGCCCAGCAGCATGTCCTCCTTCCCATCATGCTTGCTGCTTACCTGTTGCTAGGCAACGTCCTGCTTCTCAACCTGCTCATTGCTATATTTAGGTATGGTGTCATCCCATTGTGAAGAAAACCCGGGGAATAGTCGTGCTGTAAGCTGAACTTTGTCCAGTGGGTGTGACATGCGATGCTCTTGTATGGTGGGAGTAATAATGCTACCTGATTGGTTGAAGCAATGGACATACAAGCTTTATATTGACCAATGAGATAGCATACATCAAAAATGGTAAATGGCTGGTCATGCATCCACTGGTGAAGTTTACGGTCAATAAAGCGACCTCGCATTCTCTGGGTTTTCTTACTTTGTGTCAAGGAGACTATCTCCAACAAACTAACCATGACAGTGTTGATGTTCCAAAGAGCAAAGCTGATTCTAAAGATTGTTTCTGAAGACATGTTCAGAGCAGTTAAGCATATCGGACTCAAGATCTGATGGCCTAGTCATTGGAGGTGTGTGGGTTTGGATCTTGGTCATGACACTTGTGTCCTTAAAGCATTACATTTAACCATAAATTGCTTCTCTTAACCCAGGTGTATAAGTGGGGACCTGAAAGGGCTGAGATGGTATTATGTTGGATTAACCCTTTAGCACTAACATGATGCAGCTTGAGTTTGTACTCTCCCCAGGGAGTTGAGAAAGTTAGAGGAATGATCTTAGTATGCCTGATGAACATGGATGATAATGTTGTAAAGCGCATTGAGCTATCTACCATGATAAGAGCTATATAAGAACCTAGTATTATTATTAAAATTTGCCGTGAATTTATTTTCATGACATGATTTTAGCTCTGTCTATGATGAGGTGCAAATGAATTCCCTGGAAGTCTGGAAGTTTGAGCTTTACTTCTTGGTGGTAGAGTTTGAGGATCGGCCAACTCTACCGCCTCCCTTCACCATCTTTGAGCACGCCTTCTACACCCTCAGGTGGACGTGGAGAAAAGTGTGCGCCAATGTCTGCAAGAAGAGTGGCAAAAGTGGTAAAGGAGATTTTGTTTCTAGTTTTTCAATATTATTATTTTTTTTTTTCATCTGAATGATGCAGTGTAGTGGTATAAAACATTCCTACGTTTTTGTTTTGTTTTCATTATCCTCCTACCTTATCCTCCTACAAGGATCTTTGTGCGTGTGATATATAAACGTGATTATTTGCAATCAGTCATTTTTAATCCTTCTTACATATCTAGTGCTCTACTTCAGCAAGAAGATGACAAAAGCTCTTAGAAACTTTGAGAAGGATTGCGCCGCCAACTACCGAAGGCAGAAGACAGACAAGAAGAGTGTCGAGGTGCCAGAACGGCTCAGTCAGCTTGAGAATTGGTATGATATTCATTCCAACACCATTAACAATTACAGAGTCTCTGTAATTCAAGTCCTAGTCTTGGTGCAAGACGTTATTATGCGGTTTATTGTTACCTTTCTCTAAGTTATTACACGACCACTGACCACCGCGCTTTACTTGACTCACCGCTAGAGGGCGCTACAAGTTTTCCGATCTGTGTCGCTCTATAATAAATGGGGTGATAGCGGTTACTGGAATGGTAGGGCCCTGTAGCGAAGTGAGTTTTTTTTCAGCGATAAGTTTTTTTATTTTTATTTTGTGACTATGCAACAGGAGCGTTTTGAAACAAAGACTATTTAAGTCCAAGAATACATGCGGTTACACATGGGACATTTGAGATTTGCATTCAGTGATTCTTGTTTTAATATATCCACATTAATTTGTATGTTATTAGTCTTTGGGAAGAATCTGTGATTAAAAAACTTAATGCGTTATGTATGGGCCAACTAGAGACCTTTCCTTTGATAATAATAATAATAACTAGTTCTTATATAGTGCCTTTCACAATAATGTGTCAATGCGCTTTACATTAGTGCCCTGGTCATTGGGCCAATAACATTCCTGTAATCTTTCTCAGCTCCCTGGGGAGTATACAGCCCGGAGCTGCCATGGCGCTCCAAAGGCTTTTTCAAACACACTATCGACCCCTACCCTCGCAGGTGCCCATTTATACCCCTGGGTGAAGAGAAGCAATTATAGTAAAGCATCTTGCTCAAGGACACAAGTGTCATGACAAGGATTTGAACCCACACCCTTATGACTTGACCGACAGAACTTGAGTCCGGTGCACTAGACCGCTCGGCCACGACAAGCTCGGCCTTTGACTTGCCCTGTCATGGCCACAAGCAGCTTTTACCAAAAAGACCACAGCGTCTACAATCGCCAGCAAGATTTGACCTACTTGTACTTATTTGACAACTTCCCTGAACTGACAAAGTTCATTTTCTGTGGAAATCATCTACCTTTTCATTTCTAAAACCAGCCAAATTCTTAAAAAATGTTTTGTACATTTTTGCATGGTATGAATTATAGAGGATCTGAAATAGTCTCTACTTAGAGCAGATCACTGCATTAGTGCAAAGATGTTGTGTCTCCTGCCCCCCCCCCCCACCCCCCAAAAATAGTGTAGCGGTCACAGAAAATACTCGCAGAAATTAGCCCACCCCCTATTAATTTTTGGTTTGTTTACTAGTTCCACATAATTATTGTAACTGTTTCATGCTATGTTCTCTACTAACAATGAATACCTAACCCAGAACCGGCATGAAACAGCAGTAGTGCAACACCCTGGAGACTGCGCAGGGAACTGGTGAGTTGGCAGTGCATGCGATCTTTAAGTCATTCTGATATATGACTGAAAGATTACAACGCAAGCTATTACTTCAGAGCAACCAACTCATTAGTTTTCCTGTTTCTTTCATTTCAGTTTCATTAATGTACATTGTCGTGTGACAGACCATTGTCATACCAGGTGTAACAATAGCTTATACTCAAAATGCGTCATTCAAATGTCAGAATTTGCTGAAACTATCCAATGGCGCAGAGGTACACTGTTTATTTGGACAGAGTCTCTTATGTGTGAGGGACATTTTTATTACGAACACAATATACAAAGAGATAACAATACCACATTCATCTAAGATGACGTTTTGACATCTTTTCCAGCTTGAAGGAGTTGGACAAGCAAACGGAGAAAACCAACGACCAGCTTCAGGTGAAACTCCAACAGATTCAGAATGCTCTGAAAGACTTTCTCCGCTCGCCCTCACCGGCCAAAGTCCCTCTAACACCACGCTCTAGTCTCTCAACGATTGGTATGTTCTTAAAAGTCCTTCTGAGAACTCTATTACTATCGGTTTCGATATGCTCTCCTGCTCAACTGGCCAGTCCCACAAAAGTCCACAGTACACAAGCCATGGGGTTTCAACATGCATATAATACCAGCTGTACAAACAGAAGAAACCCATGCACCCAATGCTAGCCTGGAACGTATGGTACTTTGTGGAAATCAGTGGTACCAGTGTATAGGAGGGTTAAGAATTTAGTGTTAACAGTCACCCTTGGATATTTTCCCGTTTAAATGACCCTCAACTTTTGACTCGATATGTCAAGCTAAAGTAGTCATGGTACGCTGATTTCAAACATGTGTGTAATATTACTAATAAAATGTGAAAGAATATTTCTTGGTAAACACAATAGAAATTTCCTCTTTTGGGGATAAAATCTTCCTATAGATCTCTTTCTTGTAAACGTTTTGATAATTTTGTGTAACAAAGTTTGGGATTAATGATAAGACATCTGCTCTAAAATGGCAAAGGTTGTGGGTTCGAATCCCACCCGGTCAATATGCCTGTGGATTTTTTTCACAGAACTCCAGAAAGTACTGAGTATACAGTGCTTAAACACTTCGTTGTATGGGTAAAACAAGAATATTCTTTATCCCCGATGCAAATTTAACATCTATTGGAGATTAACAATATTGCTTTGCTCTCCAGCTGAGACCAAAAGGGAACCCAAGCAAAGTGGAACGTCAGATGAGGATTTGTGTCCTGAGGGCAACGATTATTCAGGTGCCCGACGGCGCCTGAAGTCCCTAGAAAGGCGAAGAAGTCAGCTCTCCCTACACGCTGTCGGGGTCAATGCCAAGCAGCGAGAGGCAGCGTTGCTATGCCAACTGAATGAAGAGATGGTGCAAACGTCCCCTCCCTTTGAGTGTCTGATATCAGAGGTGGGTAGTGACAGGAGCAGTATTGACTCTGGGCACAGCAAGAAGAAGAAGGGGCCCAAGAAGAAAGCCAGCGTACATCCTAATGACACGGAAGGCGCCTCTGGGAATAAGTTTAACTTTTAGGTCAAAGGTCATACAGACTATAATTTTTATGAAGTGAGAGTGTGTGATGACACTCCTACACACTCGTTACACTGCGATAAAAAGCACTCCTAAAATTGGATGTTAAAAAGAATTGGGAAAAACACTTCACAACTCGAAATGAACTCCTAAACCTCATCCGACTGCTATAATAATAGCACTCCTTAAAATTCAAAGTGAATTTAAAAACAAAATTGAAAAAATATTTTATTCACAGCTATCAATGTGGCGTCTGTTTTACTTTGATCATGTAACCAAAAATGACAATCTTCCAATCCTGCAATCCAGTATGCTAATATGAATCGTCAGGTGTACATACGTGCTTAAATTAAACATCATGAACAATCAGATTTTATAAAAGTACGTTTTTAACCAGTTGCCAACGGGATTATTTTTTTTGTCCCGTCCCCCTCGCGAGATTCTTTTAGCAAATTGCCGGAAAATGTTTTCTTTGAGGGTACCGCTGGCAAAAAGAAACCCTGACTTGACAATGCCAAGAGAAGAAAGATTCACTTTGTTGGATCGTCCATTTTGTCGCCCGACCGTGAAAATGTCGAATTCACACAGCGTCAAAACATCGGTCGTTGATTACAGCGTAGGAGTGGAACTAAACATGGCTCAATCGCCAGCTCACTCTGACGTACCTCCATCTAGCCAAAATACAATGAATGAACAATGGTGGAAGCCTCTCAATGCCTCGGAATCCCCTTCTTGGAACAAAAGGACAAAGATCTATAATCAGGGATTACACAAAAACTGCCCGTCAATGGCCACAAAATACAAGTAAATGCGCAATGTTTTGTTGTCCCTGTGTTTGTTGATTCAAAGCGTTAGACGGCGTGTGCATGGTCTGTGCACGCTCCGCAGTTAAATGACCAGGCGACCTTTGCTCCTTCGGTCGGAAATTACATACCAGCGTCGCAAGATGACTTCCGTTTCCAGGCAGGGGAAACATTTGCGTGTTAACAGGACATCCGGCACCAACTGGTTAATTTTCACTTTTTCGTCTAATGTGTGAAGTTTGGTGCTGAGGAGTGCAAACAGCTCTCTTCAATCATTTAAGGAGAGTAGTTTTTAGCTCTCCTCGTATTTCTTAATACATGTATGGAGGATTGGTCATAATATCAGTTCTCCAGAAAAGATGGTGCAATGTTTGTTTCGAGGAGTCAGTTCTGTTACTCTCATTACGATTTGTTTGTCATAAACATAACTTTGAGCTGAAATCAGTACCAGAGTGATTTGGCCATGCACTACTGAATCCATTGAGCTTGTGAAAGACAAAACCTACTCTTGGATTTTGTTAGACTTTATCGAGTTATAACTTTGTTTGTCTGTAAAATATTTTGTAAATTTGATTTGTAGTCAAGCTGATTTGAGGTCCACCTGATTTTTGTTTTTTTAGGGTCATTTTATAAAGGCAGTGAGAACTTACAGCAAGATGAAGTTTTGCCTCGTAATTTCATCCTTTGTTGAATTTTTGTTTTTAAGATTTTTTTTTAAAGTGTTTGTTCAAAGCACTATTACTAAGGATATATACACATGTAATGTGTGTGCAATGTTACTCAAGAGACTATTTTAACGTAAGTGTGTGGCAATTCCATATAAATCATCATGAAAAAGGTAATTTTTAAACAATGTATTATATCTAAAAAAAATCATTGGTGATGTAATTATGAAAATATCCATGTAGCTTTTGATAACTTTAACTACCGGTATCTCATTTCACTGGGCACGCTTGGTAGTGTAGAAGTGGTAAGACATCTGCTCTAGAATGGCAGGGGGCGGTCGTGGGTTCGAATGCCAACTGAAGCTGCCCGTGGATTCGTTCTCACATGAACAGGGTGGGGGGGGGGGTAAGGGGGGGGGGGGGTACTGACTATATAGTGTGAAGGGTAAAATCAAAATATTATTTTCAAGTAAAATCTGCTTTTATAATAAATGTTTTTGTCTCTCAGGTAATTTAACTGTGTGTATGTTGAACACACAAAACGGTTTTGTATTTTTACAAATGTGATGCAATATTCCAAGTTCTTCCATAAATACAAGGAACTTTTTATACGTACAAACATTTTGTGTGCTTGTATTGAACTATTCGTCTGAGAGAATTGGTAAAATTTGATTTTTTACCAGAGTTTTTTGTACTGAATTGCTTTTGGTTTAAAGATTGTATACATGTATATATGGTTTGTTTTTTAAGTTTAAGGTACTGGATGCTGGAAAAACAGGGAGAGATGCTGTATCTGACTGGCACTTTTCATTCATTTAGACAACAAACATCTTACGAGGGTAAACGAAATGATTCCATTTTTGACCATAATTATTTAAAAAGTGGATTTTTAGTTCAGCATGTTTTCTGAATTTTTGTTAATGCTGTATTAAAGCACACCACCAACATTGGTAATTGTCAAAGACTAGTCTCCACACTTTATGTGACCCAACATTATACATGAAATAGCAAACCTGTGAAAGTTTAAGCTCAATTTAGGCCAAAACTAACTGTTTCACTCATTTCTAAAAAATATAGCATTTCAAGCAAAATTATTTCAAGGGAAGTTTTCCACCATGCCCATCTAAATATCATGTAAGTTGTAAATTATGTAAATCTGTGAACGTTAATTTTGTCAGTCTTACTAATGCAATGCACACCTTCGTACTATTTTGTAAGATCCTAAGATAATCAGTTGAAGTATTTGTCATTCTCCATGTGCCTGTTTCTCCATATTCCAGTAATGTGTACAGTTTTTCTGAAACATGATTGTAACAAGAGAGTTGCCCAATAGTTACATAATTTTACAAATGTGCTGCAATTTTTTCATGTTTTCCCCCTCATATTAATACATGGAACATTATTAGTTACCACACAAGTGCAAGTGGAATACGGATAACTATATTGCTTCTGCAACCCACATACCACGAGGCAGCAGGCCGAGTGGGATATGGGACGCAGACGCTCTATATTTTTTCTCTATTCCACAAGTGCGCGTGCGATAATGAATTTATCTTCCAGCCAACTGGATGGAAGTGCGATTTGAAGCGTTATTTCATAACAATCTGCACATCCAGCTCGCATAGTTTGAACATTTTTTTGAACTGTCCGTATACGGAACGTGACGCATGATACTCAAAATACGCAGAGTGCAATATAGACTACTGGGAGTATGATATGGTTTATTATCACTCTCTCGTTGAGCAATGTGATTGGAGGATTAGTGCATACTGGAAGATAGTACTTTATATAATTTTTTTTCAGTGCTTGTAATGCATTTGAGAGAATTAGGTAAATTGCCTATTTTGCCAAATTTTTACTATTAAATACTATAAATTGAAATTCATGTACTATTATTGTTATAGTTATTTTCCCCCATTTATTTATCATTTTATTTATTTACTTATTTGATTATTTTTTATTTTTTGTGGGGGGATGGGATTCCAAGTCTTCAAGTCTGAAAACATTTTTTGTTCATCTTAAAAATATTTTTACCGGCTTGAATTTTGTATTTTTATAACTTAGTGAGCTCTTTGAGTGTCTTTTTAGGCGAATTTTGGCGTTATGCAAAATGTTACTTATTGGTATTTTTATTACCATTTCTTGCTGTGACATTAATTATAGTTGGCTGGTTGTCTGTAGGCAGGGACTTTCAAGATTTTTACAGAAATATTTAAGCATTGTCGTTGAAATTTGCCGTGTGTACTAATTTTGTAGTTTTTCTATGCAAACAGAAATAAAATTAACAACAGATTCCTATTTGTAAAATAAATAATGTAATTAGAATAAAGAAGAATGGTTTTTAATACAAGTTTTTTTTTTTTGCCTACCAACAAGATGGACAGATTTAATTTCCATTAATGTTTACAGATCATTCATTTGTCTTTCTTGACTTTTCTGGAATATATGTTTTTCATCTGTACCATTTGTATTTTTGAATTTTAATTTTTTCATGCATGGACTTTTTTTTTTTTTTTTAATTTCACTTGTTCTCAGGACTTTTTGTATTATTCTATGTCATTGTTTCTTCTGCACCAGTTGTATTTTTGAATTACATTTTTACAATCATGTTAATTTTGTACTATTTTGTTAGATCACCAATGGAAGTATTTTTCATTCTCTACGTGCCTGTTTTTTTTATAAAAGTGCTGTTTTTAATTATTATTTATTTTTTATGATTTGTTTTTGAAACAAGGACATGTCCAGGCCACATATATTTTTGATTCTAAGTCAGTTGCTATGTCAAATGGTTCGGTGCAAGCTTTTGCTTGGCAACCTCCAGATGAGCAAACCCTGGTACCATTGTGCCGTACGCATTCATTAAAAATTGTGTGTGGGTGTCTATGTATAATGCAAAAGCTTGCCCCGAATCACGTGTAACAACTGTCTCTAAAGGCTGGATGAGGAATTCAAACTTAAGTGGTAACTTGTAACTAAGCAAGTCATTGTACCAGACATTGTTCAAATCTAACTCGCACATGACTTATTGTAAAAACTTAGTATAATTTCCATATATCTAGTGTAGAACTTGATATAGAAAAATTTACTATGAAAGTGTGTGCAATTGGGTGACAATTGTTTTTACATGGTTACACAAGTATGCAAACAGTGTACCTTTTAAAAAATTGTATATTAAAGTGTAAATTTGTGTGAATAAACATCATTTCTAATTTAAAATATATTGTTATGATGAACTTGTTTTTTTGTTTCAACTTGCCCCCCCCCCCCCAAAAAAAATAAAAATATATATATACATATTGGGGTGATCAAAGAAAATTTGGCAGATGCCAGACTCGAACCCGTGACCTCTCGAATACCGTACGAGCGCTCTAACCAACTGAGCTAACCAGCCCTATGTTGGTGGGTGGTCCTGTGCAATGCCAAACCACTTTGCTCGGGGTATATACGTGTATATATTTTTTTAAAAATCACAGTGCCCCCCCAGGTGCCCCCCTTAAAAAATGTAGATACTTGTAGTTCATTAAAAAAAACATATGGCACCTGCCCTGTGCCCCCAGTGAAAAAATCCTGGATATGCCGCTGGTCACATGCTCTCTTAGGTCTGTTTATATTTTACTCCTATATATATTACACCCCCCCCCCCCGATCTAGGCTCTTATGTAGTATTGTTCTTGTGTCATCACATTTCAAATGTTTTTATAAAGTCTTTTTACATAACTATTGTATAGGGGTTGCTGTTTTAGACAATCCCTATGCTTTCGTTTGGTTTTGATTGTCTTTTTACTTGTCTTGTTCATTTTTCTTGTTGTTGGTTTGAGGCATTAATTAATAAACAAAAAATTACTACAATAAATAAACAGACAAAAAGGAGCACGTCGAGTTTCAAACTACCGCACATGACCGTCACTTAGCATCACCACTGTGTGTGAGCGGAGAGGCGTGTCGTACATGTATCAACATGCGTTAATAAATGACAGTTGTTAACGGTCTTTCGAAAATTTAGGCTTACATGATATTCTGTCGTCGTATGAGGCGCTGTTTTCTTTCCAGATTGCGAACTAGAATTTACAATGTTTACCGTAATCTTATTCTAAATTATTTATTCACAAACAAAGTTGAAAGTACAGAAAATGGAAAACGTAATAGAAGTACAAAGTCTACCCGCTGATAAGGCTGTGGGTCTGAGTCTAAAAATATACAACTCCAATATGGCAGCAATCAGTGAACAAAATGAACCCTCGAATTCTGGAGACGCAGACGCGGAACGGTCACCGGAGAGATCGGGAGAAATGACCCGGCATGCTGCTGAGGTGGAACGGGACAAGCCCCCGTCAGGTCCGGAGGCTGTCGGCCAGATCTCGGAGTCTGGGGATGCGTCCAATACCGCGGAAGAGAAGAAAGGTATGACCACGCCATCCCAACTGATTAATCCCGATCTTGTTTTCTTCGTTTGTTTGCAAGAAACCATTCCTGCAACATTAAACGTGAACTTCCTTTTTTGTGTTCAGCTAGATTTATGGGGTTTCAAATTCAATATTATTATTTTGACAATGCAATTACCGTACAACTATGATGATGTATAAACTATATATAACTACTTAGCATGCTCAGGGCTTATACAAAAGTACTACATGTACTAGTAAATCAGTAATAGAGCAAGGACAAGTTTACTTGGACGAGGCATTGTGTGACATCAACCCCCCCCCCTCCTCCTGTCCCCCAACCTTGTTTTACATTTAAAAAATTTTAAGTCTTCTGCTCTGTCCTGGTGCAACCGGTTTCCGATCAAATAACAGGAAAATTATTCGGAAACCAAAACTAAATGAAGATTTTCAAAACCATCTGACCCACCTTTCCATTAAAAAAGACTTTTAAAGTTCTTCAGCTGTTAACTAAACAGCCTGGAAGTTGTGCAGTCTTACAATACATTCCGAAAGATCGTCCACCATTTACAGCGGTGCTGTATTTGTGATGTACAGGCAGCGTCACCTGTTTCCGATCAGTCCATTGAGCGTCAGTTTCTTTCAACTTTAGATACAAACATGGTATGACATGCAAAATGTCTCAGAAATGTAAAAGTATTGTCCGCACTGTCATTTGTGGTTAGTTATCCCTGGTACGTAACCCCCTGTGCCACCATGTTGGGGCCTGATGATAGCACGTGTGGATTTCGGAAATAGGTGTCAATCGGAAACAGGTGACAGCACGATATATTATGAGGGATGCAGCAACATGTATTGAGCGCTATCTCTGGATTTTGCTCAATCACACTGCACTTGGTTGTCCATTACGCACAAATCGTTTGCTAAATCTTGAGGTATAGTTGAAATTTGTAACAACTGTTTTTAAAGGCACTATACATGAATGGTAAGGATAAAAACATTGTTTATTTTCAGTCTGAAAGCTTACTGTTTATTAAGGTAACACTAGAACCAATTTTTCTGTGAAATATTAACCTCTGAAATGCTGTCATATTCGAAAAAACTATATCTAAAAACCTAAACAAAAAAAAATGCAACAGCTGAGTTGGGTTGTAACAATCAAAATTAAGAACAATGTGTTTACATGCTGAAAAGTGTGCACAGTTTTTCAGTATTTTCTCCTTGCTCAGAAAACAGATTGAGCCCAAATTTTCACAGGTTTGTTTTTCTATGTAATTATATTGGCAACCAGTGGAAAAAAAATTTAGCTGTTGCAAACTGCTTACCAACCACAAGGACCTGTTGTACAAATGCATACAAATTATTAATGGCCTCACGTTTTGACCCTAGCAGAGTCTTTCTCAAATAATGTTTAGCCTTCGAGAATGACTCTGCGTGGGTCGAAACGTGAGGCCATTAACAATTTTTTGTAATAATATTGGATCAGACAGATCAGTGCCTTTAACTCGGGATTTGCTGAAATAGGAACAGTCTTCCTTATCAAGAATACATGTAAGACTAAGAGACATGATGTAAAATTTGAAAAATCAAATCAAGGCCCATTAACATTGGTAAGACTGAAAATAAAAATGTTCTCCGGTTTACACACATAGGCCCTACATGGTGTCAAGATGGTCTTGGTGGAAAACTTCCCTGAAAATATTGTTTGCATAAAATGCTATAGTTTTTGAGAAATGATTAGAACAATAAGTTTCCATCTCGCAAATCCAAAAACCGACTTTTTTAAAAAGTATTTTCTTGTGACTCTGATGACCGATTAAAGACACCCACTTGTCAACGCGCGGCAAATAAATTCATGCCACGAAAGATCATCTTTGACCTGTTCACGCGTTGTATGTAAACTACTGTACAGGTACATGATCGTTTTGTGCCAGAGAAATAGTCATCGGGTAATGGTGACGAGCGGGCGTCTTTAGGCTTAAATGTTCACAGGTTTGTAATTTGGTGTATGTTTGGTTGCACAAAGTGTGGATACTGGTCTTAAACAGCCACTGCTCTATTTCAGATGATCTTTTTTTTTCTCTCCAAAAATATTTCTAAGTGTGATTTGTTTTCTCTTTTCACTAAACAGAGCTTCACTTGTGGAGCTATTTTAGTGCGGAGTTGACGAGAGGCTACCTCTTGGAGCATGACGAAGCACGCTACGCACTCAAGAGAGAGCGTGTCTACACATTCATACGCATTCCAAAAGAACTAGAGAAGGTAAGCAATGTTTACTTACCAGAGTTTTCCAAATTTGAAATAAGGTGTCCAAAATGCACAGAGGGCTCTTGTCCCCTCCCCTCCCCCCCATCCTCCAACTTTGAAAAGTAGCTATTTTGTGTCTCTCCCCTCCCCCTCCCACTCCCACTCTCCTTTATAAATGATAGCAGGCGGGCATTTTTATAGCAGAGTGGAGTGTTGTGGCCGAGCAGTCTAGTCCGCCGAACATAAATTCTGTAGTTTACAGAATGCAGGTTCGAATCCTGGCCTGGCCAGTCACGACAATTGTGTCCTTGAGCAAGACACTTTACCATAATAGCTTTGTCCTTCGGATGGGACGTTGAGCCGTAGGTCCCGTGTACTGGGATGGGTAATGTTTCTGGTTGAGGTAGCAAGCATCCTTATCTCCAGGTTTCATTAGGCTTCTGAGCTACAATGGTTCAGTTCACTTTTGAAGCATCCTTGGTTTCATTACCAGAAAGTAAAATCAATAATAATAATAATAATGTACTATGACTTTACCCCCCTCCCCCTCCATCCCTCTTTTAAAAATGATCATCTACCGTGGCTGGCCAGACACCCAGATGGCTAACACTGCCTTTGTTTACATTCAAGTATTTTGTAACGGATCAAACAATAATAGATCAGGCCAATTAATGAAATAAACTAGTTTCTCATTTTATGGCTGCTTTGGATTTGTTTGAAAAGATTAACATGCATTTTATACAAATTCACATCTGTATTCAGTAATCATCAAATTTAGCAGTGTACCGCGGAAAACATTTTCTTTTGGAAAAAAACTGCATTCTTGGATTTAAAAAAGAAAAGAAAAAAAGGACCTTCCTTTTTCGAAAAAAGCCCTGATGAGAAACAGTATTTTTATTTTGCCCTAAATTGTCTGCATAAACTGATCTGTTTTTTACTACACAGATGATGACATATGGCTTCTTCCTGTGCATGGATGCATTCCTTTTTGTCTTTACCTTCCTCCCGTTGAGGGTCATCATTGCCTTATTCCGCCTCATCACACACCCTTGCATCATCCAAAGGTCAGGGGTAATTTTTATCTTACATCAGTCTTTAGTTTTTATACCGCTTGTATTTTAAACCCAGCGGCAGCACCAGATCTGCCAATCTGGGGGGGGGGGGCAAGAGGGGGGCAAGCTTAACTTTAGGGGGGACAAACAAAAATATTTCAGTGTAATTTTGTACTGCTGAAAGGCAGTTAAACTCAATTTTGGGCATTGAAGAAAAATTGAGGCGGGAACTGGGGGTGTCAAATTGGGGGGTCAAAAAAAATAACTGGGGGGCATTTGTCCCCCCCCTTGCCCCCGTAGAGCCGCCGCTGTTGAAACCTATCCCATGACTGTTATCATGGTGTGGCTATCCTGTTCTTCCATTCAACTGAGGGGCCCTTTCCAAACCTCGGCCTAGGTTCCAGCTCTGCTGTAGCTTCGGCTCTGGCTCCGACTCTGGCTCCAGCTCTGGCTCCGGCTCTGACTCCATTTGATTTCACAGCGCTGTGCAAAATGCACACTGCTCCAAAATTAATGACGTAGCCGGAGCCGGAGTGCAAGCAAACAAAGCCAGAAGAAGAACAAAATAGTCTGGACCCCTAATTTGATTGAGAGTTAGAACTGTTAAAGTCACTGTGTGTTCAGGGAACCAGACAGATCACCATATTATGATGATAACATGGATAAAGGTCTAGATGAGAACTGACTATGAACAATAACAATACTCATCACTTGTTTGCTTTTTTCTATTTCATGAGAAATATAATGACAATTGCAGAAGACTGATTAAAAATGTAACAAATAACTTTGTTTTATGTTAAATGTAATAGTTTGCATCATGGATAAAGAAGATTATTTGTGGTTTTTACTCAACACCAATGTGTGATAAGCACTATATGCTCAGTGCTTCTCGATCCCTGCGGAGAAAAAATCCACAGGCGTACTACTCGGGTAAGATTCGAACCACAATCCCCCGCATTCTAGAGCAGATAACTTAACCACTAAAATAAAATGTCAGATAGGTGCTCTAGTAATTCCAACTTCATGGCCCTTCTTACCACAGAGTTCTGCGCTTACAGATTCCTTTAAAGTACACAATTCTGTAAGCGCAGAATTCTCCGGTTAGCAGGCATAAAGCTATTAAGCAGAAAATACTGCTTAGCAAATTTCTTTGCTAAGCAAAAAATGAGTAGGGCACCAGTCACACTAATGTAAACTTTATGGATTTTTGCCTGATAACCTGTTTTTCTGCTCAGCAATATTTTCCTGTGCTTAGCTCGTTTTTGTGCTTACAAGCTTTATGAAACTAGGCCCTGTTCTTTTGTACTGCATGCTAAATTCTAAAAACAATAACTCATGACCCTTGACCCGCAGAGGAAGGAGGTTGGAGCCAGCTCAGATCTGTGACATTCTCAAGGCGGTCATACTCATAGCCTGTACCTGGCTTCTGCAGTTTGTTGACGTGTCAATGTTGTACCATATAGTCAGAGGCCAGGCTGTCATCAAGCTGTACATCATCTACAATATGTTGGAGGTACTTATATTATATACATGTTAGTTTTCAACCCTATAATGTAATGCACATATCCTAGTAACTAGATCTGATGCTTTACAACATTATCCCTGTTCATCGGCATACTTTAACCAATCCACAAAAATATTTTAAACTCCCTGTTGAGCATACAACCTCAAGCTGCTGATATTGGCACTGAGAGGTTAATCCAACAATACTGTCTCAGCCCTTGTAGGGTTTCATCTCTACAACTGGGTTAAGAGAAGCAATCTATGGTTAAGTGTCTGCTCAAGGACACAACTGTCATGACCAGGATTGGAACCTGGTGATTACACCATCAGGGCTTGAATCCGATGCGCTAGACTGCTTGGCCATGTAACGCCAAGTGTTAAAAAGAGAGGTCAGAGTAAGGTTTGTTCTCAAACTCAAAACTAAATAAGTATGAATAGTTTACCTTTAACCTTTGAAATAGTTCAATCAATTAAGCCCCAACCATCACAGTAACTGCCAAGGCAGTGGTAATCATATAGATGGGTGCAGGTGTCTGTTGTACACTTTGATCATCGTGCCAGCGCAGTGCACGATACTGCTCAATACAGCTGTCCTAATGGCTGCAATGAGATTTTAACATGTCGGACATTTGACCAAGCAGTGGCAGGTGTGATTGGTCAAATACCAAAGGATGGAGCTTAATGGATCGGTCTAGTGTTCCTTTGGACTGTTCCATTTTGGTGATTGGGTGTTGCAGTTAACATTTTTTATGTTTATGATTCTTAGATCTTAACTACCAATATCATAAAAACATCCGATGTTTACATGATTTTAAAGGATTCATAACTAAAATACTAAATCAAACCAAACATGGCATGGTTACAGACACAGTCCAAGGCCTGAAATACTCACTTGACCTGGGGTCAGAGTCCAGTTAATTTAGCTTCAGGCCAATAACGCCACAACTGAGCAAGTCCTGCAGTCTGGTGTGTTTTTACAAACAAATGCTTTTGAAGATGTACTAATATGTTTACTTAAACTTCTCAATTCCAAACCTCCAGCTCAAAGTTTAGCAAATATAAAAAAGAAGGAAATATTGTAGGGCTTGTAAAAAATTATTACTGGTCCAGCGAAAGTTCTGAGCTATAGACCGTCCATTAAGCCCAGTCTATGAACGTATTGACAAATCACAGCCTTGACAATGCCACTGAAAGTCTAACAAAAGTCTGACACCTTAAAATCCCATTCGAAAAGTAAACAAACCGCCGCCATTGTTCTGACACACAACAGCACACCAGACTTTTTAACTTTTTTGCATATTTCTGGTGGTGCAAATCCCTCATCAGTGGTCCCTGTACAGTCTTGTAAAAGTGGTTTAACAGTGTTCCTGTCTGCATTGTTCTTTGGACTCAAGGCACTGCTCAAAAGGCCACGAAACTAAATCCATACCATTCACGAAAACCATGTATGTGTGTGTATTCGGTACGTGTGTGTTGCCGCAAGCAAACCACCGCTGCGATCGTGGCAAGAAAGTCATACCATGTACTGTTGCTAGGCAGTTGCTAAGGTAGGCTGGGCTTAATGGATCAGTCTATTAGAGCCTGCAGTCCTAAAGTTCTGGTGATGAGATACAAGAATCCAGATGCTGATTGATTTTGAGGAATATGAGAAGGAGCTGGCGTCGGATGTGTTTGAAAACAAGTTTTGTTCCTTTGTCTGAGACTTGTTTGAACAAAGTATGCAAACATTTGTTTTGAAGGGGTTTGCTGTCTTTGTTAGGTGGCAAGAGATACAATAATTTGTAATTCCTTTATTAGAATGTCAACACATACACAATCTTAAGATTTTTCCTTTTGGGGTTTTAGGTTGCCGATCGTTTGTTTTCCTCATTTGGTCAAGACATTCTGGACACCCTCTTCTGGACAGCCACAGAGCCGAAGGACAGGAAAAGAGAACATCTTGGCATCTTGCCTCATCTACTCATGGCAGTTATCTATGTCTGTATCCTTCATGTTGTGGATTCACATAAAAAAAGGGTTTCATTCTAAATCCAATCCTTCAAAATTAAATTTGTATTTGCTGTTTCATTCTTCTGAAAGCCTGAGGACTGCACTAGTCTTGACATTTTGAACAGTTCAGACTCGGCTTATAATTTGGAGAAATTTCTCCTGAAGACGAGTGGAGGATATTACTATACCTCATACATATTCATGATCGAGAGCCAATATTCACGCACAGGATAAATATGCATGCGTAGTAGACTATCGCATATACAATAGTCTACTACGCATGCGTTTTTTTTAACGTCTCAGAACTGTCAAACGGGTGAAGTGTTACACACACGCTCGCGAACATTGCCCTAGCCAGCTACACATGAAAAGATGGAGACACACGTAATTGTCAATCCATGTTTTCTTGAGCTCAAAGATGCCAAACTAGAGAAGTATAGTATAGTAAACCTTTTGTAACCTGATTTAAATCTGGTGGACGGTCGATACTAGTTCCCCTCGGTATTGGAAGTTGCTACGCCTCAGGAACTAGTTTGTCAGCTTCCAATACCTCGGGAAGCTAATACTGACTGTCCCCCCTCAAACCCTGTTACTTTTGTTTACTGTTTAACGCCTGGAGACCATACCAGCATCTCTTCTGTTAGCCAACACTCCTCCTAAATGAGCTTTACACATAGTTAAACCAACTAGTTGCTAGTAATGATTACTTCTTAGGATACCTGAAACTTTTATCTTAAACTTAAGACATGTTTGCATGAAGTTACGGGAGTAGTTAGGGAGGGGTCGCCAGGGCTTGATTTAGTCTCTAGCCCGGTGTACAAACACTGGTCACAAGTATTGGAGGCTAGTCAAACTTGCCTATTGCATGTAGTTAGCCCAAGGGGCTGGTCAAAAATTGTCAAAGTGCCTGTGGGAAATTATGTTTATTTTACGTGAAAAAATCACCCGGGTTAGTCAGAAGTGATTGGGAAAATTATTGGGGGTAGTCAAAGGTGTAGCTGACAGGGCTGGTCTGGGTAAAAAAATAGTGGAAGGCCGGGGTCAATCTTTTGGACTTATATTTTTGTGAGTATATTTTTGTTAGACTCGTCTTCCTTAATGTTTATAGTCTTTCATGCTATACTAGTTCTCTTCCAAGCCACAACGCTCAATGTGGCGTTTAATTCACACAGCAAGGCTCTGCTCACTATCATGATGTCCAATAATGTAAGTAAACACCTACCCTAATTAAGCGTTTCAAGCAATCAAATCAATGATTTTGTTGTACGCATTACGTTCAGGGTAAATGCCCAGTGCAAAGGCTGGCGTAAACCAGTTCACTTCACTCCCTTTGTTGCATGTTGGTGCATTTAGCAGGGTTTTCATTTCAACTGTTTTACTTTTTGATGCATTTTGCTAGGGGCCTGGAAAATTTCTGATGGCGGGTTTGGAAAAATAAAAAAACAAATCTTGGCTTTTTTCAGTTTTTTCAGAGGCATCATAGATTGTATCTTCCACCATGCAAAACTTCAAATGCCAAATCTCCCTTTCAGATTATTTTTTTTTTATCTTCCGGATAGTTTGTTGAGCTGAAGGGAAGTGTCTTCAAGAAGTTTGAGAAGTACAACTTGTACCAGATGTCTTGCAGCGGTGAGTGGATTCAGATGTCTGGAGAGGGGCTCTCATTTAATTCAACAAAAAATCGTTGACATTCAAAGGCGAGGTTACCCCTGCAAAAAGATGAAAACAGTCGGGTTACCCTAGTTGGCATTGCACATTTACGTAAACCTTGTATTCAGGGAATTAGACATAAGATGGCTGACTCATAAATATTGAATGGAGGCAAACCAAGGCCGTTTACGAAACCACGGCTTGGGCTTGGGCTTAGGCTCTGTCAGTTATTTAGAAAACGTGTGTTTTCCTTATGGGGCTTCAAAAAGGTGGACGGAGCCCAAGCCGGAGCCCAAGCCCAAGCCGTGATTTCGTAAACGGCCCAAGGATCCACACAGCTGCAGAGAAAACTAAAACCAGATTCTCACAACCCTCTACCGTTTGAATTTAAATAGATGTAATAGTTGCATTGGGGATAAAGAATATTATTTTTGTTATTTATAAGCACTGTATAATTTAATTTAATTTTTTGTTGAATTAAATGAGTGGGGTGTCGTGGCCGAGCGGATAAGATCATCAGACTCAAGCTCTGGTGTTTCTGATCAGCAGAGTGTGGGTTCGAGTCCCGGTCGTGACACTTGTGTCCTTAAGCAAGACACTTAACCATTATTGCTTCGTCCTTCGGATGGGACGTTAAGCCGTTGGTCCCGTGTGTTGTGTAATGCACGTAAAAGAACCCAGTGGCACTTATCGCAAAGAGAAGTGGTTCGCCCCGGTGTTCCTGGTTTGATCGGCTGCAGATTGCGCCACAGCACCTTGTAAACCATTACATGGTGCTATGTAAAGGAACAGGTCTCATACTTCAAAAACGTAACTCATCATACCTTGCAGGTAAAAATACTGAGCGCTCTGAGACGCCCATAGGATGTGATAAAGCGCTATATAAAAACTGTGTATTATATTATTATTATTATATTATTATAACAAAATCGGTCTAGCGCACCGAGTCCAAATTCTGGTGGCTGAGTCATCGCAATGTGGGTCCGAATCTCGGTCCTGGCGCTTGTGTCACTGAGCAAGACACTTAACTATGATTGCTCCTTGGCGCTTTATATAACTTGGGGATCCTGCCGAGTAACAAAGTAGAAGTAGAAGTAGAAGTATACTCAATGCTTTCCCTAAGTCTTGTGATGAGACATCTTTTCTAGAATGGCAAGGGGCCGTGGGTTTGAATCCCACCGGAGTAGTGTACCTGAGGTGTTACTCCACAGGACTCTGGAAATACTCTGGGAGTGTAAAGTGCTTAAAACACATCAGTGTAAGGTAAAACCGAAATAACATCCTCCATTTTTTGTTTTTTAATTTGTAGACATAAGGGAGAGATACCATTACATGGTGCTTCTGTTTTGTGTTGTGCTTCGCAACATGACAGAGTTCAACTGGAATATTGGTGAGTCCAAAATCTGTATTCTATTTTTCATGATGATATTAATCAACGAAATTGACTTCTCAACAAAAATTAGCAGGGGGCCTTGCTACAGTCATGACATCGGATGTTTACAAAAGAGCCTGAGCCCAATTTCATAGAGTTGCTTAAGCACAAATTTCTGCTAAGCAAAAATGAGCAGGATACCAGTCACAGAATGTACACATGACATTTTGTTTTGGCTGGTAACCTAAATTTGGTAAGCATTAGTGATTTAGTGCTTAACTACTTTTTGTGCTTAAGCAGCTCTATGAAAGTGAG
The DNA here is from genome assembly GCA_911728455.2 of Marthasterias glacialis. Taxonomy (NCBI): domain Eukaryota; kingdom Metazoa; phylum Echinodermata; class Asteroidea; order Forcipulatida; family Asteriidae; genus Marthasterias; species Marthasterias glacialis. The sequence goes on from OU452231.1 coordinate 9,409,956, forward strand.
CCCTGATCTTGACATGACTTTTGACTCCTAAAACGGAGAGACCATGGGCAGACAGTCATGACAGTAGCCGCGCGTGACGTCAGTGCAAGGGGACTATACACCACATGTTTTTTCACTGGTGACCTGTTTCAGTTAAGCAGAACTCTCTCTCTACTTAGTAATTAATGAGCTCGGCAGCTGAAATTTGACCGTGATTTGATGGTACCTATTTTTGTTGTTTTAATTTTTTTCTTCACTAGATCATTTTTGGGGGTTAATTCCTGACCTGATATCGGTGCTGGTGGCAGAGGTCCTCGTGGACTGGGTCAAACATGCCTTCATCACAAAGTTCAACTCCATACCAGCAGAGGTAAGTTTGTGAAGCTTTTTACTCATAGATGTTTTCTTTTTTCTAAGGGCCATGTCACACATGGCAATTTACAGGCCACCAGTTTCAGGCAATCTTCATAGAGGAAAAACATTCACATGACAATTTCCACTTAATTGTCTCGGGGACAGTAAGACAGTGTAGACAAGTAGTTGTGCTACCAAAGTGTTCCTTTTGCATGCAGTGCAGTTGGTCGCCACCAAGTTGCCTGTAAAAATTGCCCTGTGTGACAAGGCCCTAAGTTTGCTGAAGTTATTTCAAATTTTTTGAAAGTATTTGTTTTAAAAAGGACTTGTGTAGTTGTGGGGTTTATACTGGCCTTGTCTTATATGTACAGGGGTGGATTTCCTATAAGTTAGGACTAGTTACTCATGCTAACTCAAGATAAGACTAGTCCTGGCACTTTGTGAAACCCACCCCAGGACCGACAGTCCAGTGTGTATTTTAAGCCGTGATGTATTGTAATGAACATTCCTTAGTAATATGACTGGTACTCCATGCTCCAGTTCAAGCATTCAATTCTTGGAATTTTAATGTAGCTTTAATCAGGATCAGTACTTAGATATGCCTTTTCTTTAATTTTAAGAATGTTTACCTGTTCTTGCCTTCAATGAATATCTTTGTGTTACATCCCACACTCTGGGTTGTAGCCCAACGTAGACGTGAAAATGGCTTATTTTTTATGATTTCGACACTCTGTAATCGTTCAAAATGCCTGTTCCTCTCTGTATACATTCTGGCAACCTTTCTGGACAGGTGAGGATATAATTTGACCTAAACTATGGGAGAGAAACTGGCAACTGGCTTCGGCATTTTTGCCGGTTTGGTAACCCGTTGTCTGCCCCTTCTGGCAGATGCTGGGCGGATCCGTTACAGTATCTTATTGCAAATTTACTTCATATGTGACTTGGTCTTTATATTGTGTGTTAAGGTGTATACAGAATACAGAGCAAGCTTGGCTTATGACATGGTGACAAGCAGAATGAAAACCGTGAGTAAATACCCTGGTGTTTCTAAAATGCAACTTTTTCTCAGTTTGATTTTTAGGACACTAGGTGTCAGCAGACTTACCAGGTAAATCTATTGTTCTGGGAATTGTGCTCGTGCTCAAAACGAAGGAAACAGTGGAAGTTTACCTGGTGTGGATTTCACAAAGCGCTAGGACTAGTCTTATCTCGAGTTAGGAAGAGTAACTGGTCCTAACTTACAGGACTTGTCACAAGTTAGGACTAGTCCTAAGTTAAGACTAGTTTTGTGAAATCCACCCCTGGTACGTCTGCTGCCACCTAGCATTCCAAAGTCTCCCATTATTTTGATGTGCAAACCTTTTTTGATTAACTTCTGTTTGGATCGTAATTCATTTTCTATAAGAAACGAGGCACCAGATGTAGTTGCATGTTGAGTAAATAGGGCAAAGATGAGTTCCTTACAACAGCTTGTCAATCTTAGGTTATTTCTAGGTTTAAGCTTATTGAAGAGGTTCAAGCAAACTCATGAGGTTTATGATAACTTGTGAGATTCAAGCTAACATCTGGAGTTTCAAGCTAACTCATGAGGTTCAAGCTTACTCATGAGGTTCAAGCTTCAAGCTTACTCATGAGGTTCAAGCTTACTCATGAGGTTCAAGCTAACTTATGAGATTCAAGCTTATATATGGAGTTTCAAGCTAACTTGTGAGATTGAAGCTAACATCTTTCAAGCTAACCTGTGAGGTTTAATCTTACTCATGAGGTTTAAGATAAATTGTGAGATTCAAGCTAAATGTAACATCTTGAGTTTCAAGCTAACTTGTGAGATTCAAGCTTACACCTTTCAAGCTAACTTGTGAGGTTTAAGCTTACTCATGAGGTTCAAGATAACTCAGGAGGTCCAGCTTACTTATGAGATTCAAACTTACTCACGAGGTTCAAGTTAACTTATGAGATTCAAGCTAATATATTGAGTTTTAAGCTAACTTGTGGGATTCAAGCTAACATATTTCAAGATAACTCATGAGGTTCAAGATATTTTGTGAGACTCAAGGTAACATCTTGAGTTTCAAGCTAACTTATGAGATTCAAGCGAGCTCATGAGGTTCAAGCTTACTCATGCGATTCAAAGTAACTCATGAGATTTAAGCTAATTCAAAAGGTAATGCTTGCGCAAAGTTGTATAACAAACTAGCAGTGAGGGACTTACACAGATGGCACTCCAAGGGAGCTTATGAACGCAAAAGAACACAATGAAGAGGATTTGTTAAAATGTCCGTCATTAAAATGTCATTATTATTTGATTCAGGCTTTCTCAGACCACTCAGATGTGGTAGCTCGTAGGATGGGGTTTATTCCACTGCCTCTAGCGTGCCTGGTGTATCGCATCGTCGGCCAGTCATTTAAGATTCATGGTACGACAGGAATGGTCCTCATCTTTCTGCTGTACCTTTGGTAAGTCCATAGTAACCAGCATCTTCAATGGACCTTATGCATTGACGTCATCACGCCCCCATCTTAGAGGTAAAACGATGATGAAACAATGGAGAACGCACATCTATGTACCTGTGGCGCACAGGATCAGCCAATGAGCTACCTTCTTTTGACCTCTAGCTGAGGGCGCCCTACTCAAATGACGTCATGTGCATAAGGTCTATAGTGGATTCATTCTTGTCATTTTTATGTTTTTGCTTAACGTGAGCGACAATGTGTGTACGCTTAACGTAAGTGTACCTCACAGGATTGTAAGGACTGTTTGCTTGTGCACGTGCATTCTTCACATTCTTGACAATTTCATGTTTCTGCTTTATACCGTTAGTGCAAACGTGTGCTTACGTTAGCAGAAAAATCTGCGATTAACCAAAGCAGGTTAGCAAGGAATGTCTGCTTGTGCACATGCATTCTTAGCTTACAAAGCTAAAGCAGACATTTGGCACTAACCCTGTAAGCTGAGAATGGTGACAGTAAACGCAAAATTCTGTAGCAAGTCGAGATACAAAATTGGGCCCTGATCATGGTCCAGCCGTCTTCTTTTATTTATTCCATTGAAGTGAATCGTTAAACCACACCAAAATGTTGTGTGCAGAGAACTGGATTAAGATGGCTTGTCATGGCTGAAAGCCAAGCAGTCTAGAACACTAACACTAACTTTCTGATGGCAAAGTCATCAGGGTGTGGGTTCAAATCTCAGTCATGACACTTGATGTCCTTGAGCAAGACACTTAACTACACTTGGCTTCTCTTCACCCTGGGATAAAAGGAGGTAACTGTGAGGGAAGAGATGGTTGATGTGATTGATTCAGTTTGATTCGCTACAGACTTAGCAGCACAGGCTGTGTACTCCCCAGGGAGCTGAGATCATTGGTTTAAGGAATGAAATAAATAGCCCATTAAATGTTCGTTATTGTTATTATTAAGATGGAAGCAGCATGGTATAGATCTCTTGGGGCCAGTCTTTATAGATCTGTAATATTGACCCCAGCACAGGTAATATTGACCGCAGCACAAAACTCTCTTGTGTGTTGAAACTGCACATGATGCAGCTGTGTCTACTTTATTCTGCATACATGCATTGTGTAGGGTACAGCTATTGGCAACATGTCAGTGCTGTTATTTTTTCCTGGTTGTATAGTAGGCCTATATAATTGGAATATGAATAAATGAAACTTACCATAACTTTTATTGTGTGTAACTTGTTATATACAAGTAGTCCTCATTGATGTAGGGCAATTGAAGTCATCTCTTTCTTGAATCTTATGTTTTCATCTTGGACAGTTTAACAGCCTTCAAAGTCCTGAACAGTATTCTATTGCTGGGTAAAGCCCGCCAGTACGTCAACCAAGCCAACTTGGAGGACATCCTACCACAACCAAAGAAACCTCAAACCCCACCGCCGCCTCAACAGCAGCAGCAACAGCAGCCACCTGCACCAACTTCCCCACCACCTCAACAGGCATCAACTGCGGCGTCATCATCAACAGCAGAACCCGGGTCCTCCAAAACGGCTCCTAAAGTCCCCTCACCGATCAACTCGCAGACTCTACTGGTGTCTGATACCAGCGTCAATCTCCTTGCCAGTGGGCCCGATGTGGGGCCGCTGTCGCCATTGGAAACGAGTCAGTCGCTGAGTAAAGACAGCACCCTGAAAAATCCGCCCGATCGGAAAAGGACGCTGTCCGAGATCGACAGGTATACGCTGTGCAGCAATCGCATTGTCTAAGACACATGGACCTTTCTTTTGCAACGCCAGGACCCAATTTCTGAAATCAGTTTTTTGCTCAGCACAAAGTTTCTTGCTAAGCATTGAAATCAGTCAACAGCAACTTGCCCACACATTGTTTTTTTTTTCTGTGCCAAGTAACTTTTTGGAAATTGGGGTCCCGTTTGAAAGATTATTGGAACTGTATGGACGGCCAACAGTCAAAAAAAAAAGTAAAACAATTAACAGTAAAACTAGCAAACTGCCAGACAGAAGCTGCTCCACAGAAATTCTTCTGTAAAAGAACTGTATGGTTCACTGGTGGCTGTCCGTAAAGGACAATTTCTTTTTGTAACCAAAAGAAAGGTCAGCAGATTTTTAATGATGATTTTGATCCAAAGAGTAAAAACCTTCTTTTCTAAGAACTAAAATTGTACAAAGCTTGATTGGTGTGCTAATCATGACTCGTCATAAAGTCCAATAATATCAAATCAAAATTTTAAGGAAGGCTAATCATCGGTGTTTATGGAGAGCAAGTAAATCTGCTTAGTTGACTTGTGGTTGATTTCAAGGTCTGACAAAAAAAAATAAATACGTTTTTGTTTCCTGTAATATGCTAGAAAAAGGAGGGTCGGCAGGTATAGAAAAAAAAAACCACAAATATTTTAGGAAAAGATTTTGAGAGAAAAAAATGTTGATGACCATGGGAACAATGATCTACCTGAAGTTGTTCAGCAACATGTTGCTATGAAAAAGAAAAATACAAATTTGGATTCCCAGAATTGGATGCGTTTACATGTACTGCACATCTGGAAATGAATTAAGACTACTCATTTAATTCAATATTTGAGTGAAGTCTTGAATTCTGGTTTAATAGTAGTGAAAGGGAAAAATATTTTATCTTTTTAAATTGGTGATAAAATGATTTACAGTCGGCATGTTTTTTAAACGGTTGGTCATGTTACAGGAAACAAAAATATTTTTGGGGTTGGCGTAATATATAGTGTACCAGTGTTATGACCTTAACTGGTACACCAAACAGCTCTTGTTAAACCACCACAAAATGTCTAACTAGTGATTAACTCATGTGTCAGTGTTTCCCCTGGCCGATGAACTGAACGATCTGGTACTAATTCAAACTGATCGTTGGAGCAAAGTTTACGCAGTCTGAAAACTGACAAGAATGCAGCGCTCAAATAAATGTGGGATGATTCCATCTACACATCCAGATTCTGAGGCAATTGCCTCTGTGCCCCCTGGTCATTGCCTTGGTGCCCCTTGAAATGTTCCAGTAGGAATTTACATTTCCCTTATGGAGATGCCCTCTACTTAGGAGAAAAACCAAAGATTATAGAGCGTCGAAGGGGCAAGATGGGCGAACTCGGCTGATATGTGCCAACTTGCCATTTCAGCAAGTAACTCTTTTGATACAACAATAGATCAGTGCAGATCATTGCAGACAATGACCATTGACTGTCAATGGGAAACAAAACATTCACTTGCTGAAATGGCGCCCATGCGTATTTCACGTTCCAACAATAGATAGAGCTCCAGTTCCCCATCTTGGGCCATCGGCACTCTATAATCATTGGGAAAAACTCCACAGCGAGGTGGAGATATTGGCAAAAAATGAGCTAGGTGATCACTGAAAATAGCGAGGTGGGCCGCCTTATGCTTCGAAAGGGTAGGGGTAACACTGACATTGTAGGTTGCAGTATCTGTTAACACGCTTAAACTAGTGGTTGATCTTAACCTAGCAATACCGTTGACCTTCCTCAAGAACTACTGAATAGCAGCGTAGAAATTCATCATGGTTTTTGAAAATAAACTTCCAAGAAGAATCTTTGTACTTGAAATAACTTGACACCAAATTTTGATAAATTAGAATTAGTTTCTTCTCTCTGTATTTTCTTTTGTAAACTGAAATTTGCTAAAGTTATATTGAAATGTTTCTAAACAGTTTATGGTCAGTCTGAAAACTGATCAGGCGTGATAGAAAAATCGATGAGTATTCCATACCTAAGTTAAGAAAGGTCCAAACATATCAAGATAGACAGCAGTATTGGCCGATTTCACCTGACGCCGTCATCACCCATGATAAATCTTGGTTGCGCCATGTTGGGGGTCAGATTCCCTGTGTGTTACTGTGCATGCAGTGTGCATAATTAGGTGACTCGGTTAGACTTGCAGAATTTCCTGAAATGCAGTTTGACCCCCAAATGGCAGCAGAGTAGTCGTGTTTGATTTCAGTGCAAAGGTTCTATGGGAGACTTTTGAGACGATAGCTGGCGTCCCACAGACTGGTCCTTTTCCATTGTTCTCAGCCATGAAAACAATGGAAAAGGACCGGTCTGTGGGATGCCCGCTATCGTCTCAAAAGTCTCCCATTGACTGACCAAGCACGGTATGGATTTGACAATTTTGCACACTAGAATTAATTATAAAATTGAAGAAGGACTTGGCACAATTTCATAGTCCTGCTTACCATGAAGTTTTGGTGCTTACAGCCCACAGAATCTTAGGCTTTTCAAGGCACTGTAAGATTAGAATTGTGTGGAAAGCAGCACCAAGAGATTAATCCAAGGGCCCAATTCCATAGAGCTTCTTAAGCAGAAAATTTGCCTAACAGTTTTCTGCCAAGCAAAACTGAGCAGGGAACCAGTCAAAGACTGTATGTATGAGATCATATTTGGGCTGGTAACCTTACTCTGGTAAGCAAAATTGTTTTGTGCAAAGCCACTTTTGTGCTTAAAGGGGGGGGGGCTCCAATGTCAAATTCAGTTTTTAAGCAATCAAATTTGGCCCAGGTTTGATGATGTCAGAAAGTTGTAATTTTTTCAAAACCTGTGATTGTCATAACATTTTCAAATGTGAAAGCTTTGAAAGAATTTTTTACAGACTAATTTTGTAAACTCGTCGTAAACTGAATATTTTGAGTAATACTAAACTGTGAAATTATTGTGAACTCCATCTCACTTCAACTCATATGTCTCCTTTTTCAGCAGACATTTTGTGTAACGTTTGCTTTTATTTGTTAAGTATTACAGCATACAGGGAACCAGCAACAAACAGCATAGATCACAAGGTATTTTGGCTGGTAACCTCAGCGCCGATTTCATAAAACACTGAGACTAATTTTCAAATTTACCCATGGATCTATCTTTACACCAATCCATTAAGTTGCCCACCATAGCAACTGTATAGATATAAACAGCGCCTGCATGGCAATGGGTAACACATGGGCATCATCTACATCTCGCTTTATGAAGCAAAATAAATGACCTTCTTTCTTTTCTTATTTCAAGTTTTCAACCTTGAAGCAAATCTAACTTATCCGAAATAAAAAAAAAGTTGCGATAACGCTGCTAAAGACAGGATTCGAACTGGCCTTTCATTACCGGGCACGCTCTCAATGGTCTGGTGGTTAAGATATTTACTTTAAAATGCAGGGGTCTGGGGTTAGAATCCCACCCGAGCTAGTAGGAAGCCTGTGGAATATTTTTCTGACAGACTATGGGAGATCACCCAGTATACATTGCTTATTACACAAATTATATTAACTTTCTTCTATTCTGGCTGTTTAATCATTACACTAGATCCATTAAAAATCTTGACCATGAAAGTTTAGGAAAAGAACTACCCAATGAATGTTATTTGGTATGAGAATGCTTACTTCGATGAGCATAGCTTTGTTTATTTTTTTTAATTAAAATCGAAAAATGATTTTATTGACTTATGCTACGCATGATGACTGCCTGTCAAATGGTACTTGTAAATTTTTATGATATAATTTATTAAATTTCCAGCAGAGTTTTTCTATATATTTAATTGTGTTTTTGGATCATACTTATTGCAAAAAAAAAACAAACAAAAAAACATGTTGTAAATATAAACAAATTATGTGGTCAGGATACTTTGTATTATTTTGCAGTAGTAATCGAACTGTGTCATAATTTGTTCGTGGTGAAGTCTTTTATGCTTACTGTCTTTAAAGCCCCAGCTCAACATTGGTAAGAAGAAAAACATAAATGTTCACAGATTTACATAAACCTTACATAGTAAACAGATAATGATTGTGGAAAACTTTCCTTCAAATATTTTCTGCCTGAAGTGTTATCGTTTTTTAAAATAAATGAAATAAGATCAAAAATTAGTTTTCGTCTCAGTGAGACGACTACTATAGGAATGCGTACAAAAATGCTGAATGCGTTTTTACCGTTTTCTCACAAACGAAACACTGAAATGAGCTGACATTTTCACAGGTTGGTTCTATTACAAATATCTTGATTTGTGCAAAGAATGGAAGCCGTTACAGTCAGTTTACCAATGTTGAGCTGGGGCTTTAAACCCAGATTTAAAGTATAGCTTTTGTATTGTTGACAAGCTGCTGCAACTGGTATGCTGACTTTCTCTATGGCACAACAATGGTATTATTTGTGGGGGGGGGGTGGGTACTGCTTCTGGTATGCTTACCCTCTTTGAATCAAGATAAGGTACAGCATTGGGAATATTGACAAAACTGATGTTGCTGGTTTGCTTCCAATGACAAAAAGGGGAAAAACTCTAAGTTTTGTTCTGGCAGTTTTGGGAAATTCGGATGGTCAGTTTTAGGACTGATTGAAATTGATTGCAATTAACTTCCCTGAATGTTATGGTTTGTTTGTTTGTTTGTTTTTTTGTTTTTATCTTTTCTGTTAATAGGCCTTTTAATGGAGTTAAAATATTTTTTTTCCCAGAGTGTAACTGAGGGAAGTGTGTGCCATAAAATACCTCTTTGGTTCTAAACTGTTTTGATTTTTTGAAAGAACCTGTCATGTAGTACTGTTACAAATGTATAAAACTCAGTAGAGATATTTCACAAGACACTCCATCTGATTGCCTTCAGGTGCGTTTCCATTGTAAAAGTTTGAATTCTTCTATTTCCATTTTCTTTGTTTCTTTACGTTTGTGTCTGATTTTTAAGGTTTTTTTTACATCGCTCTTAAACATGAGCGACTTTGCCTTTTTCTCCTAGTTCACTTTTGAACCCCTTTCCTTTTTGCTTTTTTGGTTTTAAATATTTAGGCTACTTTTGCAGAGATGTTTTTTTACTATCATACTTTGATGGAATTAAGGTTGAAAAAGTGGCAATGTTATAGAAACTTAAAGGGACTGTGTCGTCATGATTATAGCAGTAAATGGAATAACCCAGATATTACGTGCGCGCTGGCGGTCATATCACAGTTTGACAAACACGCCACCCTTTGTGATTTAACGGCAAATGCATGTGTGTGCAGTATCTGGTTGAGAGTTTATCTTTCCATGCACAGCCACAGGCCTGCTATAATCATGACGACACAACCCCTTTAAGAGGGCTGCACATGATTTTCAATAGTTAATAGTCCTAAAAGGTCTTTCAAAATATTGATGTTATTAATGTAATGAAGAACGCAGAAGGGATAAAATACCATTAAGTACTGTTACTTATGACCAGCTTATAAAGCCAAAAGCCCATGTCTTGTAAGAAGTAATAGTGCAATTAATAACAAAGCACTGATTGGTTTTTAAAAAAAAATTAAACAATGAAACTGCACAGCTCGGTGAACCTGAGCTGGCTCCTCTGAACGGAACTTAAAGAGGACTTCTGTAACTAAAACAGTACTGATACAATTAGCCTTTCTGAGATATGGCGGACACTATAGGAGTGCACTGTTTGGTTTGGGCGGATACAGACTTCTGTAACTAAAACAGTACTAATACAATAAGCCTTTTTGAGATATGGGGGACATCACTTTAGGAGTTTAACCGCACCAAATAGTGTCCTAGTAATGTATCCACCATCTCAAATGGCTTGTAATTTTGAGATATGGTTTGGTAAATTTGTCTATACACCCCCAAACCAAACAGTGCACTCCTACCTTAAAACCTTAAAAAGACTAATAGACTTGGTTTGAAGTCCTTGGTTGCGTTTTGGGGTGTTTCCCCCCCCCCCCCCCCCGACTGCAGCCAAATACAGTATTACCTGAAATAGTGCCCTTTTGCGGATTAACCTTCTATCACAAGATTGTGAGTTAAGGCGCGTGATAGCCAATAGGGGGAAATGCCGTTTTTCGTGGCTGACGCAAACAAAAATAACCGCAATCTCAGACTATAAATCAAGTCTACTAATGCAGGGGGGTGAGAGCTGCTAAAAACGATTAACTTCTCGTGCTACCTGAAAAGTGTTGATAAATATCCATCACCTCAAAAAGTGATGTGTCTCTGATATTTCTTAAGTTATCAGTTAATTTCTAGAAACAAGACTAACTTTAAGCGTTTTTTTTGTGTTTTGGGTTTTTTTTTTTTCTCAATAACAATACTTCCACTTTGTAGTTAACTGCATAAGTTTTGTGAATCGGGCCCTGTAGAATAGCTTTGGGAAATTGTATTCACTAAATAATATCAGGCATTCTTGTGATGACTGTCAATTACTGTTAAGGATATAGATCTTCCTTTTGCAATGTCACAGCTGCGAGTTTTGGTTGACAGAAGTACAGGCGAAATTTATGCTGCAAAACATACAACGGTTTATCATTTGATACAATAAATGCTACCAAACTAATTTCCATAATACCTACAAATCAATTTTGCCACCGAAAAAACAAACAAACGCATATTCTGTATAACAATTTTGTTGTTGTTGTTTGTTTTACTAAAAAGGGGAAAAGATTTGCCAACTCGGTATACATTTTGTGATACTCGAGGCCAGCCAGCCATACAAAATGGTGGTCAAAAAGTACACAAAATCTTTTTTAAAACAGATACATTTTTTTTTACTAAAGATAGAAACTTTTGTGTCATCCCAGACACACGTCTTGTGATACTCAAAGCTGCTCATACAAAATGGTGGCCAACGTTAGTTAAACAACTCTTCCTTTTTTTTTTTAAAGGTCCACTGCAGAAGGTGCTTGTGTCATTGTTACAAGAGGCTTTAAGTTTGTCCATTTTAAGTTGACAACGTTTACATTTGAATTGATTGTGATGTTTGTCTTAAAAAATAATAAAATGGCTTTTTTGATTTTTGTGCAAAATTGACACTTAATCTATGATCAATCCGTTTCAACATCCAAATGGTCGCAAACCAATTTGAACTCAGTTTTGCTGTTTGATGAGTGTATGACAGGAAACACAGTAAAGGGGGCTACTTTGCATCTGTCACGAGAACAGTTTTTCCACTGGTTGTATCTCTTCTTTTTTTTTAAGCACCTGAAACCACCTAAAAATATTTCAACATCTGAATGGACATGCAGGCTTACATTGAAAATGATTTGAGTTGATTCATTTTGATGGTTTTTCTTTTGTTTGAAATCTACCCTTAAAAATTCATCAAAATTGGACGAAAAAAAATCAACTTGCCATTTCCGTCCATTTTATGAATGATCTTTTAGAGTAATTAATCTTATTCAACGCAAATGATTTTTTCAGTGTAAGCCTGCATGTACATTCAAATGTTGGAGCACTTTTTGGGTGGTAACCCTAGGCCAAACTGCTAACGTGGCGGTGGATAAGTGGTCCCCTTTATCGTATTTTCTGTCGTATGTATTTAGAAACGTTTTGCAAGAGGTTTACTCTAATGTGATTTTTTTTCCCTATGTCTTAACCCTCCTATTCTCCATAGCATTTGCCAGAGAGTTGACCAGCCAGTGGAAACCATTCAACTGCCCAGGTTATGTATGGTGGCACTACTGCGCACAGGACTGTGTGTAGGGGGTGCCGCTCGATATCTGAAGGTTCAGTAGTCCGAAGGTTTGTTAATCCAAAGGTTCGATAGTCCGAACACACATTTTCCCATAAGCGAGGGTTCATTTGTCCGAAAATGAAACAAGGTTTGTTAATCCGAGCATTTGATGCGATATTCCGAGGGTTCACTTGTCCGAAGGCTCGATAATCCGAAAGTAAAAGTAAAACCAAGTTTGATAACTATTGAACCTTGAAACTATTGAACCTTCTGACTAATAAACCTTAGGACTATCAAACCTTCGGACTATCCAGTGGTCCCTGTGTGTAGATGCACTCGCAACATGGAGGCTGGCATAGTTGCATCTATCTTACAAAACCACAGTGGATGATATTGAATGGTCAGACATTACTGTGTAGATGCATTCACCACATGATATCATATTGCAGGCTGGCATAGTGCATCTGTCATTCAAAACCACAATGTATGATATTGAATGGTCGGACAGTAGGAGGGTTAATGTAGGTTAAACAACTTTAGCTTGCAGTACAGTGATTTGATGTTGACTACGTGTCTCAGAGACAATCTTCCATGTTTGTGTGGTGGTTTTGTTTTAATAAGATGCATGTGTTTTGAGCAGACTGATGACAAAACAATAAAGATGAAATGAAATCATATCTCTTTTTATTAGTGCAACTTTGGATATTTCCTGGATGGTGTGAAACGTTTTAATATGTGAGACCAGACAGAACTAGGTGAGTTTGAATATGAGCTATTTCGGAGGATGTTGTGGAAGCCTATTTGTCGACTGGGATTTCTTTTTGGGGGTGTGTATGGAAGCCAGTGTACAAACTTGTCAACTACCAAAATTCTCCACTATTTTAAGGAAGGCCAGTGCGCCCAGCTTGGAACCGCAATGTACATTAAAAAAAAAATGTCAAGGCAACAAATTTTTTTGTGAAACTGGTGTGCTTAAAGGAAAAATATTAATTTTTGTTCGACAAAAGGACTGGAATTTGAGTCTGGATGCCCTTACTTGTTCTACTTGATTCTTTTGCTTCATTTGCCAACTGAGGCGCAAAATGCTGACTGGTCGCTTCACCCGTGGAGCTATTGTAGGTGTTTTGTATAACTTGTTTCTTTTATTGTAATTGGATATTCACAAATGTTTTGTGAAATTATATACTTAATGAAGTAGGAACACATTTTATGGGTATAGCTATTGCCTGGTTCTATTTTTTGTTTTCAAGAACTGCTTTTGGTTACAGTCTGCTCATGAGAAAAAGCTCATGCAAAATTAATTTCCGAGTAAATTTAAATTAATGTGAGACTAATTTCAGATTATTTATTTCACCGGAAAAGAAGGAAGCATTTCAGGCTAAGAGGACGAACCTTATATCAGAAATTCTCCAGCCAGACTTTCATCTTTATGTGGATTGTCATGGCCAAGCAGTGTAGGGCACCAGACTCAAGATCTGGTGTTGTCAAGAGTGTGGGTTCAGGTCCCGGTCGTGGTGCCTGTGGCTGTGAGAATGACATTTGAATCAGAATTGCATCGTCCTTTGGACGAGTTGTAAAGCCCACAGATGTGTAATGCATGCTAAAGAACCCAGTATCATGAGGAGCTTGCCTGGGTGCTTTTTTGGCATGGTTGGTTGGCTGTAAATTACTCCACAGCTCAGCATCTTGTATTCAACAAGACAGTTTGTAACCCCTGGTAAAGTTGTTTTGGAAGAATCTGGATATATGAAGGTATGTATGTATCCACAAGAAATCATCAGAGTAGCCAGGAGGGCAAAGTCTTTTAGATAATCAGGTTGGCTCAGTAATCTTTTCCCTGCTTTTCACCTCTGTATACCCCGGTTCGAATCCCGGACTGGAGCTTTGCGTGTGGATTGGGTTTTCAGTCCCTACCTGATTACTAGAGTTATCCCCGTTTGGGGTTTTCCTTCCCACATCTAAAACTGAACAATTCTTCATCGTTTCCTGTTTTGATTTTGGACCTTCAAACATACCTCGTTTACATACAAAAGAGTTGCAAGTGAGCACTTTGAATGCTCCTTTTTCTATAAAGTTACATCTGGAAGCACTTTGCCACAATGCAGGCTAAAACACGGCTAAAAAGCACCACCAAACGGCAAACACAACGACACAGAAAGACTCGTCAAGGAAAAACTTGCAATCATTTCATACTTTAATTTACTACATAGGAGTTACAGAGAACAAGCTTCTAGGAACTTGTATAATTCAAATTTAGAACTTCTATACAAGCATAAAATAGTTAACTTCAGCTATTTTTCTTTCTTTTAAGTATTGCAATCATTTAAGGATATTTCGTTCAATTTGTTTCGCGGTTATTAAGTTGGTGCAGGTTAGTAAAGTCCCTGATTTGTTCACGTTTGTAATAACAACTTGTTAATGTAATTTACGAATAATTACCCATCGTATACTACATCTTTTTAGCTATGATACATCATTGGTATTGGGAAGAGTACAGTTTATTCCAGTCTTAAGTGTTGGTTGGATACCCAGTCGTGACACTTGTGTCCTTGAGCAAGACAAATAACTAGAGATTGTTGATGTGAATCATTAGCAACCAGTACACCCATTAGGCTGCTGGTGCTGCATACTCCTAAGGAGTTGGGATGGTTTCAGGAATGCTTAGGGCCCAAAGACCAGGGATTGATAAAAGCGCAACACACTTTCAGAGGCCTACTTGGCTTGAAATAGCACCAAATAAATACATATAATTATTTATCCTCTATTCATTTTTCTTATCATTTGTATCATACCTGAAAAGAAATTGTAAACATTCATAAAACCTCACACAAGCAAACGCGCATCCCGAGGTAATGCAAGACTCAGTTGTATCTAAACGGTATAAATACAAGTAAAAGTACCCTAAGGAAAGCACATTTTTTTAAATTTTCTAAAAATATTTTTGAACATTCACTACCAACAGCTGCCTCAACACTACCTTCAGCACAGACTAAGACGCTCTCAGTATCTTTGCACTCGCTGAATCAAGTAAGACTTTATAGAAATAGTGGTGTTTGATTGGAGTTGTTGTACCACCCTCTGGTAAAGACAAATGATTGCTCTCCATAGAACAGTATTAAATTTTGCTTTATTAGTCAAGATTCGTTTTTCTTCCTATTTGACTGCAAAGCTAAAATTGTATCTCTGGTTGCAGATTTGAGCTCTGACATAAACAATTCTGTCTGAAACAGTATCCAGTTGGGAAAATTTTTTTTTGTAAAAGTCATAAATGGAATGAAAACATCAACTCTACATGAATGTTTTCACCAAAACATGATCACAGGCCGACTAAAGCAAGTAAACACACCAGTAGCAGGAATTTGGTAAACGTTGCTAATGCAACTCCTCATCTCGATTCAAAGAACCAATACTGTACCTTGTCTTGATTCAAAGGGAGTAAAGTACACCCAATAGTGAGTATTTTGCCAACGGTAACAAACCATGCACCTTTATTTTTACAGCCATGCAACATTTTTATGTTACTCCAGCTCGGCAGTGCCATCTGACGGCAGTTACCAACCGTCGTCGATGGGACTTTCCCCCATCCATTATGCAACAAGAGATTTTCCTGTCATTTCCTTCGGGATTGGATGACCCATGATGTCAAGTACTGTTGGTGCCACGTCCGGCAGCGCTGCATTGTGTGAGATGTTCTTCTGGAACGAGCGGTTTCCGCCATGCATGCAGAAGGGAACTGGCCAGGAAAAGAAAAAAAGTTTTGAGGTAAAAGGTGAGTGAAAAAAAAGTAGTGGACACATCTTTTGCATTTGTAATGTTGTGTTTGGGTTCCAACATGATGTCTTGATACCAAGCAATCTCGGTGGTGTATTAGTTAGTCAGACAGTGGATTTGGATCCCAGTGGTCACACTGACTTAAGTCCTTCAGTAAGAAACTTAAAAACTATAATTGCTTCGTCATTCCCATGAGACGTAAAGTCGTAGGTCCTGTGTTGTGTGTATTGCACTAAAAAGAAACCAGTACACGTATTGTTGAGATGTTTGCCCCAGTGTTTTTGGCACGGTTGGCTGCATCACCTTGTAAACCCTTAGCGTTCTGCTCTTTATTATTCACTCCTTTACCAACTAACTTCTTATGTGTGTGTTGTGTTTTCATCTAGCCACTGAGAAAGACACTGCTCTAGACGGTCGAAACCGTCATTGCCTTGGTGCCCCTTGAAATGTTCCAATAGAAATTTTCAATTTCCTCATAGCGGTGCCCTTTATCAAAAAGAAAATGAATTGCCCTTTCAAGAGCGAAGCAGTCAGGCCTGTATACCACATGCCATTGCCTCCATTGCCCCCTGGTCATTGCCTTGGTGCCCCTTGAAATGTTTCAGTAGAAATTTACAATTACCTCACAGAGGTGCCCTTTATCAAGAAGAAAATACACTTCCCTTTCAAGAACGAAGCAATCAGACCTGTACAACACATGTCACTTTGGTTGGTATGGAGTTGCCAACAGCTAATTCTCCTTTTTTTTTTAAGGTAATACATGAATGGGTCTCGCAATTCAAACATAACTCTGCTTACCTGATCTAAGAATAGTGATTGCTTTGGGATGCCCACCGGGCATATATAAAGCGCTATATAAGAACTGCGTATTATTACCTCTCTTAGTAGTATGTTTAGTGACTGGATTCCCCTCGCTGTCAATCATGACCTCAGCGTTTCCATGGTCGGCAGTGACCAGCAAAACATAACCGTTGTCCTCACACGCCTTCTTCATATCGCCAATGGCTTTATCTGATCGGAACAAATAAACAAAAGAAAAAAATCGCAACATTTTTTACAGAAAATATTTCTCATTGAAACTGTCTGTCTAGCGTAATGAAATTTAACCCTTGTATTTTCAATAACTTTAGTTTTTTTGAGAGTTTGCTACTGTAACCCTCGTACTCATTTGCAATCATCTCAACCAGCCCAATCTATAGAACTATTAATTTGGGCACTGACTGAAGTGATGTACCCTCCTACTCTTGGTAATTTCCCAGTTCCATTCAACTGCCCAGTTTTCGTGTGATAGAACAACTGTACACAGAATTGTCCAAGGTACTGTGACAACGCATTTGCCACATGATTGCATACTGCTGACTGGTGGAGTGCATTTATCGCTCATGACAATTTAGACGATATTGAATGTTCAGGCAGTAGAGGTAGTGGTGTAACCAGAGGTTTTCTTCTTTTTTTGGGGGGGGGGAGGGGCAAACAATGGGCAAAGGCATAATTTTGGGTGTTATTTAATGTATCAAACCATTCATTTGTACAATGTTTTGCTCTCATTTGGGGGGGGGGGGCAAGAGGGGGTGCAAGAGTTCTGAGCAGTAAGGGGGGGCCTCCTGCCCCCTTCTGGTTACGCCATTGAGTAGAGGGTTAAATTAATATTTTATTATAAAATTAAAAACCATTCTTACAATGGCCTTATACCTCCTCTTGGCGAGTGTTGTGGCTGAGCGGTCTGGCGCTCTGGATGGCCAAGTCAACAGAATAAGGGTTCATATCCCAGACTGGTCAAACATGGAACTTGTGCCCTTCAGTAAGACAGTTAATCATAAATTGCTTCTCTTCACCCGAGAGTATCAATGGGGGCCAGCGAGGGCTTGGGTGGTATTGCGTTTGATTAACCCCCGAGCGGCTAACAGGCTGCCTGGGTTGTTTACTCCCAAAGGAGTTGAGAGTCTTCCCGAAATGTTTAAAAACAAGTATGCCTGATGACCACAGACAAAAACTTTCTAGCGCCTTGGGCACCTTATGGTGGATATGTGAACAAGACTCCATTATTATTATTATTATTATTATTATAAAGCACTTACCGGTTGCTGCACATGCTATAACTGCTTTATCATAAACACCTGTATGTCCGACCATGTCAGGCGGAGCAAAGTTACACATCAGAAACGGGTACTTCTTACTCTTGATCATTTCCACCATCTGAAATAAATGTCAATCAACATGTTCTATTTTATATCATCCACTAATGACAAGCAGTGGTGCACCCAAGGACAGGGGGGTTGGGGGTTGGGGGAGGGCCTCTTCGTGGGCTCAAGCATCCTCCAAGGAACTGCCGATTTGTTATAAATTTATTTTGTTATTTTCTCAGGCAGAAAAATAAAAAGGGAAGGGAAACTTTGTACCAAAAGGAGCATTTAGGGTATTAAAAGGCTGTTCTGTATTAGTGTTTTGTTTTGTATTTTACATGAGTAGCCTGTGGATTTTTTTCCTGCACAACCCGGAAAGCACTGAGTAAACAGTGCGTGTTAAAAACCACTGTAATGGTAAAAGCAATGTAATAATACATGCTTGTTAATAACCATAGAGTAGTCAATAATTATCACACCATGCAAAGCTTCAGTGTTTGACATGAGGCCAGTAATGCAGGATAAACCACAACTCTTTCAAATTCTTTTATGGACTGAATGAAGCTTTGTCTACTGTAATAGCTTCCAGGGGTTTGTTCAATGTATACTTTGCATAAAACCAGAGTACCGGTACTGCATATACCACGTCGTTCCTAAGGGCGTCTCAGATAGTGTACCCTTGGAAAACGCAACATTTGCCGAAATCGAACGGTACACACTGATCAAAATAGCGCGCCTGAAACATATGGCATATTTTCTATGCGTGATCTGCGCGCACATGTCCAGCACAATCATAAAAGTGGATGGCGCGATCGCGGTGCACGTGTCCATAGTCCATTCGTTTTTGTTATTATACGCCTTCACAGCGATGGTAACCGAACGTGTACCAGCACAGCTGAGGCATCTTGAGGGTACACTATTTTGTGCTCCACAGACGACAGCAATGGTGGCGAAGTACCGGTTCTTTGGTTTAGTTCTATTATACCTTGTCAGCAACCCCCTGACAGCTCATCTCGGGTTTCAGGTCATAGGTTGGAACTTTTGGCGAGGGCACCAAGAACCTGTCCTCCCCTTCAAATTGCAACTCTCGCCCTCCGTTAAAGAAGAACGTCACATGGGCGTACTTCTCAGTTTCTGTTGAATTAGGACAAAATCACTCCTTTTTAAAGTTTGATAATAAAGCAATGTACAGGTAACGATAAAAAACAATATCATCTCAGCCCTCACTGGTTCCCATTTTATACACCTGTATAAAGAGAAGCAATTTATGGTAAAGGTGCATTGCTTGAGGTCAAATGAGCCCCAGGACTGGAATTTAAACCCAATTCTAAAAACTAAAGCCATCAGAAGATCTGAAGAACTTAAGGTAGCTGCAACACTGCTTGAGTACATCAATATTAATTCCTTAACCTTCCTACTGCTAGACCATTCAAAATTTCAATCCTCACATTTCCCCACTGCTATTTTTTAACACACAGTATTATAATTTGAACAGTGTTGATATCAAGCTGTACTACCATTCAAAACCTTTCATAGCATGGAGGGTCCATTGATTCAACACAGCTGTACTATCATTTGGAACGATCCTCACAAGGCTTTGTATCAGCTTACCTACCATTCAAAACCACTTGGGGAATCAAACACTGTACACAGTTATCTCGCCTTTCAAAACCACAATAGCGAATGGTTCCAAAATGGTGCATCAACTTATTTAAAAAGGCATCAAGGGTAGGAGGGTTAATAAAGTTATAAAACACGTATAATTCAATAAGTGATCCTCATTGAGGTCAAGTGAGGTCGCGGCTACCACTTACCTTTTAGTGCCTACTCTTCCATGCACTTAGAAACACTTCACTCTACATAATACTGACCTGCACAGTGGAATTGGGGGACTTTGCAGTGCGCCAGCCACTCAGCAAGGACGTTGGTGGGTACTTGAGGCGGGAAGATGACTGGGAATGGAAACTCTGCCTTGTATTCAGTCATGCAGAATACACCCTGGGGACAAAACAAAAAGAACAAGGACGTAATATATCACGTCACCGCAAAAACGTTGATTTTTTGTAATGTTGTATATCAATTTTGGTGAAAACAGAAAAATTGACTAGAGCTGTGACCTCCGGATTGTTGTGCCAGTGCTCTACCAACTGAGCTATTTAGCTAGCCCTACATTGGCAATATTCCTATTTTGTCAATATATATCTTTTGTGGGGGGGGGGGGTGCTGATCAGAAGCAGTACAACCTTATACTGCCGTATAGCCAGGGATCATGCCCCAGTTATGACACAACCTGGGAAGCAGCAGTAAGAGGATCACCATAAGGGGATGCAACGTTTTCTTTAAATATCAACAAAATAAGCCACAAGAGAAACTGACTGGGTACATCACATTCAAGTTCTGGTGGTTAAGTCATCAGGGTGTGGGTTCGAGTCCTGGTCATGACACTTGTGTCCTTGAGCAAGACACAGAACAATAATTGCTTCAAATAGGGAAAGAGGCAGTTATGTCTGTCTCACAACAAATTCATTTACCCCTCCTTGTTCTCAGCTGTGCTGTGGAGAGACTAGCGTTTATATCTCGTTATGTCTTTTTTCTGCGCATTGGGGCAGGTTTCTATCCCTTCTGTAGCCCACACCTCGAGTGTCCTTTGGGCCTTGTGATGGGCGACTTGTATAAATTTATTATTTTTTTTTTTTAAAGGGATCCCCATAAGGGGTTACAACTTTCAAAAGTTACATCCCCTTTTGGTATAAACTAAAGTAACTTCCCAATGGACCAAGATTTATTTATGAGACCTTATTCCTACCAAGTCTTTGGGTATCTTTGCTGTCTCAAACTGCGGTTTGAGGCCGATGGCTTCAACGATCTGTCTCATCCTGTCGGCTCGGAAGTCAAAGAAGATCAACGTGTCTCCATCTTGAATACGACCCTCCGGATCAACGATGATCGGCTTCAGGAACTCATCCTTCTGTTTCTGGTCCCCTTCTCCGTCGTAATGACTCTGGACGACCTGGACAGAAAAAAAAAAACAGTTTAGATGCTTTTTGCGGGAGAGCATAATAATAGGAATTGACAGTTATCTAATTTGTTTATTTTCATTTCAATACATTTGACAGAACATATAATGAAGGACAGAGTCTGGCACCTTTTTGTGTATCTGTGCTCAAACCTTGACTTTGAATCTGGCAAAGGTTGCAAGGAGAATGTAGTCACTGTATGTAGCACTTCAAGTAGGAAATTATTTGATGATGCTCATTGTGTGCACCAGATGCTTTGTAGGGCTAGCCTCATACCCTAACTCAATAGTGTGATTTACTAGGATCCTGCGTCACTCTTTAGCAACATCTAACACAGGTTACTCAACACCCAAACTGTTGGACTCCAATTATGGTGGTATGCCCGAGCCCCATGCAAAGCATAAGCAGGTTATTATTGCAGTCCTCAGTCCAATAGAATCAAGCAAACCATGCTGATGGTTTTTGATGGGTTTGGGACGGTTATGGATATGGAAGCAAAATCCAAGAGGTCAGGCTAGGTGACATGATTAACCCTCCTACTATTGGTAACATTATCCAGTGAGTTGACCAACCATTTGAAACCACCAAGGCTTGTGTATGGTGGCACTACTGTACACAGAGCTAACTGTTTGTTTGTGTGTACTGTGTAGATGCATCCACCACATGTTGCAGGCTAACATAGTTTATCTATCATTCATGAATACCTGGGACAGTTTTTTTCATTCTGACTGGTGTTTAATCATGGACTGCGTTAATTGAGTCAAAAGAGGGCACTATCAGACGATTGCGAACAGCGCACAAATTGCACGGCCCAATTTAAATTTGGTAGCCCCATGGAGGTAGATGGAGGTAGATTTGGCTCGTTTAAAACTTTCGTGCGCAATTTTGAAACTTGCGCAAGGCACTCAACATGGATAGAATTTAGAACTTTAACGCAGACTTGAGTCAAGGACGTGAGCTGTCACTGTCAGATTTGTTCTCAACTTTGAAAGGTTTTTGGATGTTTTTCGTCTTGGTAAAATTATTGAGAACCAGGCCTCACGGTGTTTAAACAAACAACTAGTTGAAAACCTCTTCACCACACTTTTATTCCCTTGTTCAAAACCACAGTGGATGATATTGAATGATCAGACTGTTGGAAGGTTAACTGCAGCACCGCTCTAAATGGAATTTACCTGCACAATGGTTTCAGGGGATGCCTTCTCACCAATGCCCTGAACCAAACCTTCGTACGCGATCTTGTTTCGTTCAAATCTCTTGTCTCTGTCCATGGCGTAGTAGCGACCAACAACAGTGGCAAGAGACCCATACTTGATGTCTCTGGTGTGATCCAGTACTTGTTGGATGTACTTCACTGTGGTTTAATGACATAATACAGCACAGGTTTTTAGAAAGAGTAAATCAATTCCCATTATCTAGTTTTCAATAAAAACGACCAAAAAAACAACCTTTCAAAATTTAGGTTGGTCACTTTTTAGTGGAGAGGAAAATAGGAAGAAAAAAAAAGATTTTAGGTCTTGTCAGGTATTTTAAAAGCAAAAAATTGTTCATGGCCTCAGGTTTCGACCCTAGTCTTTTGAAAAATTCTGCTAGGATGGAAATGTGAGGCCATCAACAATTTTTTGCAGTTTAAAAGACTCTGCTAGGGTCGAAATGTGAGGCCATTAACAATTTTTTGCACTTATACAACAGGTCCTTGTGGTTGGTAAGCAGTTTGGAACAGCTACTTTTATTTTTAAAACTTAACATTTCTTTATTCTTCCTTTTATTTTCTGACTTGCTTGCTACATAGTGTGTCATTTTTCGAGGATTCCAAGTCAAATACATCAATAGAAAAAAAAAACTTACCACCACTTACTGGACTTGTGTCACGACCGTCAGCGAAGAACTGAATGAACGTCTTTTTCACACCTTTCTCCTTGAGCCTTTCCAGTAGACTTTTCATGTGTGAGATGTGGGAGTGCACTCCCCCGTCGCTAACCTGCAGAGAACGAGAAAATATTAAACACAGCCACAAGTTGGTGCCCTTTGTTGAGCGCAAAGTAGAAACCTGCACGTTTAAAACTTACGTGTGCAGGTTTAAAATCTGCCTGCATAAGTTTTAAACCTGCCTGAGCAAGTTCAAAACTCGCACAAACAAGTTTTGAACTTGCCTAGGTTTCCACTTTAAAACTTGCGAGCACAAGTTCTAAATCTGCCCACAAAATTTTTTTTTTTCTGCCCGGGCAAGTTTTAAACCTGCACGCAGACTTTTTGAACTTGCTTGGGTTCCTACTTTGCGCTCAACATTTTGAACTTGCCCGGGTTTCTACTTTAAGACTGGCGAGCACAAGTTTGAAACCTGCCCACAAAAAGTTTATGAACTGCCGGGGGGAGTTTTAAACCTGCACGCAGACGTTTTGAACTTGCTTGGGTAACTTTGTGCTCAACACCTCTTGCCCTAATAGAGACCATTCATTTCTGTTTATCAACACCATACGGCCAGCAAAATATCCGAAAGAGACCATCAGATGTTCTAACTTCTACTGAAAGTACCCGTGTTGAAGGAATGAAAGTCATTGCTGAAAAAAAGTCTGAAACTATGATCCAAATTCTGAGAGGTCAGTGAAAATGATCGCATTTCTAGAATTTGGTAAACCCTTGGGTTATGGATTTCCAAGGAGCTTCAGGGACATGCATCCTTAGCACTAGAGAAGTCAATCAAATAGCATTACTTCTTTACATCCAAAGAAAATAACTGCTACCTTTTTTCACCTGGTAAAAAACAAAAATAATTTGACTTCGATAAAAAGGCTTACATTTCTCATCCCTGCATATTGTTTAGAGAAAGCGGCTTTGCCACTATCAAGAACAAATTTTAAGGCCTCCCACCGAGACAACTTGTGTCCTGACTTTAGCAGACAAAATGTACTTTATGTTAAGATACACTGTGCCAAGCATTATTTCAGTTCTAACTGAGCAAAATGTAGAGTGAGTCCATAAGTAGATCAACAACGACCACCAAATAAAAGGGGAAAAGGAGGAAAAGGCTCAAAAGTTATCGTACCAATCCCAAGAGGTGAACTCTTCCGTTGCCTTTATTGGCCCTCGTGTACGCTTCCACAAATGCAGGCTTGTCAGCAATGGATCCATTTTCCATTGCCAAGTCGATCTCTACAATACTCTGCAGTGGAGTAGAACAAGATGCCACAATGTCTGTGGTTAATCCATTCCACTCATAAAATCTAAATATGGGTTTCTACTACTAGCTGAATTCAAACTTTGGGTGTCCTACTAGATATGGTAACTGCAACCCTACTGCATTTTGTACAAATATTTTGACATTTTTGGTCGTGTCTTTTACATCGTCACCGTTTTCACAAAGTGGCAAATAAGTTTAGTTGTTAATTATTCAATAATTTTAGTAATTATAGATGCCTTTTCATGTGTAGTAAAATTTTAAAGATTAATAATTGCGATGTCTCCAGAACCGTGATTTCAAAAGTAGTTCAACTTCAAATGCGATTTTTTTCAAAACATGGAGTTGAGGCTGTGGGGGCTGAATTGCTACTTGGTGACGACATGTGCATGTACATGCTCACAACACACAAAGACCTGCAAGCCTACTACCGACCAAAAAATGGTAGTAAGGCTGCAGTAAACCACAGCTCTGTTTCCTACCTGGTATAAGACCCTCCCGGCACCGATACTCAGGTGACCCACTTCGCTGTTACCCATAAGCCCCTTAGGTAAGCCGACGGAGAGTCCGGATGCATCAAGGGTAACACAGCTTGTGTCTTTACACAGGTCATCCATAACGGGTGTGTCAGCATTAGCGATAGCATTTCCTAGAAATTAAGGAGATGTTTTTGTTTTATCATATATTTCAATAGAAGTGGCAAAATATTATTATTCAATTGATTTTCTCTCACACGATCCAATCCTTTAACTTAAGTCTGAGACAAATTTAAAAACTTTAAAACTTAAAAATTGTTGTTGAGATAATTTTTTTTTTTTAAATGTATGGTTGTTACGCTATATAGTGACGATAGCGTAACAACCTCATAGTTCTAGGAGGAGGTACAGCAGATTTTTTAAAGGATGTTTGGCTTTATTTCCCTTTTCTAATATTCTTCTCCAGGAATTGGTACTGGTAGCAAAAAACGGTAATTATTTACCTTAAAAAAAGAAAAATCTAGCGGAAATTTCATCGTGTGGCTGGAACTTTTGCGCATTCATGCCCAGACGTGAAAATGGCTTATTTTTCATGATTTCGACGCTTTGTATTTGTTAAGAGTGCCTGTTCCTCTCTGTATACATTCTGTCAACCTTTGACAGGTAAGGATGTAGTTTGACCTAAATTAAGGGAGATAAAGTGGCAGCCGGATCTGGAATTATTGCCCTACGTTGCACCAGAAGACTGGGACTGCAATGTTTTAAAATTTTCCCGGATTACTGAAAAATGTTGAACTTGGAAATAGGCCTAGCCCTTAAAGTTTGCACCACCCCCTTTCTGAAAATCCTGGATCTGCCCATTGACCTAGATCATGGAGGCTAGACCTTAAAAAATAATAACTACAGTACAGTGACATAGCCGGCTGGCAGGCATAGTCTGACTCAGTCTGAGTGCCTGGACCCAACAATGCCTTTTTAAACATTTGGACATGCATGACTTGATAAGCCAGATCATGTCCAAATGTTTAATGAAGGCATTGGCGTGGACGGATGGACACTCGTCCCATTACTGACTCGTTTTGTTGGCAGCCCAGTGACTGAGTGAGTGGTAAAAATTTAGAAAGGACCACTTGCCGGGTTGCGGTTTAACAACACAACGGCAAGCCGGCAGCTTACCATGTTTTTCATCTGACAGCCCCCAACCATCGATGACAATCAAGCAGACGTTCATCTTTACAAAATACAAATCACCGAGGAAATACTTCAGCTGTTATGATCACAAATGCACAGATCTCACGCGAGACGCTTTGATTGACACTTTTGCCGGTAGGACATTCTGCACGTACAAGAACATGTACAAGTACAAAGTGTAGAGGTTAATGTTCCTGGGTGGTTTTGCATACCGAACCGGTTTGCAAGGCCGGTAGTACGGAAATGCTGAGATGACATACGCAAATGTTGACTAAGCAACTCAAATGATTTATTATAAACTAATAGTTATAAAATTAGTAGTATATGATTATGAATAAGTAAAATCATTAAACTTTAACAGTCATAATTGAGACTTTTGAGTAGCCTACACTTTGACCGGATCGGATTGGTGTATTTTTTTTGTACGTTTTATGCTTCCGTAAGTATTAGCCTCTTCTCAACGTAGTTAAAGCAGTGAGTCGTAGCCAAATGAATGGCTTTGCAGTGGCTACGGCTGGAACGCCGAGGATTCCTATTCTTCAACGTTGTTGTTGCAGCCAACGGCCATAGCCGTAGCCAAAGTAGCTTGATTTGTAGCTTGAATTGGCGGCTACAGATACGGCTACGGCTGGATCGCCGTGTCATCATTGCGTTGAAGTAGTGTATGACCCTTCCTTAGCAACAGCCTTAGCAACAGTCATATCCGTAGCCGCAGCCGTCCTTTCGAGATACACGTGTTAATATTATGCATCATTTACATGTGTTTAGAAATAGTAGGGTTGAGGGTTCTCCTGTGATAGTGGACAGAATCACTGCTGAAAGTTAAGTTTTCTGCCCAATTGACCGAGAACTATTGGATCTAATTCCTAGATGGACATGGTGGATGGAGCTTAGTATCCTAATTGTGGCTGTCAATTCTTATTTAGCTAACAAAATACGATAAAAAAGTAATACAAATTTACTGAAATTATGATAAACAGGGAATATTAGGTCTGGTAACTGTACTTATTTGAAGCGGTATGATGTGGTAGTGCGACATGCAAGTCACCAGACTGTCCGTGATTTAACTATATATTTAACTATCAAAAAACATTTTAAGGCATTCTTTTTGAGATTATTGAGTGCTGTATAATGCCTGCATGCGGTAACTGTCGACAAGAAGTTGAATTCTATGAACATGGCGGTCTGTTCTATTGTCCAGAATGTGAAACACAGTCACAGGTAATTTCAATATGGAATATTTTTTTTTAATTTCAAGAAGGTAATGGTTTGGTAAAGCTGGTGGTGGTACGGTCTGCTCTGGTGTACTTTGGATTTGGTGTAGTGCAGTGTTCTTACTTTTGTGTGATTCAATATATACATACAGGAAAACAAACCTGTGAGTCCGAGTCAGGACAAAATATTAAAAAAACATTCACATTTTTTTCAGCATGTAAACAAACTCTCCTTAATTTCAATTGTTGCAAACGAAATTAAAATCGTGGTCTTCCAAGTTCCAATTCTATTTTCTCAACTTTGACATGACAGTGTTTCAGACAGAAATATTTCTATGGAGGTTTGGGACTGGTATTTGGTATGAACTTCATAATCAGTTAGCTTTCAGACTGAGTGTTAGTGATACTCGTGTAAAAACAAATTGATGAATACCAGTCCTGTATTGTGCCTATATAAATAATATGATAATGTAATAACATTGTTGTTAATGTTATTTTTAATATTTAATATTATTTATTATAAATTGTAAAATGGGTTGTACTGTTTCACTTGGTTTTCCACCTTGAATTTATTATTTTTGCAACATTTACCCTAGTTATCCCATTTAGTAGTTGCAATAATAGACCGTTCCGGCCTGTCAATCGAACTTTGCGCATTGACCAATTGGATCACGCCTTTTGGTCATGTGACCTCGGTCAAACTCGGTCACACGTGCAGCGTAAACGTAAGGTGTGTGGGCAGGGTTTGTTGCCAAAGCCGGAACAGTCTATTGTAACCATATCGATCTTTCCAATGGTCGTAGACCAGAGTGTTACAACAAACCATGGGTTAAAATTTGGCAAATTTGCTTGACTTTATTTCAACATTTTATAATAATGTATTCAAGGTGTCACGTTTAAAATTCCAAATAAAAATTGTCCCAAAATTTACAACATTTTAACACATGGTTCGTTCCTTCCTCCATGGTTGTAGCTCTACGTCAGCTAAGGGATGTGAGACAGTGACCAAGAGCTGTGATTATTACAGCTGTATTTTACCCTTGTTTTCTTTATCTTTGCACTTGGTAGGGGATGCGTGTGCTTGAGAGGGATGATGATTATGACACAAAACTAGACTATTCTCACGCTTACAAGACAACTACTAAGAAGAGGAAGAAGAGAGAAGTCTCTGTGGACGATACTGGTGTGTGACAAGGCCTAAGGATCCTTTTTTTTTTTTTTTTTTTAGTTGCGATAATAACCCTGGATCCTCCTGATGGTCGTAGATTGAGGGTTGCAATTATCGCAATTACTGTTTTTAGGCATATCTTACCAAAGTTTGTCTTTTTTGTAAAATTTGTAAAATTTGTCAGCAGGTCTTGGACACAAAGTTTGCAGGTTTTTTCCGACGGCACGTCTGTCATTCGAACATCTGATTTCCTCTTTATTTGTGTAAGCCTAGCATAGTAGCAGTGTCCCCTGCCGATTAAATGGGCCCAATTTTCGGACTGCGTAGTGGCTGGGCCGATTAAATCGACCTTATTTATAAAGCATTTGTGTTGGTTATAACACACCACGTGACATTTAAATGACCTTTGTAAAAGTTCAAATTGTGAAGAAGAAAAAATTTGGAAAGTCATTTTTGAACTATTGTGTGCCTTGACTTAAATTCTTGTTTGCGTTTTGTAAAAACAAGTTGTAATTTACAGGTAAAAATACATGGCATTACAATTTTTTTAAAAAGGGCACTGCTTGGGTTAAGAGCCAAAGACAAGTTCTGCAATATAGTGATTTTTAGCTACAAGACCCACTGTCTAGTGGGGATTTTGTGAAGTCTGTGTACATTTGTCACTTATTTGTGTGTTCAGCTGTGGTGAAAAGTTTTGTAAATTTAACCCCTTTTTCACTTTTTCACGTTTTTTTTTTAATGTTTTTATCAGACGTCAAAGAAGAAAGTTCCTGGTGGTCTTGTGAGCTTTTCCAAGGTATCCTTAAAGCTCAAGTCAAGGCGCTGATAGCGTTGGGATACCCGGCTAGACTTGATGTGAGTACAACCTACTTGAACACTCTCATTTAACTTGCCATTTGAAAGAAGGGTAGGACCCTACCACAACAAGGAAAACGGAGTGGCGAAGAGTGGACTGACTGCTTAGCAATCTCAAACACTATTGAGGAGTTTTAATAGATGTTAAATTTGCATCAGGGACAAGGAATGTTTATTATGGTTTACCCAAACATGGATGTGTGTGGTCTAGTGGTAAGATGTCTGCTGTAGAATGGCAAAGGTCGTGGGGCCGAATCCCACCCAAATAATGCCTGTAGATTTGTTCTACAAGACTTGGAAAGTATGACTAGTGAGCATACAGTGCTTAACACACATTTCTGTATGGGTAAAACACAAATAATAGTAGTCAATACAAGCCTTTGAGAAAGACTCTGCTAGGGTCGCAACGTGAAGGCCATTAACATTTTTTTTGCATTTATACAACAGGTTGGTTGGTAAGCAGTTTGCAACAGCTAATTTTATTCACTCAATAATTTTGCGGTTTAGTAAAACTTACTTCCAAGGTGTTATTGTTGGCTAGAAAACGCTGCCTCGATGGGAAGAACCCTGCCTCAATGAGGAAACAAATCGTTTTTAAAAGACTGACTAGTGTTTTATTTAGAATCGACTGAAACCACTTCTTGTTCTTGTGATCAACTTCATGTACTTCAAGTGATGTTTGAAGCTTTACATGGTGTGGATTATAGGAAGTAACTATTTACTGGTAAACTTGCAGGTACAACCATGAGCAAATCTTTTTTGGGAAAAGATTACCTCTGAAAAGACACTTGGTATAGTCTTGACGTTTTGAGCAGTATACTCTGCTCGTATACTCCATTCTCCTGAAGACGAGCAGGGTATTTATTTCATTTATTTATTTATTAATTCTGGCTGTGAAGCCAAGGATTCTCAGAAAGTGAACTTCATCACTATACTAGCCAAGAACCCCATGGAGAGTATACTGTATGAAACATTGAGACCACAAAAGCGGCTCTTTTCAGAGCCAATACTCCTCCCAAAAGAGATTTACACATGGTTGTACCTGCAAGTTTACTAGTAATAGTTACTTCTTTTCATGTACTCGCAAAATGGACAAGTGACTTGCCTTGTTGGTTAGCCTTGTGTGGTGCAAGTCCTGAATGAACTATGTTTTTTCATGTCAGTTTTTTTCCTCCTCTCCTGATCAGGAGGTTGTGATGCAACTTTGGTTTCGCTTTGTCAGTAAGTCCAAGCTGGCCTTCTGCAATGTTCCTCAATCTGAGGACACGGCCGAAACGCTGGAAGAGGTTGATGATGAGCAGGAGGAAAAGAAAGCAGAAGACACCCTTGAGTCAACAGTGTCATCAAATGGGCCAACGCCTCGCAAGAAAGGTTTGTGGTGCTTTTACTACTCTGCCAGTCGTATGAATGTGTGGTGAAATGTTTGACCAGTTGAAACTGACGTGAATACAGGCAAATGTTCCCCCTGCCTGGAAACGGAAGCTGTCTTAAGACGCCATTATGTAATTTCGGACCACCGGACCGAAGGTCGCCTGGTCATTCAACTGCAGAGCTTGCACAGACCACACACACACCGTCTGACGCTTGGTTTCACTCACACTAAGGATAAAAAAGGTCTTAAAAATACTTGCATTTTGTGGCCACTGAGAGGCAATTTTTATGTAATCTCTGGTTATAGACCTTTGTCCTTTTGTTCCAAGAAGGGGATTACGAGGCATCGAGAGGCTTCCACCATTGTTCATTCATTGTATTTCTGCTCAATGGAGGCAAGAATGCATAAACTCTCCAAGTTACTTATTTAAAGATAAAATATGAGATTGTTACTCATTGAAAACAAATTGAAATTATCAATCTGGAAGCTCATTGATCCCAAGGTAAACCAGGACCAATCCTGTACCAATCCTACATGACATGGTTATTGAAAGTTGAAGAATGGGAATGAAAAAAAGACAATGATGTACTATCCCTTTAACTCAACTGAATTTTGTTCATGAACATTTAATCCAGGCAAGAAGCAAGGTAAGAGCAATGCAAAGGATGACTGGCTTCACCAGACTGATAAAGGAAAGTCGGCGGGCAGGAATGCCCGCCACGGGTCATCAGGAAGGACGAGGCTCGTCCTCTGGGACAGCGTGTGCTTTATGTACTTGGGGCTACGGTTTTTGAAAGAACCTGTTCTCATTTCCGACTTACTAAGGTGAGAAACAGTTATGTGTAACTTATTTTTGTCAATCCGGGGTCGACCCCATGTAGAGCGCTCGATCTCTGTCTTAACTTACACTGCTGAGGAAGTAGGTTTAGGGTTTTTGACCCATGTAGAGCATCAGGGGTGTTTGATTTCAGGTTTTTTTGTTAAGATTTTTACTCTGAATTTCAGCTTTTGTGTACACCTCCTCCGTACAATAAAACTATGGGAACCTTTTAATTTAAACTTTTTGCTAGCTGTTTTCAGCTTTTTTTTTATTGTGGCCATGCACAACCCTGCACGATTTCATGCCGGGCAGTGTAAAACTTTGTTGAAATTTTATAAAGTCAACCCTAATAAGAACCAAGTTGCTTTCGGCACGGATTCGAGGTTGATAGAGTGGAAATGTCTTAATCGTCCACTTTGGTTTTAATAAAAGATAAACTATTCCCAGGCCTGATTGCTT
Source organism: Marthasterias glacialis (assembly GCA_911728455.2). NCBI lineage: Eukaryota > Metazoa > Echinodermata > Asteroidea > Forcipulatida > Asteriidae > Marthasterias > Marthasterias glacialis. Next base: position 9,441,830 of record OU452231.1, read on the forward strand.
CGCTCTTGAAAGGGCAAGGGCACCAAGGCAGTTTCTTCCTGATTAAGGGCACCTCTATGAGGAAATTGTGAATTTCTATTGGAATATTTCAAGGGCACCAAGGCAATGACCAGGGGCAACGGAGGCAAGTTGCCTCCGTGAAGTATCGGGCCTATATTCCAAACTGCTTGCAAGCATTATTAAATTGACCCAGTCTTGTCTACAATTTGATAAAAATCTTTTGGAAAGCTCTTTTTCTGTTAAATCAATTATAAATGCTTAAACTTCAATTTTTAAAAATGATGACCTCTCAGTTAGGGGGGAGCATTTCACAATTTTTTAGCTCAACATTTCCATGAGTATTTGTAAAAGAAAGTCATGAAGTGATTTTTGTTTTATTTCACAGATTTGTTCGTGAAGCCCGTCTCCCCTTGAGATCAACATCTGACGTAGTCTCAGACCACATTGCCAAGAATATGAGTCCCAAAGACATCGCTAGATTTTGCAATCCTCAAATGGTATGATATATCATACAGTGTTTTGTGTGTGAGTCGGTAAAATATGTTTAAAAAATACTTTTTGCAATTGAAATATGCATTTTTTGGCAACGTGGAGAATATAATTATCCTTTATTTCTTCATTTGCTTTTTACCAATATTTTCTGTTGTAGTACATTCCTGATATCACTTTTATCATCAAACTCGTCACCAAGCTGTCTGAAAAGTTAGATTTCATCCCATTTCAATCACTCCAACTAGACTCGAGCTTCACTATCGCAAGGATGGTTCATGTGTTGAATCTACCAGGTACGTTGAAAACACTTTTAAAGGTGCTGTTTTTTGGAAGAGTACATTTTTTCCATCATCTATTTTTTTTTTTGTACGTACAACCAACTTGTTAAAATATCAGCAAACTAGGTGGTCAAGTCTTTTTCTTTGGGGAGGGTGCATGGAAGCCACTTTGCTGACCGGCAATTCCTTTTGTGGGGTGTGGAAGCCAGTTTGCCGATTTGCAGACTACCAATATTCTTCACTATTTCAGGAATAGTGCGCCCAGCACTGGACCTACTGTATTCAAATAATGTCAAAGCAACAAACAATCTTTGAAAGTTAGTGTGCTTGAAGAAAAAAACGTTCATTTTTGGTCTGCAGTTTCAGGTTGCACGGCTTCTGACTGGCACCCCAAACAAAGATATTGACAAAATAAGGAGACCACCAACATTAGGGCTTGATAGCTCAGTTGATAGAGCATTGGTACATTAAGCGAGGGAATGCAGGTTCGATTCCCGGTCCAGTAATTTGTTCACCCCCAAATTGAAAGTTTTCTTGGTCAAATCCAAACACAGCCACTGTCTTGTTATAGATGTGATAGTGGTATCGGTGATCAACAATATCATTTCAGTTGTTACCTTTATGAGTTTGCTGAGCGGTTGAGACATCTGGTCTAGATTGCTAGGGTTGTGGGTTCGAATCCCACTCAAGTATTTTTCTCACAGGACTCCAAAAGCACCGAAATTATAGCGCTTGTCTCATATCAGTGTACAGGTAAAATAAAAATAATATACCCACTGTTTTGAACTATTTTGTGACGACCAGTGTCATCAAGTAAGTCTAGCTTTGTGTCCCCCATACCACAGCTGAGCTCTGCAGCCTCACCCATCAGTTACATCTTCAGGCTCAAACCTCCCTAACGAGGCCCACCAAAGACCCCAGTGACAAATCTACCAAGTGGAATAAGGTGCAGGAACCACCTGCTGTGGAGTGCCAAGCTCTAGCATATATCATCATTGCCCTCAAGTTGCTGTTGATCTTGGATGATCACTCGGAGCATAACCTCTCCCTCAGGACGTCAAGCTTACAGTCGCTGTTTCCAACTGGTAAGTTGCTTTGTAGTTCCAGGATAAACCATTACCTCCATGAACCCCATGCCAGATTGTCTTCATCTGCCAAAGGTTGTTAAGCAACTGCTTCAAACCTTCGAAGTAACCCTGTGAAATCCATCATGCAATTTCTCACTAAACTCATCTTTTCCAGACGGATTTTTTTATCATCAGCTAGTTTGATTGTTTTCTTCTCTGTTGTTTTGGGTTTTTTCTTCTTTTTTTTTCTTTTCTATATGACATGTTTTCTGTCGGTGTAAAGTGTTGTGATATCCGTTAAAGCCATCATGGTGGGCGTAGTTTATATCGCTCTTATATCAACAGGATTGCATTTTATATTGTTTGGGTTTTACCCGTACACTGATGTGTGGTAATCATTGTATACTCGGTGCTTTTCCCCGAATCCTGGAGGAAAAAAGCCCACATGCTACTCAGGTGGGGTTCAAACCCACAACCAGCGCATTCTTGAGTAGATGTCTTAACCTCTAAACCACTGAGTATGCTCAGTGACGAGAGGCCAGTGTGAATTTATAATAATAGTAATAATTTAATAGTCTTTGAAACTTTGCGTCCTTCTTTTTCCATCTTTTTGATTTGTTTTCCTCTTTTAGAAGTCACATTATTCAACTGGGATGGTTGGGTGGCTGCACAGAAGTTACGGGTTAGAGATCGTATCAGCCGTGATGGAGCGATTACCTCTGCTAGGTCAGTTAGTTAATCATCCTTGATCCTAACTTCACCTCCTTCTCCACATCTCATCTCCCCAGGTTTTACCTGATTCTGGTGGCTTCAGGAGGTCAGGAGGTTATGAACCAACCCTCCTTCTCTCTGACTGTTCAGTATCATCTACCGTGGTTTTGAATGATAAATCAATTGCACCAGCCTGCAATATGATATGATGTGGTAAATGCATCTATGTAGTACATAGAGTCAACCCTCCTACTATCTGACCATTCAGTTTCATCTACTGGTTTTGAATGATAGATAAACCATGCCAGCCTGTGATATGATATTATGTAGTGAATGAATCGACGCAGTACACACATGTACACAATGTGTTTGGGCACAGTTTTGCCACCATATACAACCAGTGCAGATGAATAATTTCAAAGGGTTGGAAAATATTACCACAACGATTAATCAATATCTCTGTTTTTTTTTTGCAATTGATTTTTTTTCCCTCGTAGTTTGGAGTAAACACTAAGTAGAACTGATTTTATTTCTCTGATAGTGATATCAACAAAGTACACAACATGGATGGATTTCTACGCCACTTCAAAACTTTCTATCAGGTCGAACAAGTCCACAAACACTTTCACCAAAGCCATCACAAACTTCTCGGAAGTGAGTAAAGAAATAATGGAATGTAATCATGGGTTAATGGAATCATCTTTGTCATAATTTAATATCTCACTCAAGAGATCAAGGTGGATGCACTGAGGCAAGTACAAAATTGTTGCAGGTCTAAACATATCATGTGAGGGCTATTTCTTGATTACAATAGATGTTAATTTTTTGCATCAGGGATAAGGAATACTATTTGTGTTTTTCCTCATACACCGATGTGTGTTTAGCACTGTATACTCAGTACTTTCCCGAGTCCTGTGTAAAAAATCCACAGGCATATTCCTCGGTTAGGTTTCGAACTGCCTCTAGCTGCCGGGCAATCTCGGTAGTCTAGTTGGTAAGATATCTGCCCTGGAATGGCGGGGTCGTGGGTTCGAATCCCACCCAAGGAATATGCCTGTGGATTTTTTTCACAGGACTCGGGGAAAGTACCGAGTATACAGTGTTTAACACACATCGGTGTATGGGCAAAAACACAAATAATAGGGCTATTTCTGTTGATACATTTTTGGACTGACAAGGGCCAAACTTCATAAAGTTGTTTACAGGTCGGCAAATTGTTATGGTTACTTTGGTAAAAACATGTACGAAAGTGCAGTTAAGTTGCGTTTTCTGTACATGTACATGTCCAGAGTTTTCCCACCGTGTAAACTTTCGACTGCTTCTTAACTCTTCTGTCATAAAAGTGAACTATCCATTACTTATCTTCTCCAGGACAAGATATTTTAAAGGAGTTTCAGCGACCGTTTCGTGCCTTACATGAGAAATCCAGCAACTCACAGGATCCCAGCTTTCAATCCACACAAACCTTTTCCCAGTCGGACCAGCAGCAAGATTCCTCTCAAGATAGTCATGAAGACGATGAAGCCGCAAGTGAGAAAGGTGAAGACGCCAACAATTCAACTACCAGCAATATAAAATGGCTATCTAGGAACTACCTGCTCCACGAAGACTTCTCCAAGCACACCCTGAGGCATCTGACTAACCTTCAGGATCTGTGTGAGCAGCACATCATCCCTCCAGAATCAGTGAGAAAGGTACTAGACTCGATAGCTAAAAGCGAGTCCAACGAGGATTCTAAGAGGACAGGTTCCTCATCAGAGGAAACACTGAGGATTCCTGAGAGTGACAAAACATCCTCCGACGAAGAAAGCTCCCCAAGAAATAGTTCCAGGGGTGGCAAAAAAAAGGGGGACACAAATGAAAATGGTTGCCATAAGCAAAATGCGCCGAGTTGTGAGACGGAGGAAGTAAGTGAGCAGCAGATTTCTACGACATCGGAGGTTGTAAGTGATGAAGATCATCCAGATAGTAAAATTCAAGAACGGTTGAAACCACTCTACGTCGATAACTGGACCAGGCAGTACATGATCTATCCCAATCTTGGTAAACGGAAAAACAGGTCGCTGAGTCTGGAACATCAAATGGATTGCTTTCATTTATCGATGGACTGGTTGTTGAGCCACTGTAGTCAACTCTGTGAGACCAAACCTAAGACACTTTACTGTCACGTCCGAGACATTGAAAAAGTTTTGTTTCGTTAGAGGAAAAGTTTATTTGAGAGAAAGTGATTTTTCAAAAGGCTTTGAGTTTGACATCTCTGACCGAGCAAAGTGATGTGTTATTTATCTAGTGACTTTTTGTCCGACGAGAAAACTTATCGTTTGGTGTGTTTGGAAATATGTGTGCTGCGAGTAACCCATACTCTCTATAAAAAGGAATGCAAATGAAAGACGGCTCTCCTGTACCTTACTTAGGGAGTGCAAACTCCACTCAAATATGCCCATTCTGTAATATTCTCCGACAATAGACTGTGCAAGTCTCGCTGGAATTTGAAAACTTAAAAGTGCGATCTTGTTTCCTTCACATGTTAAAAGCAATGTATGTGGAACCCAAGATTCCGAAACTGAAGGGTTTAAGTCAGTGGTGACAAATTGAACTGGGAGGGGGGTAAAAAAAAACTAAGGGTGCGATGTTCTTCATTGAGAGAAAGACATCAGTGAAAAAAATTCACAGGTGACTCTGAAATAATATGAAAAGCTATTTATTTGACTCACATAATCTCAAATATTTAGGTATAATTGGAAGAACAAATTCTACAAAACTTTTTTGAACTAAACGGAAACAAATAAGACAATCCCTTCCTTTGGGGGGAAAATAAGTAATTATCCTGATGTGAACTAATTCCTACATGATGCATTCTGACTCCACCATGGTTATTGGATTCTCATGAGAAAGTGATACTGCTTTTTTGTAATGATGGATTTGTGCAAGAAATTGTCCAATCTTTACAATAGACCGATCCACGAAGCCCTGCCCTCTGTATGTATTGACCAATCACAGCATTGGCTGCATCACCACTGTACAGGTGGGCAGCACAATGTGCATCTCTTCAATGCCACACTGCACGACATGAACACACACTACAAGTACGCACACACACGTTTACATTTTCCAATAGGATTTCATCGTGTCAGACTTTTGTTGTTGGATTTTCAGTGGCGTATCCAAGGCTGTGATTGGTCAACACATAAGGGGGCGGGCCTTAATGGATCGGTCTATTGCTGGGACTGAATTTAAGGAAAATCTTCACTAGACTGCAGGGCCTAATTGCATAAACCCTGTAAGCAAAAATTGTCTGCTTAAAGAGTGGCCATTAGCAGAACTTCTATTTCATAAACACTGCTAACCGTAATCAAAGCAAAAGGCAGGCTAGCTTAAAATATTACAATTATGAAATGTACAAACATGGAAATAAATACAAAATTACTTTAATGTCCGACACCAAGTTCTTGATAATTTGTGCGTAACACTTTGTTGAAATCTACCAGGTAAGTTTTATTGTGCACAGTCACAATCGTTTTTGTTACAAAGGCCAAGCTGTATTGAGTGACGCATTGAAGGTCTACATTCATTGTTTTTTGAAAGGGTAAATTAGTTAGTTGTGAAAATTTCACCAAATTCGTTGGTCACAATTAACAAAAATAACAATGAAAAACAATGTATGTATTGTCTGGGACACTATTTTAAACACCGCAGGATCTATGATAGTTGTTTGGTAGACTAGTAGAGGTCGTTCGATATAGCGATCTTGTCAACTTGACACTCTTAGCTTAACAGCAATGTTCCGTACATTTTGTGCACAAATATTGGGAGCTAAAGGTTGTGTTTGATTTAGCCAGATGTTTTTTTCTTTTTTGGGTGTTCTTTATTGTGGCACTCTTAATGTATCGTAACTCTGGCCCTTTGCTATTAGAGCGTTTGTGTAACTCTTGAAAGCAAAATGTACCATCCTTGTCTACTCTCCATGGGGTTCTTGGCTAGTATAGTGATGAAGTTCGTTTTTCTGAGTATCCTTGGCTTCACAACCAGAACTAATCAATGAAATGAAAGTAGCCAACTCTCAGCTGACCAGACAAACTCTGTGTCATTCTAGGTGTCATTCTCTGGGTCATTCACTGCACACGCAACATCAAGTGTCTGAATGGTGGTGATACGTCAAGACACATGGAATTTTTAGGCCATCCACAGGAGATTGGAATCTTCACTAATCCTAACTTCCTCCATTCCTTGGTATCATTCAAAATCCTCAGTATGTTGTTCAGTACATCAGGGATGCATACCAGTGTGCTGTGTTACATAAAGGAGATGAATATATCAATGTTAGCACGATGGATAGCATTCACCTTGGATAAAGTCTTGCTGTTTTATGCACTGTTTAGTGTTTATAAAGCATTTATATAAAAAAAATGGATGATGCATACCCCATGAACTTGCAAGCAAATATTAACTGGGAAATTATGACCTGCTACTAATACAGTAAATGGGTAAAGTACTTAATATTGGCTATGAAAATAACAGTCCACTTGTGCAAATACTTGAACTGATACTCATGGTAATTTTTTTGCCCCATACTCGTTTCTCAAAGGCACTATGACCCACTGTAATCCATCTTTTACATGTATTGAGGTTTGTGGTAAGCTTGGTACTAGTCTGAAGCTTTTCCAAAATCCAAAAAGATGCTGTTGGAATTTAACAATATGTTTGTGTGTGTGGAGGAGTGGATTTTCTCAGTTGTAGTTTCGTACAGTTTGGATATTTTTTCGTAGGCCCCCAGTTTTTGTGCAGACCCTAACCCTAGGCACAGTGCCTTCTATGCCTGTTGGATAATCCATCCCTGGACACTAGGGGTGACTTACATTATGACTCGGACTTTTCCTCACGGTGAAAGTGTCAGCTGACTCATGATGTCCCTGACCAGACGAGAGAGATGTGAGAAGTAGTCCTCTTCACCCCCGTCCTCTACAAGCTCCTCCTGGGCATGCTGATCATACTCCATCTTCAAGACGGATAGTCTGCACAAAGAACAGTATCTTGGGTAAGGTACGAACCTTGAATTATGGTGAATTAACCAGGATGGTTAACTTGGAGGTACATTCATTAACCCTAAAGGTCCCAAATCCTTAAAAAAACCTACTCAAGACAGTTCTGATTTTATAGGATTTGGGATGGACAGTCTGCACAAATAACAGTAACTGGAATAAGGTTCGCGTCTTGAATTATGGTGAATTAACCAGGACGGTTTGCTTGGAGAGGTCTCGAATCCTCAACAACAGGAAGTTGTCCGTCTTCGTTTTAATCTGATCACGTCCAAACATTTGGTTGTTCATTTGCCTTACAGTGGAGGATTTTTAAGGATATGGGAAGGTCTCTAGCCAACGATACCAGTGGGTAGGGTTAAATAATGAAGCCATGATGAGTGTCACCTTGGGAGAAATTTAATGTACATATTCCAAGGGAAGTTTTCTACCATCATTATCTTTATACCATTTAAGGTGTATGTAACTCTGAACATTTATGTTTCTTCTTACAAATGTTGAGCTGGGGCTGTATGAAATTAGGCCCTGAACTTTTGTCCTATTCACTAGACTGCTCTGCCACAACACTCCGCAACTTTTTGTCGGGAGGGAGGGAGAGAGAAGGATAATAACTCACCTTCCGATAAGTTGCTTATCTTTGTGATAATTCATCTGGCATTCATCGAGTAAAAGCTGCATTGCTAGGAGGACTTTCTCTCGGACATCATGCTCTGGTACTTGAAGGAGTGATGGGATGATTTCACACCATCCTTGCTTCATCATCTCAGGAACAAGTTTAACCCTGTGAAGGAAAATTTGATGTCAGTGCTGGACTTGAGGAGGTGAGATTGGCAGCTAAAATGAAACATATTACTGTCCCTCTGATTAACGTGAATATGACCCACGACTGTAATAGTTTGTTCTTGCTGGTTTTTTTGTACCGTTGACTGTTCTACCATGACTGTTGACACTTTGGTGTGTAGGTACCTATTAGTGCGTTCGATTAGCTTCCCCGTGTATACTGGGGAGTTACACTCGTGGTAGCCACGACACCGGGCTAATCGAACGCTGGGTGTATTCACTTGACATTCTGGAAAAACTAAGGTCCAAGGTTGTTCACCGCCGTGAGCCTGCAGCCGTACTACGTCATTACACCGGGCAGCCACCAGAGACCTGCTCGCGAGCTGGGGCTGTGGTGGCATACCACCAGGGGCAGACACGAGTATCACGTGATGGCTAATCGAACACTCTCGTGTAAGCTTTACTTACATGTGTAAGCTAATCAAACACACCCTATATAAGTGTCATGTTACTATTATTACGACCATTCTAACATGCAACTTTTAAAGGCACTATACAGGATTGGTTTGGACAAAAAACATTGTTTATTTTCAGTCTGAAAGCTTACTGTTTTTGAAGTTAACACTAGAACCAATTTTTCTGTGAAATATTTCCCTCTAAAATGCTGTCATATTCGAGAAAAATGTATCTGAAAACCTTAAAAAATAAAACGCAACAGCTGATTTCGGTTGTAACAATCAAAATTAAGGATAATCTGTGCCTGATTTTTTCACTATTTTCTCCCGACTCAGACGACGGATTGAGCCCAAGTTTTTTACAGGTTTGTTTTTTTCATGTATATATTGAATCAAACAAAGTAAGAACACTGCACTATCAGCTTGACTAATTCTGTACGCTGCCTTTAACCATTGAGGTAGAAATAGCTCCATGCTTTATCCTGTATTGGCCTGAAAGGTCACAGTACATAAACACTGTCTTGCCTAAGCGTATGTAGCGCTCATTGCTTCATTGCAATAAACAGTCCTTATTTACTGCCTTGCAAATAAAAAATACCACCAACAAACTGTGCAGTTGGAAAGAGCACATAAGACGTGTCCAATTAGCGGCTGCGGCTTGGTCGTCACTTGAAAGTGCATTGAAGCATAGGAGGCCCATAGCAACAGCCTCAGCCCCCGATTCGGACACTGCCCAATTCACTTTTCATCTGATATTGTTAGTAATGATCAGGATGGCTCACAAGGTTTCTTTCCCTGCCTTTCACCTCTGTGGACCCCAGTTCAAATCCCACCTTAACCCTGGAGCCTTGCATGTGGATTGGGGTTTTCCTCCCACATCTAAAACTGAACATTTCTTCTTTTTTTCCTGTTATTGGTGCTAATTGTACTGTTGGATGTGTAATAAAATAAAATAAAGACACTAACTTATTGTTCATATATACAAGCTTTCTGTAGGAAAGCCTTTACAGCATTTCCGTATTCTACGGGAAATCCCGTAGTTATTTAGGGAGTTATGGGTTAAAAAAAAAGACAGGGAAAAAAAATACTTACTGTTGATATTGTTTGATTTTCTCTTTTGTGTTTTCATCTATAGCGACTGACTCTTCAGCAACTAGTTTCTGAAAGAAAAAATGAAAAGGTAATTACAAATTAATTCATGCTCCTGATACAAAGGCAATACTGCAAATATAACTTGAGCAAAATGGAGATGGTCACAATCATATGGAGGATGTAAAATAAAAAGACTTGCGGGTGAGAAGAAAAGAAACTAGCAGATCAGGAGAGTTAAGGGGATGACCAAGGAAACAGCACAATACCAATGGCCGTCATTACCTGTTCCAAAATCAGATCATGTAGTAGAGTAACAGCCTTCACTTTCAGTGGTAAAATGTCCGTCTCCAACTCCTTGAACAACCCCAAGAAGCTGTCCAGACCTCCAAGATGCAGAAACTTTTGCTGGGCAAAGGGGAAGTGTCTTGTGAGAGAGGAGATGCTATACATGGCTTTCTTTCGTACATCTGTGGGTTGAGATGAGGACATAAGGTGGAGCAGCTTCTGGATGGCTCCGCGGTCGATCGCCTCAATTTGAACCTTTGGGTTGCTGGAAAGAATAGTTTATATTTGTCATTTGTATGGCGCCTGTATCCAAAGGTTGTAAAGCAGGTGACAACATAAGTTGCAAAAACGGCAATACCAGAGGAAGCTTGCTGGGTTCATTCACCAGTTGCCGCCGGGATTTTTATTTTTTTTCCCCATCCCCCTGCTGGTATCTTTTGGCAGAATTGTCGGATTAATTTTTCTTTGAGGGTACCACTGGCGCAAAGAAACCCCAGACTTGACAATGGCATGCCAAGAGAACAAAGATTCTCTTTATTGGATCGTCCATTTTGTTTTCTCAACAGAGAAAATGTCAAATTCATGCACCGTGAATTGCAAAACATTGGCCATTACCTACGGCATAGGAGTGGTACTAAACCCAGAACCATGACTCGATTCCCGGCTCACTCTTGACTTACCGCTCCATTGAGCCGAGATACAATGAATAAACAATGGTGGCAGCCTCTTGATGCCTCATAATCCTCTTCTTGGAACAAAAGGACAACGGTCTGGAATCGGAGACTACACACAAACCACCTCTCAATAGCCAGAAATTGCCAAAATATTCAAGACCATGTTTTGTCTTTGGGTGAGTGAAACGAAGCGTTAGACGGCGTGTGTGTGGTCTCCCATCAACGTAGTGACCACAGTCAATGGTCCTTAGTTAACGTGCTCTCGAGACTAGCCACCCAAATCATGAAAACACAAGGATTGTCTCCCATACAAGTAAAGCTTTCAAGTGTGTCAGAAAGATATGACCTTTTTTCCCCAAAAAACTAGGTTATAAACCTGATGCACTAACAAGACAGAATCTTACCTCTGAACTGCAGAGCCCAAAACAAAGGCAGCCTCCTTCCTTATGACAGCCTCACTGTCATTCAGCGCTTTGATGATGAGGTCAAAGCCTCCTATGCTTATCAAATCACGAGCATTGTCAATCTAAAGATAACAGTAACATCATCCAGCATTAAAAAAGAAAAGCAATTTCATAACCTTCACTTATGGACACATGCCCTTGAGCCTAACCCTGTCATAATTCCTCCAAAATCCTCTTCAGGAAGTTGTCTGATTTTAGAGGATGAGGGACTGTGGGCAAAATGATGATTGCTTATCAATGGGCCAATCTTATCATAGCATTATAAGCCAAACCTTTTGGCACTGAGTTACCATTTTAGAGTGGAGGATTTGGGTTGATTCAAGATGGCCTCTAGCCAAAGAGGTGTTGGGCATTGCAGTATCACACTCAAGCAACAATTACTACGGATCCGGGGAATGATTGGCAGTAATCTGACCCAGGTCATCTATCAATATTACCTGGTGCACATAATATTCCAGGTCGTACAGAGCCGCCGTTCGCTCTTCCACGCTGGCATCGTCACGTTGATACTTCTCTATAAGTCTCTTCATGATCTCATTATCCGTCTCGATGTTCAGCTGCATCTCATCAAAATCCTTCTTCAGCTCATCCATGGAACGAAACTTCTCTCTGATTTTGTCGATCTGAGGCAATAAAAAAAGCGAAATGTAAAACTGTTCCTATTAGCTGGCATAATATTCTTCCCCATTCTAATCCGATTTTTTTATTTGTCTTGGTCTCAAGAAATCAGTATGGTTGCTCTTAAGTCACTCTAACATGGCCTATCAAAGACTATAAAACAACCCATTTTAGTTCAATTTCACATGTCCTGTACCAGTTTTTTTCCGCCATTACTGGGATGTTTTTACACTCGCATATATGCGTTAGGCGCAGACTTTAACTCGCCTCATGCTGGCATTTTTTTGTTAACAGTTGCGTCAACATAAGGGGAGACTTTTGTCCTTTTTCACGGTTCTAGCTAGCAGTATGCATGCTCAGAACCTCAAGTGCAGTACTGAGCATGTGCATGCATACTCAGAACTGTCAAAAAGGACCGTTGTGCCTGCTGCCGCCAGCGTCTCAAAAGTCTCCCATTTGCCGAAGATGCCTGTGGTGCGTTGGGCATACTTTCCGATGGGAGAGTTTTGGACGGTCTTTTTTCAAAGTTCTCACCAGCAGTACGCATGGTCAGAAATACGCACACAATACTGAGCATGTACGCGCATACTCAGAACTGTCAAAAAGGCCTGTTGTGTCTGCTGCCACCACTGTCACAAAAGTCTCCCATTGCGATGCACAAAACTTGCTAGGCTTTCACGATTGACATGTGAAGTATGAACCGGACTGAAGAGGTTAAGATTAGCAGTGCGACCCAGGGCTTGTGCTAATTTGTTTTTTTTTCTGACTAGACCACCGGGCTAGTCAGCTGTAGTTCTGACTAGCCCTCACAAATTTTCACGAGCCTGACCGTTTACACTACATAGAAAACTGACTGGGTGCATTTTAGAAAGAGGAGTCATCTGATTCATTTTTGACTAGCCAGGCTGGGCTACCCAGAAGCAAGTTTGACTAGCCCGCAGCACTCTTGACTAGTGTTTGTACGCCGGGCTAGTGTCTAAATCAAGCCCTGCGACCACACACTGTGACCACTAAAACGCCACCTTTAACAAAAAGCTGGTCATCCATTATGACATCTGAAGTTAGCTAACACAGTCAGCAAGTTAATCATCATTTAGATACATATGCCAGAAGTATAAACACAGATTTAAAGATAAATCATTGATTTTACTTCATACCTCCTCTTGATTTTTCACATCATCTTGGTTGGCTTGAAAGTTCTTGAGAGCTTTCTTCAATTCTTGGTGTGAAAACTCATCTGGTTCCTCAACTTTTCCATCTTCACCGGCGGCTGTCCTTTTCACGTATTTCTGACCATCGTCTCCATCCATTAATTTGGCCATTTTCTCACCAGTTTGGAGGTTCATCTGAACATGCAAACCAGCTGGTATTGCTTGACCTGAAAGGAGATTTAAAGTTCAAATGTTGGAATTTAGAAAATACAACTGCAACTTTCTTATACATGTACATGATGATGGATCAACAAAGCTATAGCTGCTTTCATCAAGCTGAACAAAGTCTGGAGATCAAAGCGTGTCGAGATGTGGCATGTCGTGGCTGAGTGGTTAGTGCGTCGGACTCAAGCTCTGGTGGCTAAATCATCGGAGTGTGGGTTCGAGTCCCCGTCATGGCACTTAACCATAATTGCTTCGTTAAAGTTGGGGAGGTAGAGCCTTCTGCTCTACCATTCAGGCTTCTGATGGATGATACCTAAGCCTACCTCCTTACCGACTGTAAAGGGGGTAACCCTGTTTCAGCCCCAGGAGTAGGTGGCAACGGCCCCTGGAAAAACGGTTGATTTGTAGCCCACACCTTGAATGGCTTACTGGCCTTGTGTGTCCGGCGACTTGCATTAAAAAAAATAAAAAATAAAAAAAAAATAATAAAAAAGCAGTATGGAAAACAAAACTCAAACGTTTCGAAATCCTGGTCAGATCAGTCTTGCTGTACGAATGTGAAACATGGAAAATGAACAAACACGATAAGAAGTGACTAACATCCTTTCAATACCAATGCTTGAAACAAATAATGCAAATCCGATGGCCAAGCATCACAACTAATGAATTCAATGAAGCAACTCAAACATTTAACATAACCCAAGAAGTAAAAAAGAAAACGATGAAACTGGTTAGGCAATGTCCTCAGGAAACCAAAAATTCACCATTGTGTAACCGCCTTAACTTGGCAGCCCGAGGGCACAAGGAAGGTTGGCAGATCAAAAAACAACTTGGAGAAGAACGATAGAGAAAGAAAGAAGCCAACTACAGAATCGTCCCAACTATAGTTGGGACTGATGCCAACTTGAGTGTTACAGTGGGCATTGCCCAACTGTAGCTGGGATCCAGAGATCTTTCACCATTCAGGGGATCAGGACTTGTGGTTGTTTAAAACCCTCAGAGCAGCCACGAGGATAAAAAATAATCCAATATTTACCAAATATGGTCAAATTTTTTTTTCAATGGGCCAATAAGGCCAAGATTCCATGTAATCCTCACCCCTGGTACACCCCACCAGCCTGTATTGGACAGACCCTAACCAGTGTGGAGTAAGGAGTGTTGAAAGACAGCAGCCACCTGTCTCAGTGTAGTAATTGATTGACCTTGTGTCAAGTATTTCCTTGGGACAGGGTGGTATGCACTTTGTGAAAACAGCTTGCTCCGCATACTGGTCGTAAATAACATAAATAACACAAGTCTAAGTCTTGACTGGCACTCCAATTCACTAATTATATAGATTAAAATAGGTTTGGGCTTGCTGTTGGGGGTTTTACGTAAAAAAAACTGGGTGGATAAAAAAAAAGACTTATGGATGAACCGCGTGAGATTTTTTTTGTGGCTGCTCGGAGGGTTAAATACACTGCATAACAACACTAGACTGCTGGCAGGTGGTGAGGGCATTTGTTTCAATATGCTAGGCCTCATGCACTGGTAACAAAGGAGTGATTTAAAGAGCTTAAAATTGGAGACCGGCTAGTAGGAGTCACTGTTTTCAGCTAACATCTGGGCACATTTAATGCAACACTCGCAAGGTCAAAGATCAATAAACAACTTTCAGTCGGGTATATAAACAATTGGATTCTTCTCAGTTTTTTCATGGAGGTAGAAATATTCACACCTTTAGATGATACTTACTGTGTGAGGCGAGAGAAACTTGAGAGGATGGAAAATTACTTCAGATGCCCACTGATCATTATCTCTATCTCTGATTTTAGTATCACTATATCAGGCAATCCCAGCTGGGCTGTCCAACTGTAACACTCAAGTTGGGACCGGTCTCAAGAAAGAAAGGGGGGAGGCAACTGACTTCCCACTAACCTGGTTTTATTGTCTGCCACTTATCCGTCGTCGGCATGAAGACCTCAAGATCTTCAGTATCAAATTCTTCCTCAATGGAACCATCCTTGTCATCTGTCGTCTCATGGTCACTTATGTCATCGCTTGCCACTGCAACCACTGCAGTTCTACGCTTGTTGTCATCACTATCTCCTCGGACACAGAAGTAACAGGAGAGAAGGAAAAGGACCAGGGTGATGAAGTGGAAGATACGGAGGTGACCCAATCTCGTCATTCTTGAATCTTGATGTGTAGACTTGTAGCTTCTAAATCAGGGAAATTCTTCTGAAAACAAGGAACGTAGGTAAGCTTTACACAAAATGTTCAATAGCACACGCTGTACTTTAAAATCGTTTGGTTTGGTTTAAAAATAATCTGCGACAAGCAGAACAATCCGTTTCAAATTATAAAAACACCATTATTTATGAACCGTCCATTTGTTACTTTTACCTATTCATATAAAAACTTACTCGTACAAGTAACAATCTGTCTCTTAATCCTCCAGCTCGCAAGTTTGATTTAAAGAATACCCGGTGATTATGAAATCATTGTATTTATATTGTACAACAAGTACACGTCAACTTTAATTCATTCAGTATCACTCACTGACTCAGCAAGCAATAATACACGTGTACTTGTGTATATTTGACAAAGCCCGCCCTCTATTGCCCCCATCGGCTGGGTATAGACTGCTGGTCTCCGTGTGGTCTTCCATGAATTTTAGGCGACTTTGGCTACAGCTAGAGCCGTCGGTTGCAACTACAACGTCGGAAATTAGGCCAGCCATAGCCACTGACGAAGCCATTAATTTGGACACGGCCTTTAGTTGTCTGATGCACAAATCGCCCCGGAGGAGAGGGGAGATCAATGGGTGCAAATTGGGCCGCCCAAATTCAGAGGCCGGCCAGCAGTTCAAGGCGGTGAAATTTTGTCAAAAATAAAACCATGTATTCCTGAATACACTTAAGGGGCTTGGTGTAGGGGAGGGCTTAAAAGTTGGAGGAGTTGAATCCGGTGGGTGGTGGGGTGGAGGGTAGGGCTTAAAACTTGGAAGGGGGTACCTTGAGGGTCTAGGTGATGGGGAGGGCTTAAAACTTGGAGGGGTACCTTGAGGGTCTAGGTGATGGGGAGCGCTTAAAACTTGGAGGGGGTACCTTGTGGGGCTCGCTGGAGGGGAATTTCTGGTGGGTGGAAGAGGTCTTAAATTTTTTAGGGTTGGGGGAAGCTCAGCTGAGGGGAATGTCTATGGGGTGTGGGTGGGGGGCTTTGCTTTAGAGGGGAATTTGTGTGAGCAGCACCAATTTGTGTGAGTGCAGTCATACTCCATTTTGTGTACATATGAATACCGCTATAAATGATGCTAGAAAATGGAGTCTATTCTAGCGGCTAATTAGGTACTAATTAGTGAGCCGGATTAGCCAACAAAATTAAGTGTGCCCTTTGATATGGTCTTTACGATTATGGGACAAAATTTCATCTTTTATGCAGCAAGAAGGGACACTTACTCTGGGGTAAATGAAGTTAGTTATGCACTAGATAATGTCTAAGTTGTAGCGGCTAATTGTTCACCAATGAATGAGCCAAATTTCATATGGCCACCCTGAAGTAAGCTGATGAGAGATATACATTTTAAGAATTAAGAAAAAAATTGTACTAATAAATTCAGACAAATTATTAAAAAAATCGTTCCAAATGAACTAGAGCGCCGCTACACTTGTGTAAATTTCAAAACATCTGAGCATCAACCTTTGAAAAAATGGCCCAACACCTCTAAGCAAAAAGCGTCATTTTTCAGGGCCTAGGTTATCCAGAATAATTCAAGTTAGAAGTCCAGGTCGTTATGTGCAAAGTTTTTACACTGTACCTCCCTCTTATTTGGCTCTCATTGAAAATCTGTGTAGTTTTAGTAGTGGGGTCACTAGGCGTACGAGCCGGGGGCAGTTTACCTCCTCCTCCCCCCCCCCCCATTCGGCCAAAACAGTGGGAAAATTCGGGCAAAGCAAGAAGAAAAAAACAAACTTTTATTAAAAATTGGAATCTCGGGTCGCATTGTGAAAAAAATTATGTAAAATGTCGGGCAAATCAACCCCTCCGCTCCCTTAACCAATAACGTCTATAGGCGTGGCCATGTGCATCCCACGCAGACATGCGGGAAAATGCAATGTTTTTGTGACCTTGCGTACCTGATCACCCCTGAACTTTCTGACTTTTCCCACTCAAACATTTATCTTCTAGAGTCATATTGTGAAACTTACAAATGTTTCAGGGTCAGCTGTTACCATGACAACCGTAAGTTTGACCTTGAGACAAACGTTTCTAACGTTTCACTTCATTTTGATTTTTTTCCTATAAATGGTAGTGATGTGTCACGTTATAGTGTTGAAATTTTGTGGTAATTAAAAAACGGCCGCCATATCCGGCGGCCATCTTGGAGTTTGTGTTTTAAGCCGCCTGTATTTAGGTGTTCAAACTATATCAAGTTTTTATCAATGAAATATTTTTAACAGGCTACTTTCCAACGTTTCAGGCCAAGAAATAGGCCTAGAATGATTTGTTGTTGGTAGGTCTGCATTATGCAATAACATTATTAATAATAAAAATAAATAGCTTGACCTTTAGTTTTATTTATAATTTTGTGAAAACAACACACCCTAAAACACTCAAAAAGCAAACACTACTTTGTCCCTGCAGTAAAAGTGTTTTGAAATTTTAAATGCATAGAACTACGCCAGTCGCAGATTCACTTTAAATAAATTTGCCAGATAACAAGATTGAAAATCGTTTCTAAAATGTTTAATTATTTCTTAAAACGATAGTGATACTTTGAAGTTGAAAAACGTGGCAATTGTGTTTGGGTGGTGGTGGGGCTTTGCTTCGGTCGCAACGTCGTCCCCCACAAGCTGGCATTTCCCCCCTATTGTTATTATTTTCTAAATTATTTATAAAACCGGTCAAATTACCACTGGAACTTTATGGTCGAAACTCGTGTAAACTGTTCGCTGGCATGGTGGAACGGTATTTAGGAGCGTGTGTGCAATAAAAAAAAGTAATTGTTTTACTTTGTAACCTAAAACATAAAAAGTAGAACAACGCCCTCTTGGGCGCCTATTTTGACTAAAATGGGTGGGGTTTATAGTGCGTGGGCCCGTGTGTGGAACCCTGCCTGCATGCACTGTACACCACTGCTATTATGGGATGCTGCATGCTCTTCTAACTTTACGGAGTGAGTGTGTGTGGGTTGGTTTCTTTGCATGTTGTTCACTTCGACCCAAGGTTACAGGGGAGCCAGCCAGTTCGCGCCGTTATGTATAATGTGCATCGCGACCTGGGCAGCACAGGCAGCAGCAGCAGCAGCACGAAGATAGCCTAGCCAGAGGTTGGGTTGGCTTGCTTGCGGAGTTTGGGGGATTTAGTTGCAACTTATTCTTCGGTCTAAGTTCTAACTAGCCCCAGGCAACAGTGGATTCTTTGACACACATCCAGGTTCGACGGCACAGACTGTTTTTTGTTGGGTTGGGGCGTCCTCTCCGTGATTCGTGAAGTTGTTTTTTCGCACTGGGACTGGCGGTGAAAACTTATCCTGCTGTTAACTTGTTGAAGAAGCCCAGCACGGCTAGCGTGCAAGGCTACACTCCAACAGCAACAACATGTCGTTGACCGTGGTTGTTTCAAATGCTACGAACCTGCCGAATATTGAAAAGTTCGGGAAGATAGACCCACTTGCCATTATCAAGTTTGCAGGTTAGTACTTAACTGTTTGGCCTTTTCAGTTCAGTGGAATGCATTCTTCAGACAGTACGTGTGTACTGTAGGCTTGGCCTTGGATTGTTACGCACACAGTCGTGAAAACTAAGCTCTTAAATTAACTTAGCATAAAAAAAGCCATGCAGTTTTAATAATAGCATTTTATTGACTGGAACACGCCTACAAGTAGATGCAGAGTGATTGCTGCAGGCCTGATTGCTATGTTCTTGGAAGGGCAAGGGCACCAAGGCATTTTCTTCTTGATATTTAAAGGGTAAAATTTTCATGTGAGGAAATTGTAAATTTCTATTGAATTGAAACATTTCAAGGGCATCAAGAGCCAAGGCAATGACCAGGCTGGCCTGTGTCGCGACTTAGCGTTGTTAATGTTGGTACATGTATTGGTAATTGATTGTACAAATTGACTTCTTATTTAATGCCTAAATAATGCCAATGCCAGTAATAATTTATTGCTGGCATTGGCATTGAATATCATCAACAGTAAATTCAATGTTTTTTAAAAACTTACATTACTTTGTAAGTTTTTTCTTGCTACATGAACTGTAGTTGCGATAATCATATCCCTCAATCATTCCTCCAGGCGTTCATAATACTTATAGTAGAACGGATGATTACGACAAGCCAAAGGTTAGAATAGCGCAATTTAAACAAAAATGTTCAATATTTTAAATGTATCCAATTGGGAACATTTAAAATGCTAAAAAAGGTCAAAAGTTGTTCTCCAAATTTTAATACATGGACCGCAGCTCTTTAGGCCTAAAGGAGACACCAGTAAAATACTTCTAACTAAAGGACATTATGACCAAGTTCACAAGAGCTATGATTATCGCAGCAACATTGAGCTAGTCTGATTTTGTACCATGAAGTTAGGTAAGCGACTTTGTACTTACCGCTTACTTTTGAAGGCACGTTTAAAATTAGCATTTAAATTAGTAATGGAAGATCAACTTCCTGCAGGGCGGGGTTTATTGGGAGGGGCTTTACGGGAATAGGGCACAGAGGGGTAAGGGCTTAGTTTGGGCTCACCACTACGACAAGAGCAAGCTTACAAAGAAATCCAATAGTTTCATTATTGCATTCAAAGGTGAGTTTATAAATGTTGCAATTACACATATTATAATGCCAATAAATGTACATTTTTTTCTCAAAAATAAGAATACTAATATTAAAGGGATAAAATGCCCTCAATCTGACTGCCACTTTTACACTCTTTCATGTATTATGACCCAAAATATTATCCCAATTTACATGTAGTGGTTAATTTGTTGTTGTAATAACAAGGAAAAAGTGGCAGTTACATGTAGATACAGCATCTAACCCGACAAGAATAATCAGGAGTCCCTCCAGTCAGGTGTTGAAGGAAGACTGAAAATAAAGGTCAAATCTTGATCCGATATTTTCTCAATTTTTGAAAGGGCTAATAAGACTACAAAATTTGAGATTGTATTAAACTGCAGAAAGGACTACCATCTGGTACAAATACAACAAATTAGTCATTTGTTAGATGCTGCCCCTGCTGTGTCCCAAGCCAAAATAGGACTCGACTTACATTTCAAATTTAAAATAACATTTACTTCCACTTTAAAATTAATATCAAGAAAATACATTGCACGTTAATAATGTGGAGGCCAGTTCTGAAAAAGCAGGGCTTGTCAACGAACAGCCCATAAAATATTAGAATACTAACAAAATACAACATTCAGACAATAAACAACATACAACTGGACTAAAATAAATAATTGTCTACACACATACTCAGATTGACAAAGCAGTAAGACTACAAATAAATAACTTATTGAGAAATTAGCATAAGATTATTTGTACAACAAAAAGTATGTAAAAGGGCTTAAACTAAATAGACTGGTGAATTAGGGCTTGAGCTTCTGTTTAACCAGTTGCCGCTGGGATTCATTTTTTGTTGTTGTCCCGTACCCCTGGCGGGATTCTTTTTGCGGAATTCTTTTGGCAGAATTGCCAGGATCATTTTTCTTTGAGGGTACCACTAGCACAAAGAAACCCTGACTTGACAATGCCAAGAGAACATAGATTCTCTTTATTGGATCGTACGTTTTGCTTGCTCAACCAAGAAAAAGTCAAATTCACGCACCAAGAGTTGCAAACCATCGGCTGTTGCTTATGAGTGGTACTAAACACTGAACATGGGTGGATTGCCGGCTCACTCTGACTTACCTCCATTGAGCCGAAATACAATAAATAAACAATGGTGGAAGCCTCTCGATGCCTCAGAATCCTCTTCTTGGAACAAAAGGATGTAAAATTTCTGTAATCGGGGATAACACAAAAACCACTCAATAGCGTGAAAACTCCAAAATATTCAAAACCTTTTTTGGTCTGTGTGTGGGTGAAATGAAGCTTTAGAGTGTGTGTATGAGGAATGTCTGGGCGATGTTTCGTTTGCTGCGACGGTATTCCAAAATTACACAATAACGTCTTAAGACAGCTTCCGTTTTCAGGCAGGGGAAGCATTTGCCTGTTCACACGTCATTCGGCGCCAACTGGTTTAAAAAACTGGTATTCCCTTGAAAGTGAAAGAACAGAACCTCAAGTGATAGTAACTTAATATGTTTAATTGTTCAATTAAGTTTATTGAATGAGCTTGGTGTCTTAATTTCACAACATTTAGTGTGGCCATCTTTGAGGACAATTAAGATCATGCCTGAACCCCAAGAGAAAGTCTCAAGTCATAAATCAGCCAAGTTTATCTTATGCATGTAATGCTTTTCTCTGCATCCACAATTTTTAGACTTACATTAAGGTCGATCCTCAAATTATGTGAATTCTTTAGTAGTCTTATAAAAACTAAAGCAACTTTTTGATCACGCTGTACATTTCAGGTTCTAAGAATGAGACCAAGAAAATCAGTGATGAGCTGAATCCAACATGGAACGAGGTAAGAAAAACAATTGATATCAATCCATTCTGTTAAGTATTGAAACACATGTACATTGTGTACAACAAATAAAGGTCAGGAATCAGGATTACACAATAACCCCTGCATAATGGGTGAAAATCAGCAAAATATTCAAGACCATCAGTCCTTTGTGTGTGGGTGAAGTGAAGCATTTTACTGTGAGCGCATACTGTGTGCCTGCTGTGAAACAAAACGTCTCGGCGCCTTTTTGTCCAGTATTCCAATTTTACTCTACCGTTACGGCAGGTTTACATGACTTCTGTTTGCTGGCTAGGATGCGTGTTTGTACAGGTTGTCCGGCATGAACTGATTAATTTGTTCACACTTACAACAATTCACCTAGTAATGTATACTTTAAATACTTTTCACTTCCAAACCTCCTGTTTAACTGTCAGCAAATAAATACAAAGGAAAGAAATGCATATATCCCAGGGGTGGATTTCATAAAGTGGTAGAACTAGTCTTATCTCGAGTTAGGATGAGTAACTAGTCCTAACTTACATGACTTGTCATAAGTTGGGACCAGTCATAAAGTATCTTGTATAATTTTGGTTTCATGACGCTCCTGTTGCATAGTCATGAATAACCACCTAAAAAAAACCTTTTTGCCGAAAAATAACTTATCGCTGCTAGAGGGTGCTATCATTCAAATAACCGTTGCTCCTGGGGTGATAGAGGGTACTGGAATGACAGTGCCCTCTAGCGGCAATAACCTCTTTTCTGCGATAAAGTTTTTGTGACTATTCAACAGGAGCGGCTTGAATTCAAGACTACATCTTGTAAAAACTACTTCTGGTCCAATGAATGAGTGACAAAAACTCTGGTCTAGTGAAGAATTTCTTATAATTCATGCCCTGATGTACCCTGTACTTACCTTTGCAAAACTTACTCTACCTATTTTTTTTTTTTACTAACAATGATTCCAATGATTATTTGACAGACATTCACGTGGGATCTTAAAGGCAAACCCCTCACATCAGCAGATTCTCTTGAAGTGGAAGTCAAAGACCACGAAAAGATTGGACGCAATCGGTGAGTAGGGAACTCTTGTCTTTACAATACTTCTAGTATACAGAATTTAAGTTGTAACTATACCTTTCTGGTAATGAAATCGTTGAACCCTCACAAGTGCCTCACACTGTAACCCGTAGGCCTGTTTACTTGAGAGGAAAACATGCTGAAGAAAACTCCGTTTTAGATGTGGGAGGGGAAACCAAGACTGGGGGTAAACCAACGCAATCAGGTAGGGACTGAAAACCCAGTCCACATACAAGGCTTGGGTCCAAAGTGGGCAAGATTCGAACTGGGGTCCACAGAGGTGAGAGGCAGGGGGAAAAAAAAAAACCTTTAGCCATCCTGAATCCGCTTGAATGGTAGCAGGCCTCTGACTACTTTTCCCTGAGTACCCCAGTTTTGACAAAACCCGAAATCAAATGTTGACTTTTAGTCCGATAAATCTTTCAATTCTGTCGGGTATCAAAGAATACCTGTAAGACAAATGAGATCGATCTTTTATAATGCTTGTTCACATAACAACAGTTTATAAAATTCAAACTGCGTCAGATAAGTTTTTCCTCTTTACTTTGGTCATGTAAACAAAATTTTGCTCCAGATGTTGACAAGCCCTTGCGGTCTTGTGGATTTCTCCCCCAAATTTAAGCACTGATTTTTTTTTTTATGGGGGGGGGGTTATGGTCGCAATAGAAATAACCAAATACTCATACTTGTCAATGGTCAAGCCCATGGCTGTCTTCTTGATTAGTGTTTGTAGGCTTGGCTAGTTACTAAACCAAGCCCTTGGTATTATTCTTTTTTCTTTTTTCTTTTTCAAGCAGTAATTTATCATCTGTAATATACTCTGTGTGCAATCATTATTTGATTTGATTAACTGGTTTTACGATAAAATAATTATTACATGACATTGACAGATTTTGCCTGATGAGGCCTACATTAGTGGCAATTTCACTTGTATGGCATAGCAAAACGCTACACAAAATGTAGCAGTTGCCTCTTGCTTCTCAAAAGCCATCATTTGCTAACTCTGTACTAGCAATAAGTGTGCACAAAACAAGTTCAGTCTAATTATGTTGCTGTGCCAAATTGCTGGATAGAATCGTTTCCTGTTAACATGTCCATGTACGTAAGCCAAATACAAGATCTAATAAATAAAAATGCGTCATGAAATGAAGCATCAAAAGACAATACAATACACCTTGATTTAATTAAAGTACATGCGTGTCATGTACGCCTGTACCAGTTGATGACAATGCGGAATAACAACAAACTAAAGGAAAATAATCAATATATGCATTTACCGTTATTGTATAGATTGTATACTAAAATCAATAGTGTTTTGTCAGTATGTAATCATGCACACATTTATGCATTGTTGAGTGGGACAACTGCTGGAAACATGTTATTTTTAAGCTCCCTGCTCCTGATTTACTGATCATTATAGAGACCATGTTTCTGTCACATTACTTGGCCTGGAACTACACGAAGGTCATTTTGTTGCCCTGGTCTTGGCCTGGGTGCCCCTTCAGATGTTTCCCATAGTTTAAGAGTTTCCAACGAGCTTTTTTGAGGCATGGAGGACTCAATAGAAATACGAAGGCACTGTTTGGTTTTGGTTTGCACATACATGTACAGCCAAATTTACCCAAACCAGTTAGTGCCCTAGTAATGTGTCCACCATATCTCAAAATGGACACATTACAACACAAGCCATTTTAAGATGGTGGACACATTTCAAGGGCACTATTAGGGTTGAGTAAATTTGTCTGTATGTATACACCCAAACCAAGTGCACTCCTATGATGATGTCTGTCATGCCTCATAAAGGCTAATGGAAGAGCCCATAGCAAAAAAAAAAAAAAAAAAAAAAAAAAAAATGGCCTTGCCTTCTCAAGAGTCAAAGATGAAACTCCAGGCCTGCATTAGTGTTTCTTAAAAACAGAGTGAGCAGTTTTATCAATGAGGAAGGAAGTCATCCATCGTATTAGCACCGAAACTTGGTGTGAACTTTCTTGGTCTTTCAATTAAAGACTTAGCAAGAAACTAGTGCCACATGTACAATGTAGCAGTTCATTGCTACTGCAACTCATGTACATATAGTTTATTGAATGCGTTTTATCTTGAGCCGGACATGCATGAAGGACCAACCCCTTTTATTTTGTGAGGGAGCCACATGAACTTCCATGTAACTAACCTACTCCAGTATTACACAAGTACATGTACATAATAATACAGAGATTGTGCCAGTGTTCCAGGGCTTTGAAGGTCATACATACAGTGTAATTGGTAGAGTGCATGCAATGTATTGTATGGTTTACTTCCTTTTGTAAACATGTTGTACACTGGAGGTATGATATTTTTCACTGTGGGTGTGTACTGTATAGCAATCAATATACTGTTGACACCCACACTGCTAGTGTGGATACAAATACCTACATGTAGGTACTGCATTATATCCTAGAGCAAGGATCTATGATTAAATACTGTTATGTGTGCACTGACTTTATAATTCTGTAGTGAATTCCCTACATGTTTACAGAGTGGTTATGAAATGGACATTTGGAAATATGCAACACATCAAAGAACAATTCTAGAAGGGCCACTCTGATACATGTATAACACCAGGGCCGGGTTCCATAAAGCTGATCTTAAAGGGGCTGTGTCGTCATGATTATAGCAGTAAATGGAGCAACCCAGTTACTACGCGCGTGTGTGTGCTGGCAGTCACTTCACAGTTTGACAAAGATGGCACCCTTTGTGGTTTGACCGCAAGTGTGCACGTGTGCATTATCTGGGTGAGAGTTCGACTTTCCATGCGCAACCACAGGCCTGCCATAATCATGACGACATAGCCCCTTTAAGCAGAAAATACTCCGTAACAAATTTGAGTGGGTTACCAAGTCGCAGCAATGTAAACTTTATGGAGTTTTGGCTGGTTCTCTGTTTCTGCGAAGCGACATTTTTCTGTGCTAAGCAAGGTTTTGTGCTTAAAGGCTTAATGAAATTGGGCTGTACAATTTACAATGCAGATTTACGTCATGGTTAGTATGCACCCTTGAATTTGATATTTTAAGATACTTTACAGAAAAGTGGGTCCTGCTTGATTTGAATCTTGGGCTTTTTAAGACTGTTTTAATAAACACAAGTACTTGTTGCTAATTGATTAACACACAACTTGCGCTTTAAAGGGACACATCGCCTTAAAATCTCCTAGAAAACTTTGCTGTTTGGAAGTGTTCCTTATATTTTTATGAGTTGTTCATGCAATAAAACACCCAACAGTGTGTTGTAAGTAGTGAGCAGTGATTCAAAAAGCATACATTTGCCTCTCAGAAATGCAACCGGCAGAACCACTCTCTACATAGAAACACAGAAACACTGTCTAAAATGGGAAACTTTAAAAATATCTTTTCAACCATGTCATTTCATAACAAACACTTTTTATAGCCTAAAAGCGCACAATTTGAAGACAACGTGTCCCTTTAATGTACATTTGCATACATACTGTTGTATGCCAATGTACATTAGCATACTCACAGTACATTGTACATGGGTAGATGTTATAATATTAACAGCTGTAGATAAATAAACAAAGCTAAACTTTGACTCCCAGTTGACCTTCAGTCAAACTTGTAAGTCTTTTTATTTATGTATGTTGGCATTTCATGATCGACAACAAGGTAGACTGGGACTCAGACTCACGGACTCTTTGAAACTGAGTCATGACTATGAAGTTTCATTGACGGCTCATACGTGTCATGGACACAGTGTAACTCTTAACATTTCCTGTTCCTGTTGTCCTTGGTAAGGCCATGAAGTTAACAAATAACATAAATCAAATGAATCAAAATTGAATGAAGACTCCGACACTCTATGTTGCACACATTAAGTGTACATGCAGGATTTATGTATCTGAAAAATTGTACTGTAGTTGTCAATTTAGCTTCAGAACTTACAGTATTTTGTGATGGTACCATTCATCATGAAAAGTACAACTTGTTGTAAAACTAACTTACCGTTTTTATAAAATTGCTCTTGAAATCGGTTTAAAATGAATTGCTTCCAGTGTAAGTCTAACTTGATCGAAACAAAACCTAAAATGCACTGACTTAATTGAAACATCGGTGTCACAAAGAAAGAACTTGTTTTAAAACTAACTTACTGTTTTTATAAAATTGCTCTTGAAATCGGTTTAAATGAATTGCTTACAGTGTAAGTCTAACTTGATCGAAACAAAACCCAAAACGCACTGACTTCATTGAAACATCAGTGTCACAAAGAAAGGGAATGAAAAACGGCTTTTAGCCATTTCTCAGGCCTAGTAATACTTCCTGGAGGCAATGGAGGCAATTACCCTGTACAAAGGAAAAATTGTTCTTGCCCTAACATGGGACGCAAGAATGAAGTATCATGCCCGATTGCTGACAGAATTAAAAGAATAAAAAAAATGTACATGTCATTCTAGTGAAAAGACACACTTTTCGTTTACACAGCACAGGTTTGTTATGACTTAGTATCCAGGATGTATGTAATACCGTGCCCCCGTACAGTAATTAGCTGAAGGTCACGTCTTTCCTTCCCTGTAATGCAGATTGCTTGGGACGACAACCATTCCCCTGCGTGACCTGCTACAGTCAAAGAGTGGCTCCCTAAATAGCACCTGGAAGCTCTTAGACGGCAACAAACGTCCGACCACGGTAAATATCAGGACCAGAAGGAGCCCCGGGGCTTTGTCACACAGAGTGTTTTTTTTACGGGCAAACTTCCACCGAGGCAACCCACTGCACTGCATGCAAAAAAAGAACACTTTGGTAGCAGCAGGAGTAATTTTTCTAACAATGTCTTGCAATTCCTAGGAAAATTTAAATGCAGATGCCTTGGAAATTGCCTAGAACTGAATGCCCGTAAATTGCCTCATTTATTGACAAGCCCCTTATGGTGCAATTCATTTCTTAAACCATTACTGTGACCCCCAATAAAAATCACAAGCGTTACAAAGTACATGCTAACAGAAGGGAGACCTCTGTAGATGGGCCCATAAGGGGCAGCAGAGCTTTTGATCATGAGCCCCTTACATTAGTCCAATTACCAAGACTTCTGTCCGCTGACATTTTATCTCGGGGAAAAAGTATTAACTTTTTCTTTTTGTTTTTCCCTCTCCATACTTGTCATTCAGATTTCAACTGAAATTTTTAAAATGGGCTTGCAATCTTAACACTACCTGTCTTGAGTGATCTCCTAGGATTTTTCCTCATAACTAAATCCAACACCATATATGGTAACTCAACACTCAAACCGATGGACTCTGATTATCGGTGGAACTTTTACAGTCTGACCCCATGTAAAACAGTTGTTTTCACAATTGTGGTTCTCAGTCCAACAGAATCAAAACAAAACGTTTGGATTTTGAATGGTTGGGACATGTATTACCATGTGAAAAAAAACATTGTTCATACTTTACATACATCACTTGAAACTCTTGTATACACTTTTGATACTGTAATTCACTCATATATAATCCGTAACTTACAAAATGTTCTTATACAGGGAGAAATTGCACTGCAAATAAAATACCAACCGCCCCCAGGTGCTGAAGGACCTGCAAAAGGAGGTGGAGGAGGAGGAGGAGGAGGAAGTGCTGGTAAGACTTCATCTAAATATAGTCACAATGAAGGCATTGGTCAGGTTGACCTTCATGAACTGTACGGGGGAAAACCAGCAGCCAATTTCATGGCGCTGCTTACAGTTGCTGCTTATAGTCATCCTTCTAGGTTTAGCCTGTTGGTAAGTGATGATGTTTTGGAGCCGGAAGTGCAGTGTAACGAATGTTCATGTACTTGTACATGTATGTATACCATTCGTTTACACTGCGCTTCCGGCTCCAAAATGTCATCACTTGCCAACAGATTAATGTTTTCAGTTTTGCTAAACACAAGTTGTCTGCTCTGGCTGTGTAAGCAGAGAAGGCTTTAGTAATGCGAAGTACGCAAGTGCACAAGCAAACATTCCTTGCTATCCTGTGAAATGCATTTACATGGGCGCTGAGTTTTCTGCGTCCATAAGAGTTAAACTGTTTTGCTTGCGGTCAGCAGTGTGCCATGAAATTGGGCCAAGGTTATTTATGGTTCAAGTGTAGATATAGTGTAGATCAGTCCAAGGTAGCTATGGTAATAATTAATACTGAAAACAGGATGTTGATTGATCTTTTGATCTTTCAGTATGAGTTATGTCCTGTACTGCTTAAGAGGTTAAGAAAAGTGAATACATTTGGTTGTACAACTACCAATTACAAGATAATTAGTACAGATTTATCACCCCCAACTTCATCCAGTATTACTTTTGAGACAGGGCCATGGTCCAAGAATGTGCAAGTACATATAATCCCTGTTCGTATTTTTGTCATCGCAAAAGTCAAAATCTGTCAAAATATGGTTGTTTGTACGTAGAAGATTATTAACGTGTTGGTAAGATAACCATGTACATTGTGCTTTTAATCACTATGGTTATCTCGCAAATACCCATTTGACAATTCTTTCAACTAATGCGGAACAAGTAATCATCTTTGTAAATGCTGATTGTAGTTTTCTTCTGCATTGTTTGTACAAACTATACGTGAATGAAAAGGATGTTAGTTAAAATCTACAATCACGAATAAAATTGTTGGGACAGTGTTAACAGCACCCCCGTACCCCCCAGTCCAATAATGTCAAGATGCGACAAGTGCTTGGGGAATTGCACTCAGAAGTGATCAATGCATGGTTTGCTGACAGACATAAAAGTGCTCAACATTGAACTGGTGGTATGGACAAATTTTGTCCCAGATTGTAACGTGCAGTGTAACATCGTTCAAATGTAGTGACAGCAGGCATTTACCTTAATTCTGCGGAGTCCATACACAGTGTGCAATGGACAAACAACAATAGCACCCTATCCAATGTCCACATGTTATTGCACAAATGCATGTCCAAAAACCCCATTAACCCTAACTGTCCCAAGTCCATCAAAATCAATCGGCTGAATATGCTTGAGTCCGATTGATTCAGTACACTACCAGTTTGAAACATTGGTTGATTTTGATTGAGTTTTGATTGAGTTGGTCTTTCAGCAATTTAAAACCACTGGTTGGTTTCTGTAGAGTTGGTCGAAATGGAAGCCTACTGTACCAAACCAGTCAAAATACTCCAAATGTTAGTGATTGATTCTGATTGTTTCAATACTTCAGCAAAAAAAGCATTGGTTGATTATGATTGATTCAGTACTGTTGCATACTTACTGTCTCTCAGTTGATTGATTTTGGCGGATTTGGTATGGTTTCTAGCAAAAACTGCTAGGGAGTAGGGTGGGGGGGGGTGGGGGTGGGTGTAGGGGGTAGGGTAGGGATTTGATTTCCCTCATTTATTTTTAAGGGTCAGATCTCATGTCGGCGAACCGTAGTTTCTGGATACTCTTTAGTTAGCTTTTGCTCTAGGCCTATACTCTGATGCCATGTTTATTGCTATGATTGATGACACTAGCTGCAGCTGATGGAGATGCAGATGAAGGAGATGAAGATGAAGATGAAGATGGTGGTGGTGACGACGGTGGTGGTGAGGGTGACGAAGGCGGTGACGAAGATGGAGGCGGAGGTGGAGGTGGAGGTGTTGGGGCAATGTAAGTAATCTTATCAGTATAACAATACATTCAGGATTCTCCGGGGTCGATACACACGAATTGCAATCCAAAAAGCAAAAACAAAATAATAATAATGATACAAAATAATTTGAATAAAAACAAAAATGATATATATGTGATTTTTAGACTTAAGATCAAATTCACAAAAATCACGAAAAAAATCAAATATTTAAAATCTCCAGATCGTGTAGCAGACTTCTTAAAACCAAACATAAACATCGAGTTCAAAATATTCAGAGGACCCTGTTTCCACATTTTGGGCGACTTTTATGTTTTTTTTAATCCAATCGCTCTGCCGTATGATATAATAGACCTAAATGCATTCGCCGCCATCTTTGAGGTCAAATGCAGCATCGAACATGTTTTGTAACACGAGGATGCCCTTTCATTTACTAAATGCTCATAATGACGTCATACGCATAAGGTGTATTTTATCAAAGTGCCAGTCACAAATTTTAAAAGGAGATACTTGCGCTGTCCTTGTATCCTCTGTTCAGTGCCGGAATGCGTAAGAAGAAGAAGCGCCGAGGCAAGCTCTCGAAGAAGCCACAGGACTTCCAAGTGCGTATCAAGGTGTGGGAGGCTCGGCAACTGTCTGGTGGCAACATCCATCCCGTATGTAAAGTGACCGTCTCAAACCAGACGAAGATGACTAGAGTTAAGAAGTCGACGAATAGACCATATTGGGATGAGGTAGGTAGCACCCTGACTTCTTCATCTCGACTTACATGTAGTAATGCTGTTTAGGTGGTTTATGAGCTGACTTAATTGAAGACCTCCTGACTGTTTGTCCATTCAATATCATCCACTGTGGTTTTGAATGATAGATAAACTATTCCAGCCTGCAATATGATTGTGATTATTGCATCTACACAGTACACAGTCAACCCTCCTACTCTCTGGCTATTAAACATCATCCCCTGATGTTTTGAATAGTAGATAAACTATGCCAGCCTGCTGTATAATATCATGCAGTGACTGCATCTACTCAGAACACATAATGTACATTGTACACAATAAATTCGATGCCAAGTTGTTGCACCATAAACAAACCATACTATTGAATTGTTTCAAATGGTCAGTTAACTCGTTGGAAAATGTTATCAAGAGTAGGAAGGTTAATTTTGCCTGTGCTTATTAATTATAATATCAAGCAATAAACCACAAGGCAAACTGACTGGGTTTGTTTTTAAATCAATTTTGAGGTGAATAAAGAAAAATTGATTGGAGCGGGATTTGAACCTGCGACCACCGGTTGAACGTACTGGTTCAAATCCTGCTCTAGTCAATTTGTCTTTGTTCACCCCAAAATTTATTGATACATTGTAAATTATAATTATAGCCTTGTGACATTATCACTGAGAACATGTGTAGGGTAAGAAGTTGATTAATATCTTTAAGGGAAAAAAAATGCTTTGTTTTTGTTACAGGTATTCTTTTACAACTTCCATGCAAGCCCAGCTGAACTGTTTGATGACGTGGTCGACTTTCAGGTAAACTTCTACACAAAGAGCTGATCAGGAAGGGCTGTGTTTTGTTGGGATTTTTTCCTGAATTCAGGATTTCTTTTTTTGCAATATCTCCCAAAGACATGAACATACCAGGCATGTGATTTATCAGGATTTTTCATTGGTCTCCCTGCATCTTCAGATTTTCTTGAAAGAGGCAAACTTGCCATCACAGAGATCAATAATTATTACCTAAAATACCCGACCAGACCAGCTGAATATAAAACAGTAACTAAAAATGAATAACTAAAATTAAACAAATTGACAACGAACTAATCCCAGCGTGACATTCAAGCCACCGCCAGTAGTTTGGACACAGCCTTGTACATATCTCATATTGTTAATTCTTTTAGTGGAATAACACTGTATCAACAAAAATAGCCTGCATAACAACAATGTTACGCAGGCTGTTTAACAAAACCCAATTGTACCGAGATTCAACATTATTGCGAGGAGCCCTTCTAGTACAAGACACAATATTCTTTCAAAATTGAGCTGCAACAGTTTTACACTGACGTTTTCAGTATGTGTTTATTCTTGACTTCTTT
Organism: Marthasterias glacialis; assembly: GCA_911728455.2. Classification (NCBI taxonomy): domain Eukaryota; kingdom Metazoa; phylum Echinodermata; class Asteroidea; order Forcipulatida; family Asteriidae; genus Marthasterias; species Marthasterias glacialis. The sequence continues at coordinate 9,474,531 of OU452231.1, forward strand.
GATTCCCCATTTCAGGTGTACAATTCCCGCAAGCTCCGCAGCGACGCCCTGATCGGGAACTTCGAGCTAGACATCGGCACAGTGTATGAGGCGGATAATCACTGTATACTCAACAAATGGCTCCTCCTGTCCAATGCTGAAGATGCTAATGCTGGTGCTAAGGGGTACATACTTGCCTGTATGAGTGTCCTATCACAGGGAGATGAAGCTACTGTAAGTTGATCAAGCATTATATTTACCTGCAACCCTTTCACATTTACCAGTTTTTCTGATTGACCTAAGTGCTTAGCATTAGTTGCAATTACCCTAACCACCAGCAGGTTTTTTTTCTGGGCACCCTGCGAAATGCATAAAAATGCAACACAGTTGAAATGAAAATGCTGTCAAAGGTAGCAAAAGGCAACAGAGGAGTGGTTCACATCAAATGTAGTAAAATGCAACAGAGGAGTCTGTTGTATTGTGAAGGGAACCGGTTTACACCAAATGTGGTAAAATGCAACAGAGGAGTCTGTTGTGTTGTGAAGTGAACTGGTTTACACCAGCCTTGGCACTGGGCATTTAACCTGGGGGTTGTGGGTTCGAATCCCACCCAAGGAACATGCCTGTGGATTTTTTTTTTTTCACAGGACTCAGGGAAAGCACTGAGTATACAGTGCTTAGCACACATCGGTGTATGGGTTAAAAAACAAATAACAGTAATCTTGGTTGCGCCATTTTGGGAGTAAACGTCCCCATGTGGTTATACAGTGTAGTGCATGTTTTATTGGCAACGCAGAATTGACACGCTAATGAGTTGTCTCCAACAATGGTGAGCGTGGCAGCAGTAGCAGTGTGACATGTTGTTGCAAAGGGTCCACACTCAAGTTTTGTACTGGTATCTTTTTTTATATTAAACATAAGTGTACAGTGTTGATTGGGTCATGTGTGATTGTTTATTTTTCTTTTTTTATATCGATCTTTCCCTCTTTTATTACTCTCCTTGAACAAACTGACTTGATGTTTGACAAAACAGAGAGATGGCTGTTTACTGAAACTGAAACAGCTTCCCATTATTCAGGACTTTGTTGTTTTTGTGCAACCTCCTACTGCCTGACCATTCAATATCATCCATATGGTTTTGAATGATAGATTCACTAGAATGCCAGCCTGCAATCTGACATCAAGCGGTGATTGCACAGTACACAGTTATTTCTTTGCACAGTTGCATAAAAGTACACAACCAGTACAGTTGAATGGTTTTGAATGGTTGGTCGACTCGCTGGAAAATGTTACCATGAGTAGGAGGGTTAAACATGTCACCAGTAGGCCCACTAAGCCAGTTTGTACAAGAGTACACATTTGAAATAAACAAATATTCCTTCATGTCCTTAGAGAAAACGAGATTTCAACAGTCAAATTTAAAATTCTCACAAACAAACAACGAATCCAACAAACATTCCCATTATTTTGCATCCCCATGGAGATTTCTTTTGTTTTTTTGCGTCTGCCCTGTACTTAACATCTTCCCTTAGACTTTGTGCCCAAAATTCCTTGTGGAACATCCCTTTCTTTATCTAATTCCCCTTTGTAGACCTTTTTTTTGTTCCCATTGTCCTCCGTCGCCGTTAGGTAGAAAACATTTAAACACCCCAACAAACCAATAAACCAAATACACACGAATGACTGTGTAAAATATATTCAAATGCGATGTTGAAAAACAACTTTAAGTCAACACAGAGAGTATAAAATAACACTGAGGAAAAATAAAAACAAACGGATTGCAAATTCACACCAAATGACCCAAAGTAAATACACACAATTGACTTTGTGAAATATATTCAATTGCAATGTTGAAAAACAAACTTTAAGTCAACACAGAGAGTATAAAATAACACTGAGGAAAAATAAAACAAACGGATTTGAAATTCACACCAAATGACCCAAAGTAAATAAATACTTCTGACTTTGTGAATACATCAATCGAGGTGTGATGTTTTTTCAAAGATAGCCAGTATTAGATCTGCCTACCCTGTCAACGTTTACAGTCAGTACCAGTAAAAAGGGTTAAATCAACATTCAGAGTGCTTGTATAAACATAAAAAAATGGACTGACAACAAATTATATGAAGGAAACTTGACGTGAAAGGGTAGAATCATACACATAAGGAGAGTACATTCCATGCACGAATCTACACTTACAAGTCCACTCTCTGACTTACATCGTTTCCCCCAAACCATTGATTTCATCTGTTCATTTATGTCCCTTTTGATGTCCCAAATGACATTTGTACAAATTGATCAGTTATCTTATAAAAGGTATTTTGGTAGTCCGTGCAATATTATTGCTTGAACATAAACAAATCGTGCTGTATTTCTTTTACAAAAGGTGCAATTTTTAGTTGACAAAGGTATTTCAAATTGAAAAGATCTGTATCAAATCTACAGCAGACTGTAGATTGATTTTGTTACATGCAGATTTGATAAATCTAGATTTTCCTCACGTGTGTGCCACCTCATACTATAACTACAGTGTAGAGATGTTGTTTTAGCAGCAGATTTGCTAATTGTACCTGCAACAAAAACACAAATGTGACGATCGGACACACTATGTATGTTAATAACTCGACCTGTTTTTTTTTGTGCTGGTTTGTATTACATAATACAATGAACTATTATTAGATATTTCATTATTACTGTGTAGGATTCAAAACTTTGCATGGTAGTGATACAATCCAGTGTTGGTCTGCGGTATCGATAGCACCATGTAAATGAAATATCATGAAACTGCCACAACTCAGGGAGAGATATTTCATGTACATGGTTTTACAGCAAACATTACTAGATAGGTGAAATAGCATTAAAAGTAATGACAACTGAAACACCAGCCAGGATATCAATGTGATGTGATGTCGTAAACATTCTGTATGTTGAGAAGTAGTTACCTCATGGGCCCAATTTGGTGTTATTTGCAAGCTCTTATAAAGGCTTGTCACACAGTTGGACCTGTTTGCTTCCTTCTTGAAAGGGCAAGGGCACCAAGGCATTTTCCCATTGTAAAAGGCACCTCTTGGGGGGGAAATTGTAAATTTCTATTGGAACATTTCAAGGGCACCAAGGCAATGACCAGGGGCAACGAAGGCAATTGCTTTCGTTGCCTCCAGTAACTATCAGTCCTGCACAGGGCAATTTTTACAGGCAACTTGGAGGCAACCAACAGAAGCCCTTCGGTAGTACAACAGATACTTGTCTACAGTATCTTACAGTCCCCAAGACAATTATGTGAAATTTAACAAGTGAATGTTTTTCCTTCTTGGAGATTGCCTGGAACTGGTTGCCTGTGAATTGCCTTGTGTAACATGGCCCATATTCTCATCTGCATGTATTTGATGAGGATGAGTAAATAGACCCAGCTTTGAGTTTTGGCAGGAAGTGTCTGGTTTTGGCATTGGCAACAGAAGCGTCATATGTCAAGACTGATTTCTAAGTTTTTTACATTGAAATAACATTGCGGCATTGTACTTGGGTCTGAAATAATAATGATAATAATAACAGACATTTATACAGCTCTTCATGCTATGTTTCTAAGAACTTTGGTGCTGCTGTCCTTGCACTAGCAGACTATTAAGCAAAACCAGGGCAACAGCACCAATAATGGAAAGATACGTGTTTAACAAGCGCGAATGGAATACGGGAAAATATAGCGCTTCTGCATCCCATATCCCACGAGACCGAAATCATAATTGATTTCATTGGGTCATTCATTTTTTTTACGTCCCATATCCCACGAGGTCGAAGGCCGAGTGGGATATGGGACGCAGACGTTCAATATTTTCCCGTATTCCACGAGCGCGAGTGTGATAATGAATATATCTTCCAGTCAACTGGAAGATAATACAACTTTGAGCGTTATTTCATGAAGAGCAAAATGTGCAACGCGCAAATTTTAGACCTCATTTTCCACTGTCCGTATATGGAGCGTGACGCATAATACGGTTTGATATCCTTTATTATGTATGATATAGTTTATTATCACACTCCTGTTGAGCAATCTGATTGGAAGAAAACACCAACAGAAACTCAGCATTAATGCATGTGTGCCAAACTACCTTGTCCATTATGCCATGTGAAAGTTTGTGATTATTAAATGATGACACAGCTGAAAATGTGCAAGTTACTTTTCCAATTATATATATTTTTCACAATTGATTTCATTTAAAATTGTGCTTTCTGGGAACACCCACAAAAACATGCCTTGCTCCTGATGTGATGTCACTGGTAAAACCAGTAACCAAAACAAGGAACGCAACCAAAATGTCTGAATTTAGTTCCTACTACAGGCCTCGATCTTAAGAAAAACGGGGGCAGGCCTTTGCTGGCCAAATCAGAGAAATTGTACAAGGGCATGCTGGCCAAGTTGGTAGTGACAGTGCAATTTTTCTGATGGGCTTGCTGGCCAAATCGACAGGGCATGGGGCCAATGGCCTCGGTGGCCTCGGTTAAGATCAAGGCCTCCTACTTTACAAGCACGTACTGTTACGGTAGCACAAACAATTCGTAACATTTGTCATTCCACCAGTGACATCACATGTATTACCTCATGAGTAAAGCTTGTTTTGTGTGGTCGTTCACAGAGAGTGTTATTTTAAATGAAGTAACTTTTGACAAAATATACAAAGGGGGTAGTAACAGGTGTATTTTCAGCCAATTTATTATTTGTTAATTATAAATTTGAACATGGCATATGGACAAGGTAGTCTGACACACATTCTCCTAAAACATGTGATAAATTCAGTCCATTGGTCCATGCACAAACTCAATGCATAAATGTTGTCGACAGTTCACAGTAACTCATCATTAATAGAAGTAAACGCAGCTGTTGTTTTCAGACTGTAGACTAGAATACTTATTAAAATGTCTCTTTTTTTTATGGAGAATTGTAACATCATATGACCTCTCAGTTGTGCATACACAGACTGGGTATTTTGTTCTGAAACATATGTTTGTTTTTATTGAATTTTGGATCAGGTTACCTATTACAGGGAAAATTGAAACAAATTAAGTATGTTTATAATCAAAAATAAAATGAAACACGACCAACGGCTACCAGGGTGGTTCATGTTCATAATCATATTGTTAGAAAAATTTCTTTTCAGAAAAATTTGTTACAAGTAGTATGTAGAACTCCACAATTTACCATTGCTTATGGGGAAGACCTTTGACCTTGAAATACATAATATATGATTTAGGTCATATTTTGTTCTTCAAATATTGACCTTTTTGAGGCTTTGTTTGATAGTTTAGCGAGAGGAAAGTTTCCCTCTTTGAAATAATATTTAATATGGTTTGCGTTAATTTCAGGTTTTCAAGAAATGTGATGATTCTGATGACATAGAGACGTGAGTATTTTTTACAAGTCTCTTACCTGACCTTAAAATGGTGTAAAATGTAATTTATTTGATACTCTTTCAGAGCGAAATTTGTAAAATGACGCCATTGGATATTAACGACAAATGGGTCTGTACGAAGAATTTTTGCATCGGTCAAAAAGGTCAAATTCAATGCCGTTTGAATATCATCTATATTTTGGAATGGACTTAAATTTCCTGTACAAAAATGTACAGACTTTGCACTGGAAAGGTATCAAATACAATGGCATTTTATAGCGTTTTAATGTCATCTAAATTTTGGAATGGACTAAAATTTCCTTTACAAAAATGTACAGACCCATTATTTGACAAGTGAAGTCATTGGAAATTTTTTGATTTAGACGAAATTTGCACTATCAAGTACAGTGGCATTTTACAGCGTTTTACTGTGAGATTATAGACTTGTAATTTGTTCCCAATTTCATAAAGACTCTATCTACTGGTAAATGAGTGCATCACAAAACTGAATTTAACCTTGGAGCCCCTTGGAGCCTTGGAGCCCCTCCTTAACTGCAGACAAGTGTTTTACCAACCATTGTTATTACTAAAATGTCAACGGTCAATTTTCATTTGCCTGTATGATTTTTACTATTTGGATTATCAGTAGTTTACGGTTGAGAGTTTTTATTTCCAGCAATTTGCTTCGACCGGCTGGCATGCAGTTGAGGAAAGGAATGTTCAATGTAAAAGTGTACCATGCTGAAGACATACCACAGAGTAAGTGAAGTCATCTCAATATCCAGGTCGTTTGAAAAACAAAAATCCTTTTGGTAATTGACTGTTATTGTTTAATTTTTATATATTTTTATTGTTAATATCTCTTCTTTAAAATGGATGGAATTTTATAATGTCCTTAACTGGCTGCAGTTCAGCTGTCGGCTGCTATGGTGGAATAGCACTAAACCATTTCAAATCAAATTAATAACAGACTTTAAAGAATCTAAATAGTGCTAAAGAAAACTGAAGAGCTTCCAAGAAAGTTTTGTTTGCTTGGTCATCTCCTCTTTCTTATAGCATTTGCTAAGTCTTGTATGTCTGAATATGTTCCTTTCAGTGGATGCTGGATTCTTTGAGGGGATCAAGAATATCCTTGGATCAGGGCAAGAGAAGAAAGAGCTGGTAGATCCGTACCTGATTGCATCCTTTGCTGGAAAGAAGGTTAGAATGTCTTACGCAAAGTTGCTCTTCACTCTTGTCTGTCTTTAAAAGTGAAGTTAACTTTTATTTTGAAACATTGAGGAATCCCTACATCGGTGTATTGCTCATTTCCGTAAACTATAATCCATAATTGTCCATAAACCAAATCCAGTTTCAAAGTAGTCATGTTGAGGAATATTCTTTCGGTTGGTTTGAATTTCATCGACGGAAGATGCATTTCAAGTAATGAATTAACTTAAAAAATCAAACAGTCAAAAGGGAGTAGAAAGTTTGTTGCCCGATTACCAAGGTGTTGATGTGTTGATGCACTGATGCGTTGATGCGTAGATGAATTGGTGTGTGATGTGTCGATGTGTTGATGCGTTGATGCATTGATGCGTTGATGTGTTGATGCATTGATGCGTTGATGTGTTGTCGAGGTGGTGTGTCGATGTGTTGATGCGTTGATGCGTTGATGCGTTGATGCGTTGATGCGTTGATGCGTTGATGCATTGATGCGTTGATGCGTTGATGCGTTGATGCGTTGATGCATTGATGCGTTGATGTGTTGATGAGGTGGTGTGTGATGTGTCGATGTGTTGATCAGCTGATGCGTTGATGCACTGATGCACTGATGCATTGATTTGTGATGCGTTGATGCGTTGTGTGTTGATGCATTGGTGTGTGATTTGTTGATGTGTTGATCTGTTGGTGCGTTGATGTGTTGATCTGTTAATGCATTGATGCATTGATGTGCTGATGCAGTGATGCGCTGAAACATTGGTGATGTGACAATGTTTTGACTAGTCCATGTGTTGATGTTTTATTTATTTATTTCCTCAGGTACAATATCAAAATATCAAAATCAATGACAAACATTAAATATTAACAGTTAGTTACATAATGATAAAACTAAAGTAGAGAATAGGTATAGACAATTGATGACAAAGCGGCAGATTTTTTAGTTTTTATTTATTTATTTTATTTATGATGTGTCCATAGGTGAAGACTGACGTGAAGTACACCAATGACCATCCAGAATGGAACCAGGAGCTCAAAGTACCAATTAGGGTAAGACGATCTTCCATTTTATCTTGAACCCCAACGGTCCCAAATCCTTAAAAATCCTGTTGAGGAAGTTATCTGACTTTGTAGGTTTTGGTATTTTGGGTGTTGACTTTCCATGGAGTGGAATATTTTGGTCATAGACACGTAGGGACGGGGGCAAAGGTTCAACAATAACTTGCAGTTTCTGAAAACTTATAAGTAGACTTTTTCTGCATATGGAGTGCGTATGAGTAGAGTTTCTATTTTTACACCCACCACTAAATGTAAGCAAAGTAAAATGCATGATAACTTACAGGGCCCTATTTCATATAGCTGTTAATTACCACCGATAATTGCTTAGCAGAGACAAATCTTGCTAAGCAGAAAGAAGTTACCAGCCGAAATACCATGTAAGATGTACTGTCAAAGACTAATTCCCTGCTTATTTGCTTTGCAGAAAATGTTGCTGAGCAGCATTTTATGCTTAAAAATAGCTCAATGAAATTGGGACCAAATGAATAATGGAAGAATGCAAATTAATTGTGAATGTACATAAAAGATATCAAATCTGGAATGTTTAAAAAAACAAACACTTACACACATTTGTCTATTGTACCCACTATGCACAAAAATTTGTTCACTGGTACGCAACTTAAAATTGGACCTTGCTGGCTATTTACTAAAAAAAACAGCGCAGGGAAAAAACACAAACATTGTGGGGTATATATTCAAAATTATATTATACATGCATGTATTTGACAATTTTCGTTTGTTACACAGTTCCCGTCGATGTGTGAACGTGTGAAGTTTCAGATGAGAGATTGGTAAGTCAGTCTTTGTGGGCTTACACTCACCAACTTACGGGGCACTTTACACAATGTAACAATGCTACCCCACAAGGTTTTCTTTGTTCTAGTGCTACCCCACAAGGGAATTCTTTAGAAAAGGGACAATAAGTTGAACAATGAAGTACCCCGCAACTGGCCATGTGTAAGGGTGTGTGTACCTGTGGGTATTTTACGAAGTGAGTTTTCAAAACAAAATTTTCATAAGGAAGTTTCCATTCACAGAAAAAATTGTTATTTTGAAAGTAAATTAAGAAAACAAATTGTGTAGGTTTTAAAGATCAGAGAAATCATATGATACAAAACGAAGTTGCTGGCTTGCCCTCGAACTGAGTGTTCTGAAATGTTAGTATCCGTTGTTGTAGCATGTCAAGGCAGAGCGGTCTAGTGTACCGGACTCAAGTTCTGTTGGTTAAGTCTTCGGGATGTGGGTTCAAATCCTGGTCATGACATTCTGTCCTTGACCAAGATGCTTTACTACGTAACTGTATCTCTTCACCCAGGAGTATAAATGGGTACCTTCAAGGGTAGAGGTTGATATTGTGTTTGAAAAAGCATTTGGTGTGCCACGGCAGCTCTGGGCTGTATACTCCCCAGGGAGCTGAGAAAGATTACAGAAATGTTTTTGGCCCGATGACCAGGGCACTAATTTGAAAATGCATTGTAAAATGTTATTGTAAATATGCTATGCAAGAACTAGTTGTTAGGTGTTCGGGCATTAGCCCGGAACACCTCTTGTTTTTGTTTTTGTTTTTTTACTTCTTCTTCTTCTTCTTTTGCTTTTGTGATGTCACAAACACTTATGTCTAGTTGTTGTTATTATTGTTGTTGTTGTTTACAGGGATCGAGTCTCCGCAGATGATTACGTTGGAACAACCTACCTTGATATCTCAGCCATCTCCTCCCCAGGAGAAGAAGGTAACATTTCACCCACACATTACAGGTTTTGACGTTGCCTGTGGTAGTTCAATGGATTTTGGATGATGTCCAGCCAGAGACACAAGGGGGTTTTAGAGTTCAAATTTCAATTAAGTAGATCAAGTAAAATGTGTGCATTACTTTGGGGGAAATCACAGTACCCCTTTATAAACCAGTTTCAAGGCCTGACGGTCCAGTGTAGGAGTACCTCGTAGCATTGTTTAGACCCTTCCCAGATGACGTCACTATTTTATCACATGCCATGCTGGAGTACTTGCAGGCGCACGTCACGCACGCACATTACCACTGCACGAGAATGAGCAACAAAACGCAACGCTGGATGGTACTACGCGTACATATCCTACACGTGCATAGTACTCTGGCGTGGCAGACCTTCCGCATTGCTATAGAAGTGCGACGTCATTGAGAAGACTCTAGACTTTTAAAAATCCAATGTTTTCATGTATGATTATGATATTGTTACATGCCGATATAAATGACGACTATCAGTGGAGGAGGTTCTAGAAGAAGAACGCATTACTCCAGGTATACTCCTCCTCAGGAATTCCTTACGGTGTCAGACGGTTTTATCTTGTTAAACTTTGAGCTTAATTGGCGGTTCAAGGCTTTTTGCTTTTGTTGTTTTTTAGGGAGTGATTTGTATTATGGGCAAACTGTTACAGAATGAAAGAAAGGGTAGAGGGAGTATTAGACATCTTAAAAGAATCTCAACAAAAATATTCTGAAAAAGTTCTCCTACTGCTGCTGGATTTTCCCCACCTCCCCAGGGTGGATTTCACAAAACTAATCCTAACTTGGGACTAGTCCTATAAGTTAAGACTAGTCCTAAGTTAGGACTAGTTACTCGTCCTAACTGGAGTTAAGACTGGTCCTAGTGCTTTGTGAAATCCACACCTGGACAGGAAACAATTTTCTGTAGGATAAGCTTATGGGAAGTTCTGACAGAACTATTAACCCTGTTTGATGCGCTCTCCTGCCAGACTGGCTCTTTACACAAAATACCACAGAATAAGTCCACAGTACACAAGCCATGGGGTTTCCACATAAATACCAGCTGTGCAATCAGACAAAACCAATGCTCACAATGCGAGCCTAGAAGGTATGGTACTTTGTGGCAGTCTGTGGTACCCGTGTATAGGAGGTGGGACTGATGACATATTTGTCAGTGTCTTTTGCTGATAATGTCCAAAATGTATCAACAACTTCGATAGTTTGAACCAAGTTAGTGCAGCACCCCCACCTCTTCCCCCTTGCATTTGTCGTTCTGATGAGGTTACAATATACCTTTTAGTGTTTCCCTTTTGTGAATGGTCCCGGCTACTGACTGCTGCTTACTCAATCCTGATAGTTTCCCTGTCTTATCTACGCTCATATTTATATTTTTTCCCCAACCTCTAGACAGGAAATGTACTTTCCTTAGGATAAGCTTATTGGGAGTTTTGAAAACTATAAAGCAGACTGGTGAGGTGTTTTTTCAGTGTCTTGGCCGAAGATGCCCAAAACGTAACAACAAGTTTGATAGTTGGAACTGAGTCCGTGCATCCGCCTCCTCCTTCTCCTCCCCCTCCCTTTTGGCATTTGTCTTTCTGATTAGGCTACAAGTACCTTTTGTGTTCCCAGTTTGTGAATGGTTCTAGCTATTAGTACATCGCTGCTTACTCAATCCCAATGGTTTTCCCATGTCTATGTACACACGTGTACTTTGCTGGTAATGCGGTTTACCATTAAAACCCTTCCCATGTAATCCATATTGGGCCGTGCTCTTCAGCTTTCAAATTAAAAAATAAATGAAAAAACCCACTGGGCGCGGAAACTGTTCTTTTTTACTTGCCAGCTTGAAGTTTTAGTAGCCCAGATTTTAAGCATTTATTATCATAATGTGAGCTTGTATGTGTGTTACAGTGAGCGATTTCTCTTGTGTAGTGTAGCAAAATGCTTCACAAAATGTATCAGTTGCTACTCAGAAATCATCATTGATACTGGCATTCAGTGTGCACAAAACATGGTCAGTCTAAATATTTTGCTTTGCAAAATTGCTGGATGAAATCAGTCCCTGTGTAAGTAACAGCAGTGATCTCATCCGGTGGTTTGGTCAAATGAAGTAACATTCACACACACACACAACAGAAAAATAGTAAGACTGTTTTTATTCACATCATGAGTCAATTTAATTGAGCTGCTCCATCAGTTGTTGCGGGATGACCTGTGTACACACATATATTGTCTGAGCCAGCACACTGAGGTCAGGTAAACCACGCCATTGTATAAAACCGGAATACCGGAACAAAGGTCACCCGGACATTATGTTTTGGGGTGTGCTCAGAAAATGCACTCACTGTGCAAGGCTTCATTTCACCCACACACAGAGGACAGATGGTCTTGAATATTTTGCTGATTTTCGCCCATTATGCGGGGGTTATTGTGTAATCACCGATTCCTAACCTTTGTCCTTTTGTTCCAAGAAGAGGATTACAAGACATCGAGAGGCTTCCACCATTGCTTGTTCATGGAGGCAAGTCCGAGTGAACCGGGTTTCCAGCCTTGGTGCCGGATTGAGGAACAATCGTCGGCAGTAGCTCACAGCCGAGGTTTTACAATTCACGCTGCATGAATTTGACATTTTCTCGAAAGAGAAAACAAAATTTCCTGTTCTTCAAAGAGAATCTCTGTTCTGTTGGTGTTGTCAAGTCAAGGTTTCTTTGTTTCAGAGGTACTCTCAAAGAAAAATCAGTCTGACACTTTCAAGAAAATATTCTTGTCAGGCTGGACGGGAAAAATTGTAAGATTCCCGGCGGCACTTGTTCAAGCACAAAAATTAGCTGAGCACAACAAAATTCTGCTTACCAGAATAAGGTCACCAGCCAAAATACCATCACATCTGTGATCTGAGCAGAAAATTATTAAGCAATATTTTTTGCAGCTCTATGGAATTTTGTCATGTAGTCTAGTGAAGAATTTCTTGAAATTCAAGCCATAGTACTTTGGGTGGAGTTTTGAAACTGTTCAACATTCTGCTGTTTTTAGTTTCAACCTTGACATTTCCTGAACGCCTGCGGGGAATTTATTTTGCCAGCTAAATATCCAACAGAAAAGTACAGATTTAATGGAAGCCAAGAATGTAGTTGGTACTTCCTCTGAGGTTTTGTTGTGTGGGTAGATAAAGTTCAGGAGTCAGTAGGACATTGACTCATGTGACAAAGTATGTCAAGGGGTCATGGATTTTAACCTTTAATGTCTCTTTTTTCTTTTTGTCTTAAATCACTGCTTAATAGCCCAAAGAGGTGAGATATTTTCCTAAATCCATTGTATGTAGGAGGTTTGTGCTGATCTGAAAATTAAACTTTTGATAGTAATTTTTATTCATGTTGGTGAATTATATGGGACACATCGTGTAATCGGTTCGAGTTGTGGTTTTCATGGAATGAGAGAGAATTGTGGGGACGCTAGGTGGCAGCAGACTTGCCAGGTAAATCCATTGTTTTTTGCAAATGTGCGCATGCTACAGCGTACGCGAACTATTGAAATTATGTATGCGTGTCTGCTGCCACCTACAGCCTTTTGAAGTATCCCATTACATGGAGGCCTCGGCTCTTGGTCTTGGTACTTCTTCGAAATCTTCAACTGACTTGAGATTTTCCCAACCGAACTGAAAATGGTCTTGCCATTTAAAGGTGAAGTTTCAGTCCAGAAGTACATCTTCATGTGTCATCCATCTTTTGAAGAAAACAATTTGTATTAAATTTCAACAATTTCTTAGATAGATTTAAATATTTACTTCCCAATTCACGTGAGTTATCATTCCATGTTTAACTTTTGACATTCTTAATGTGAAAATACAATCAACACTTTATATTTGTCTTCCTTCCTTTTGCATTACAAATAAAAGTGAATTGTTACTATTGTTTAAGTTTCATGACAGACTTACTAAGCACTAATTTATACAATAAGATCGTCTATCTCAGCCATGCAAAGCTTGGCATTCTACAACAGTTAGCTCTAGTCATTGATTTCTTTCTGTGGTCCTACAATGATTTACCATTTGAATTTAGGAAAGTTGTTAGTAATCCCAATTCCACATTCTATTGTTTTAAGAATGTTCACCCTTTTCCGTAGACAATAGTAGAGGCAGCCATGTTGGTCTCATACATAGTAGATAAGACAAGAAGTGGTAGTGGTAGCACTTTCAGACTGAATACTGAATACAAAAAACCCTGCATGAACTTTCGTTGCAACAGCTACTCGCATCTGTAGAAGTAGTTCAGTCAGAAAAAGCTACTACTACAACTTCCTGTTTCACCTTTTTTTTCATAAAATACAAAACATACCACATATAATAATCCATCTGTGTCAATCTTTTTGTTTATCTTAGGTTCATACAATGTGCATCATATAATGCATTTATGTTCTTTGTTTGATAGGTTTCCTGCCAACATTTGGTCCGTGTTTTGTCAACTTCTACGGATCGACCCGCGAGTTCTCTGAGCTTCCAGACCAGTATGAGGATCTGAATATGGGCAAGGTACTAACACAAAGCAAGAGAAGTGGTTAAATTGAATACACATGGTTAGATATATGACTGTACCATAGAAATAGAACACAGAGTATGCTGAGGTCAATGGGAGACTGAGGGACGCCAGATGGCAGCAGACTTACCAGGGCTCAAATTCACTAGGAGCTAAGACTGATCTTAACTGCGAATCACTCGTAATTGCTAAGCAAATTGTGATGTCACAATATAAATCACTATGGTAATACTGACAACTCATCTTGTGCTTTTGTAAAATCGACCACCAGATATATTATCCATTGTTCTCGGAAACGTGTGCATCCTCGTAGCTACGTAAACAATGATGATTTACCTGGTAGGTCTGCTGCCACCTATCGTTCCACAGTCTCCCATTGTCATCTGTGTCTGCTGTGCAGGCCTTCTTTGTCAGCTGTGGATATTGAGTAATCAACACCATGTGACAGGCCTGTATGGCAAAGTTATCTGGGCTCGATTTCACAAAGAGTTAAGATTGATCTTAAGTGTAAATCAATCGTAATTGCTAAGCAAAGTGTGCGAACCCCTTCTCTTTGTGATAAGTGCACTGGATTCTTTTACGTGCATTACACAACACATGGTACCTACAGCTTTACGTCCCATCGGAAGGATGCAGCAATAATGGTTAAGTGTCTTGCTTAAGGACACAAGTGTCACGACCGGTACTCAAACCCACACTCTGCTGATCGGAAACACCAGAGCTTGAGTCCGGTGTTCTTATCCGCTCAGCCACGACACGCCACGGTGTTGTGTTAGTGTAAAGTGGAGGACTACGATAGATTTTGGACAACACCCACTAGGCCTGGTACTTCATTCTTGTAAGGGCAAGACAGTATTTCTTCAGTAAAGGGCACTGTTATGAAGGACTTTTTAATTGATACTGGAACGTTTAAAGATTCACCAAGGCAATGACAAAGGGGCAAGGAGGTAATTGTGTTTTTGAGCAAGATACTTTACCATAATGGCTTTGTCCTTTGGATGGGACATTAAGCTGTAGGTCCCATGTACTAGGATTAGTAGTGCATGTAAAAGAGCCCAGAACACTTTTTGTGGAAGAGAAGGGGAACTTACCCCGGTGTTTCTGGTTCACATAGCAAGCACCCTTGTCTACAGGTTTCCTCAGGCTTGAGAGCTACAGGGAATAAGTTCACTTATGAGGCATCCTTGATTTCATTAACAGAAATATATAATAATAGTAATAATAGTAATTGCTTCTGTGATATATCAGGCCTTGCCAATCAGACACATTTGTATGGAGCTAGGGATCTGGGGATAAGTGTTCATTTAAAAAAAAAAAAAAAAATACAAATATTAATATTGTGACTGATGCCTCTATTTTTGTGCCCATTCAGGGTGAAGGAGTTGCATACCGTGGGCGTGTCTTGGTCAGCATTGAGACTAAACTAGGCGAGCATCCCGAAGAACAAGTGCAAGAGATACCACATCAAGATGTCCTACGCGTACAGAAGTATCTCCGCCGCCGCAAATACCGTCTCTACGCCAGCTTCATCGACGCCACCATGGTCAGCGAGAGCGACGACCCCGTGGAGTTTGAGGTCAGCATCGGTAACTACGGCAACAAGCTGGATGAGAACTGCGCCCCGCAGGCTTCCACCACCCAGCCGACCAATGCGGTGTATGACGGCTGCCAATACTACTTCCTGCCGTGGGTCGAGAACAAACCCTTAGTGGTCATCAACTCGGACTGGGAGGATATCAGCTTCAGGCTGGACACCCTTAATCTCATTCTACGCAAAGTGGAACGTCTGGTAAGTATATTGCCACGATGATTTTTCTCTGTTTTTTTCATCTCTCTGGAAAAATTAACCACATTCTGTCTGTTCTCTGTGGTCATATATCGGTCGATGTGGCTGGCTGCCAAAAGGTGCCTTTACAGGCCCCAAAATAACAGTAAACACTTTCTGGCTGTGCTCCATGGTCATAGATATATCGGTCGATGTGGCTGGCTGCCAAAAGAAGCCTTTACATGCCTACGGCTTGACCACGTTGTAGCGGCGTCTTTCAGCTTCTTAGCTGCAAGTAAGGATGATTAGCCTCCCAAATTTATGTCTGAATTGATGGCTTTGGCAGTGGCTTCGGCCAGATTGCTGAAAAGGCATAAAATTCTTCCTGGTTGTTACTGCAGCTAACTTTCATAGCCGTAAGGGAAGTCGTTTTATTCGGACACGGCCTGTCATTCAAAATCCTATCTATCTATCAAAATAACAGTTAATTGTCATTGCAACAAAATGTCCAGGCAACCTTTGTTCTGATTTTTACACCATGGCGTGCTTAAACCTGGCTCGTTCACTGGCTCAGACAATATTGGCATGTCTACATGTCATCCGGCATCAACTGGTTAACCCTCACCACTGCAACTTTTTTTTTATTTTGTTGGACTGAAGACGGCACAAGTAAACAGATTATGCTTTACATGGGACAAGGCATACCACCATAATCAGAGTCCAACAGTTTCCTTTTTTTTAAGTTATCATATGGTGGTGGATTTTGTTAGAGTGAGGAAGGACTCTAGCAAATCATTCAAGGGAGTTAGGGTTAATGTAGTATGTAACTTAAAAAAGTGCCTAATTATTATATTATTTTTAGCATGAATTGTCATGGTTTTCTTAACAGACAGTGAACCTGAACAAGGTGAAGACCAGCATAAAGGCAGGAGCCCCACCAGCCGAGATAGCCGCCCAACTCATCGGTATGATAGACCAGTTGGTGGCCGACTGCAGGTTAGTGCTGCCCACTAATTTAACTGATAAACTGTTGATAGTATACAAATATTGACTGCTTCGAGTGGCGTAGTAAAACTAGTCACTCGAGGTGATCCCCGGAGCAGCCTATCTTCCCGAGGCGGAGCCGAGGGAAGATAGGCGGCTCCGGGGATCACCGAGAGTGACTAGTTTTACTACTCCACGAGATAAAGCAGTCAATATTTGTTTTATAACACCTCCATTTCATCCATTTTGTGGTAATATTCGTTAAACAACTGTGCGTATATCAGTCTTCAAACAACTGTATAAAATCTGACAGGAAATCTTGACAAAAAGAAAGAAGGGGTACCACACTGCCTTTGCCTTCGTTCTCATATCGTATTTCAAATGCACGTATTATTTGATCGTTTCACCGGGTTCGAGGTTGTCGTTGGATAGTACCATTCAATAGTTCTTTTGGTCGGTGTGCAGTGTGATAGTAAAAATACACAACACCACGTGACGCACGTTCGGCCAATCAACAGATAGAATCAAAGGAAGAGGTTTTATAATTCCTGATAGATGCGGTCTTTACAGGCAACTTGGGTTCTGGCTTTGAGCTGTGTCAGGTGTTCTAATATTTCTATTCAGCCAAGTGGTTCATTGACCAATCATGCAAAGAATTGATCAGACTCATGCGTGCCGCACACGGTTTTAACACATAATGTATAGTTGTGTGTTCAAAAATGACTATCGTTGCCCTGAAAGATGGTTGACATTACACTGTGTGACGTCAAGTGGGAACTATCTATTGACTTCTTTCGCGCACGTCACACGCCGCGACTGTGCCACGTTCACCATTTTTGGAGTCAATAGTTAAGCATGTATTTGCCGATTCCAGACATTTGTCCTTTTGTTCTACGAAGATGGTTATGAGACATCGAGAGGCTTCCACCATTTCTCATTCATTGCATTTCGGCTCAATGGAGGTAAGTCAGAGTGAGCCGTGAATTGGTTTCATGTTCAGTACCACTCCTATGCTGTAGGTAAGAACCGATGTTTTGCAATTCACCGTGCCCGAGTTTGAAATTTTCTCGGTCGAGAAACAAAAAGGACGATCCAATAGAGAGAATCTTTGTTCTCTCGGCATTGTCAAGTCAGGGTTTCTTTGTGCCATCGATACCCTGAAAGGAAAATTTTTCCGGCAATTCCGCCGAAAGAATCCCGGCGGCAACTGGTTAAAAAAGTTAGCGTGGAGAGACAAGAACTGACTATTATTATTATGGATGTAAACAAGCAGCTGCAATTTGGAATGATGTGATGTGCATTTTATTTGTGGTCTGGTTGGATGGCTTGATGGTGGAGATGCACCTGTCCATCCCACAGGAACAGTTGTTGCTAGGCAACTGCTATGGTGGTTGGGGCTTAATGTATTGGTTTATTGCTGGAATGGTATGATTTTTAATAGTTGCTTTGGTTTTAATCCATGTGTGTTATAGGACTCCACTACCACCTCTGGACGCGACCAAAGACAAGACCAACATCCTTGACCAGCGACGGTATGAAACACGCGTAGCTTGCATGAACACCATAGTGGAAGAAGCAACTAAACTGAGAGAGAATGCAACTGATGTAAACGAGGCTCTGGAAGAAATACAAGGGTATCTGCACATTCTACAGGATTTAGCTGTTGAGGTAATTCAATTTTATATTTGACCATGTGTGGATTTCACAAAGCGCTAGGACTAGTCTTATCTCTAGTTAAGATGAGTAACTAGTCCTAACTTATAGGACTAGTCATAAGTTAGGACTAGTCGTAAGTTAGGGCTGGTTTTGTGAAATCCACCTCAGGTCCCAATTACATGGCTCTGTAAGCAAGAATACAGTTGCACGAGCAGCAAAATTCAGGGACTGCATTTCACAGAAGCAAGGATTTACTCATTAAATCAAGGACTTCTCTTTGTTCTCTCAATGTTTGGACTTTGTTTTTGTGACGTTTCCGTTGGTTTTGACTCTGAACAGATCTGGTTCAAAGGAGAACCACTTGGTCAAGGATTGGGTGATCAGCACTGATAGAAACTTGTATACCTCCACTACCCCTATGAGCAAGATACTTTACCATCAGTGCTTTGTCCTTCGGATGGGATGTAAAGCTGTAGGTCCCGTGTACTAGGATAGACGGTACAAGTAAATAAATCCAGAAGGCTTAACCGTGGAAGAGTCGGGGTTTACCTTGGTGTTTTTGGTTCATTGCAAGCACCCTTGTCCACAGGTTTCCTCAGGCTTCCAAGTTACAGTGATGAAGGTTTGCTTTTGAGGCATCGTTGGTTTCATTGCCGGAAATTAATAATAGTGATAGCAATAATATAATTGGCCGTACGCTTTGTGATTATTTCAGCCTCAGAACAGTATGCCCGATGTGATTGTATGGATGATCAGTGGATCTAAGCGTATTGCCTTCCATCGCATACCGGCCTACGATTTGTTGTATTCCTCCAGTCACCCTGATGCTTGTGGAAAACTCTGCGGCAAACTCAACAGTATCTTCCTCAAGGTAAGTTTGTGTGAGACGTATACGCACTTGTGACATTTTATTTAACTTAATGAGACTGTTGTTGTGTCTTTTAATTTATGCGAGCAATGTAGTTTATTCTTGGAGATTATGCAGTTTTCTTCTGTCTTAATGTGTAAGTTACTTTTCATGTGTTAACACTGATCATTTTTTGTTGTGTGTCCGTTATGGAAGATTGGATTACACGTATGTACAAGCACACACCTTCGTATGAACCGTATTGCATTGACATCATCACGCCACCATCGTAGGGGTGAAACGATGATGAAACAATGGAAAAGGCACACCTGTGTTTGCGCAGCGCACAGGTTGGGCCAATTGAGCAACCTTCATGTGACCTGTAGTTGAGGGCGCCCTACTCAAATAGCGTCAGGTGCATCAGTTCTCTATCCACCGGGGCACGCTAAAGTGGGAGGCTTGGGTACCTTAGGTAGTAGAAGACATGTCAAATAAATGCCAATAGTCCTGGACATGCACACATTCCCGAGAACATTTAATTTAGCTGGTAACTGCTGCCACCTGGTGTTCAATTCTCCAATTGATTTCATATGTTCCTGCTAATGACACGCACAGGGCTGCCTCAAGATATGTATAGACCTCATCCACATGGCCTCATTTGATTGAGCCTCTTTGGCAAGATGTCAAATGAAGGTTGCTCATTGGCTCATCCTGTGTGCTGTGCGTAAATTGTTGTGCGTGTTCTATTGTTTCATCATCGTTTTACCTCTAAGACGGCAGCGTGATGACGCTATTGCATACGATTTATCACTGTTATGATCAACCATAATTTCAAATCTGCAACATTAATTATTTGAATCATGACTTAAACCCTCAATTCGTCTGTGAAATTTAATTGTGCATTTGTTTCACCAGCCAATGTAGTGATCACAGGTTGTCCTTTTTTGAGATTGCCTGGAAATGGTGTTTCGTAGATTATGTCAGTGGCCCAAAGGGATGTTGCATGGCCCCAAGGGATGTCGAGAGAATTCTGTACCTTGTCATTTTAGTTTAGTGGATTGTTACATCACACACTGTAGAGGAGGTTATCACCGTAGGGGGTAGGAGGTGGGGGTTGAAGGGAGTGGGCGTGAATGTGTCATTTATTAAATAGTTTCCCCCCACTAACATGACAGGAGCCAGAAACACCAGAAGCTCCACCGAGGGCGCCTGAACAGCTGCCAGCAATGGTAGGAACGTAGTCCAAGACTATGCCAGTCTGGTGACACCAATCATATTGCACACCTGCACTGCACTTTATATACTGCTTTTTCATGTATAGGTGCAAATAACATGTTTTCTAAAACCCTTTCATAGACTCTTATCATGGTGTGGCCATCCTTGTCATCAGAATCCCCATACCATGGTTCTCCCCATGCATAAGCTAGGGTACCAGGCTGATATGCGTGAATTGTGGTTGATGCGCAAAAAATAAAACAAACATTTTTTTAAAAATAGATTTAACAACAAAAATCTGAAAATAAAACCATTAAAAATGCCTCAGATTGCACAGTAGAGCTTTCAAAACCAAGTTTAAAAACAATCCGAGAACCTTGTTTCAAATTCAGCGTGCTTTGGTCAAACTTTGGTTTCAGCTTTCCCCCCAGTTTTGAAAAATCCTGGGGAGAACCCTGCATGATACACACAGTGACAATGACAGTTCTTATTCTCATTTCGCATAAAGGAACCAGACTATTTTTTCCCTTCAAGCCTCTGTTTGGGTTACACTGGGTTGAGTGTGGGGGGAAAAAACAACAAGATGGTTGCACTATGATAGAGATCTATTGCATCATGATTTTCCTGATCTGTGTTGGTAATATTTCGTCAGTCTGTTTAATTATTGCTCTTGGTCTCATTGACAATGGTAATACTGATTGTTCTCATTTGGAGTTTGGCAAGACCCCTAGTCCCAATTTCACGGCGCTCCTTACCGTGGCATTCTGCGCTCATAACGACCTTAAAGCACAGGATTCTATGGGCTGTCAGTGCAGATTTTCCTGGAAAGCAGCGCCGTGAAATTGGGCCAAATTCCCAATAACAGCAGTGACTTTTTTAAACAGGTTTGTTTGATTAATCCTAAACCTCATTTATTTTAGGGCGTTACCTTATGGTTTTTCAAGCTTTCTTTATGTGGAGTTGTTAAACACAAGTTTAACTTCTTCTGAGAAATGTTTGAATTTTAAATTGTTTAATTTTAAATTTGTCATGGATTATTTATTGAGGGAAAACATCCCTAAGAACAGATATTATAATCTGAAGGTATTGAGCGGCGGAAGAGTTGAGGGAAACGAATAGTCTTTCTTCATTCAGAACACATTTCTTCAATCTGTAATTCAATCGAAGAGCCACAATCCCGGCCAAAATTGTTTGGACACTTGACAATAAAACATACCCTCCCCGTCCCCCTCTCTCCCCATCAATGTTGTTCCTTCAAGCTGGAGCCCAGGACCACACAATGTGAACCAGCAATGACCGGGGGGACGGGGGATGGGGCCCTAGCAAGATTTGGCCGGGATTGTAGATATATTGACTAGAGCACTAACTCTTGATTTCTAAACGTACACAATGTTTTGAATTCTCCGGGGTGCAGACACAGATGAAGCATTTGCATTATACTCGTGGTGAAAATATGCACATTAATGGATTGTGCGTTCGATTGCTCAGACATAGATTAAATAATGCTCAGAGTAGAGTATACACACTGGGCCCAATTTCATGGCTCTGTTTGCTGTGGACTTCAGTCGGCATTCTGACAGGGTAAATTTCTGCATCAGCATGAAGTACGTCACACGCACACAAGGAAACATTCTTTGCCAACCTATGAAATAAACTTACGCTAAGCATGGATTTTTGGGCTACCTGAGACACTGTTTCTTCACTAAATGGTTAGCAGTGCCATGAAATTGGGACAGATATGCAAATAACTTTGTAACAGCCATGCAAACCATTAGAGGTTTATACATACGTAGATGCGCAAGTCAAGTTGGTGCTCTATAGTCAGTATTTAAAGCTCCTTGCATTCATTCTACAGTGATTTTTCTTATGCCGGGCGCCTTTGAATGGGGTCCTGTAGATCATTGGTACCTGATAAATACTCTGTCATTATTTTTTCACAAATGTTTGATGCGTATGGATACATTGTTGTAGAATAGAATCACGAGGTGAAATCTGGACTAATCCATTTCACGGGGGGAAGCCGAGTGAAATGGAAAAGCCAGATATCGAGTGATTATATTCTGCAAGTGATTCTATTCTGTGACGATTCACGAACGAAATGCATTCAACATTTGTTTTATATAACTTACACAAAGATCCTTGTCATGTGGATTTTTTTCACAAAAAACACAAAACAGACGTGGAAACTCGTCCACACCACACGCTGAAAATTCTACAAACCCCTTCTAAACAACGTGGATGACTCCATGTAGACACCAACCTTGTCTGTCATGACATGACCTTGCCTCGTTTGGACAACCGGAAGGGGGAACGATCAGTTGGGAAACAACACTTTGAAGCGTCTAATAATTATCTATATTGGATGGGCCTATCCAATATGGAATTTTGGAGCGTCGTAGGAGTTAAATACATTGCAAGATAATGGATGACACGTGATGTGTGTTCCACCAATCAAGTGACAAGGATCTGTGTGTGTGGTGTATAAGTAATAACATGGGGATTGGCTTACTAATAATGGATTCTGGTGAATAATTGGTAATGTACTTCAGGAACCTAATACAACCTAATGCTGTATTCATGCCTTTTACTTTCACTCGGGGAAGTAAATTTTTTTACTTTATTTTTTACTTGTACAAAACATTATTGGTTGGTGTGGTGGCTTTATGTGGTGGCATTATGTGGTGGAGTGATCAGTTAGAACAGATTAGTCTGTTCAAAAAATAGTTCAAATTTGAAATCAATATATCGAGAGGTAGACCACAAACCAAAGAGAACGGGGTTGGGGAGGAGACATTTGTCCTTGGTTTAATTGATCAAAGTTTGATTACAATCTCGGCATCAAACACTAGATGGTAAGTCCATATTCATACCCTATATAACAGGGATGACAATGGAGAAGGGGTTCGCCCCGGTGTTCCTGGTTTGATCGGCTGCAAATTGCGCCACAGCACCTTGTGAACCATTACATGGTGCTATGTAAAGGAACAGGTCTCATACTTCAAAAAAATAACTCATCATACCTTGCAGGAAAAAATACTGAGCGCTTTGAGATGCCCATAGGGTGTGATAAAGCGCTATATAAAAACTGTGTATTATTATTACTATTATTATTCTTATTATTATTAGTATTATTAATGTAAAAGCAGTCATGCACACTAAATTTATGTTGTTGCTGGTCAACGGTGAGATTTCTCTTTGCAGTTTGTGTTTGATATTTGTTGTAGACACTATGCCAGTATAAAGACACAGATATTTGTCAACAAAAGAAAACACGGAAATCATGGTCCAACAGCCTTTGGGAAAACCTGTAATCACACCTGTAAGAATTTACTTTGCTGTTTGTTTGAGAGTTAACAGCTTACACATGATGCTGCCCTTGCTTATTGCTTATTCATTGAACTACGACCATAGCACCCTTTTTTTTACATGTACATATACAGGTGTATGTACAATGTTGGAAGTTTGATGGTTATTGTTGTTAGGGGAGGGTGGGGTTGGGTGGGGTAGAGTGGGGTAGAGTGGGGTAGATTAGCAGATTTATGTAAAAGAACATTCAAGTTTGACACTATCAACCACATTCATATCATCATCATGCATATATACGTGCACATTCAGTAGAACAATGCACAGCCAGCACATCCAGGTCTTTTTCCTCCTCAATTAGGTACAATATAATGAGATTCAAACCAACGACCTTTGTTCGATCCCTTCCGAGTATATGCCTGTGGATTATTTTCATGGGACTCGAGGGGGAAAGCACTCAGTATACAGAACTTATCACTCATTGGTGCATGGGTAAAAGACAAAAAAATATTGTTCATCCCTGATGTAAATTTAACATCTATTAACAAAAAAAACTTGATTTCCTGGAGGTACTATTCTCAATCAAAATCAAGCTTAAGGGACGATAAGTAATAGGCCGTTATCATGCTGCAACCATCTTGGTCATGTTCCCTGTATCCAATAACAGTAATATATGCTAATATTCATTATACAAAAAGGTACCTGACTATTTGCCCTTCCAGCCTCGGTTTGGTTACATTGGTTTGAATGGGAGAAAATCAAGATGGCTGCATCATGATAAAGGTCTATAACAGTTCATGTTTTTGTACATGTATGTTGACTTTATATATGGTTATTAATCTATCCGGACTTGTACTAACTGTGTGGCAATTTAATGTCAGGATTTGTGGAGTCTTAAGGCATGCTTTTGATGATATCTAATGTGACAATTATACCCGGTGACTCTTGAATTGTTTTATTGACTTAACCGGGTCTCTGCCAAATTGTGTGAGCACGACAAGAACTGTATTTAAGGAGGTTTTGGAACAGTCGTGGCTATTCATTTTGCTTTTATTAACTCATTGTGGATGATGGGTAATCTCATTGAGTTTGCTATATATACCATGCAGTGTCCTACAGAAGGACTTTCAACCCTTCTGTTGGGAAGGCTTTAAGTTCTGTTTGTACTTCTCATGAAAGCAAACGCGAAAAATAAAATAATGCATAACTGAAATATTCTGGCGAAATTGTTTACAACTTAGTACCTGGCAAAACTGTTTTCAACTTTCTACCTGGCGAAATTGTTTACAACCCTCTGCCTGGCAAAATTGTTTGCAACTTTCTACCAGGTGAAATTGTTTACAACTTTCTGCCTGGCAAAATTGTTTACAACTTTCTACCAGGTGAAATTGTTTTCAACTTTCTACCTGGTGAAATTGTCTTCAACTTTCTACCTGGTGGAATTGTTTACAACTTTCTACCTGGTGAAATTGTTTACAACTTTCTGCCTGGCAAAATTGTTTACAACTTTCTACCAGGTGAAATTGTTTTCAACTTTCTACCTGGTGAAATTGTTTTCAATTTTCTACCAGGCAAAATTGTTTACAACTTTCTACCTGGTGGAATTGTTTACAACTTTCTACCAGGCAAAATTGTTTACAACTTTCTACCTGGTGAAATTGTTTACAACTTTCTACCTGGTATATGCAACTTTCTACCTGGTGAAATTGTTTACAACTCTCTACCTGGCGAAATTGTTTCAACTTTCTTCCAGGAGCATTTGCTTCACGCCCATCTGCTGGACATATGACAACATCTTCTGTATAATCATTACACTCCAACTAGTCATCTTTTTCCATAATTCTCAATTTCCTTGTAATCTTTTGAGCTTAAAATTCAATCGACCCTAAATTGCATTTGGATAATCATCAAAATGTCAATCCCAAACCATTGCTTCCACATACTCACATGTCCTTGTCTTGATATTACTCAAGAAAGTTTCTTTCTGAATCTCCTGTTCTAGCCTTACTGATAACAAGGTTGATTAATTAGTTGAATTTTAACAATCATTATTAATGCAATGAAGGTTTATTTATATTTTCTCTTACAAATGAGTAGTTTTCTATAACTTTTTCGCATAATCCCTGTAAACGGAGACTGATTTATGCTTTCCTTCAAAGGTGTAAACACTTTCAGACTTGATTCTTTTCAGTCTTCAACCACCCAAGTATAAGGTCGTGTCTGAATAACAGCTTCAGCAGTGGCTATGGCCTCATTGCTGAAGGGTCCTATTCTCCAATGCTGTTGCAGCAGGCAACAGCCGTAGCTGTAGCTGGTTGATTTTGAACGGCCTTACTATTGCTGTCAACACCTCCACTGTTTCATTAGCACTTCTTCCTTTTGGTTCCATGAAATCTTAACTTAAATCGTAACTTTCTCTTAATAAGAAAAACCTCATGTACCCCTACTTGTTTTTATAGAAACTTAGTTCACTGTGATCTGTTGCATATAAACACGAAAAAAATAACCCAAAGAACTCAGACTCAGAATCAGCTGCAGCGTATGTGAGATTTCTTAGAAAACAAAGAAGCGTAGTTCGTAAAACGCATGTTAGTGTGTGAATGCTTATGCCCTCAGGTGCGTAGAATTACTCCCTCAACTAATCAGAATAGAGTTAGACATTTATACCATATACAAATGCAGGCATGATATCTTAAATTGGATTTCTGATTTATTTGCTCTCACGAAATCAATAAGATAAATAACTGCCCCTAGATAAACACTGATTAAAGCCTATAACCATATATAGGTCACATCGTTGAAGCAATCAAATTTTCCTTGGTTTTTCCCCCCCTTTTTTTTAAGGATCAAATGTCCAGTCTGAATGGCAATCCTGCAGAGTTGAGTCTTGTTGATTGATTGATTGATTGAGTTTAGTCTGATAAAAATGACAAAATTACAACACCGAGTACAAGAACAAAACAAAAAAAGTACATTGCCTCAAATGCATCAAAGGATAACCCCAAAAAACCATTAACGGAGACTTATTTCCATCGGCGTCCTTACAGCATTTGCAAATTTTCGTTACAATTAGAACTTAGAAAGAATGAAAGTTAAGAAGTATCAAAAGAATTAAACTAGCAATTCCAACTCTTTTATGCTTACATGAAACTGACCCACGTCTCTTGTTTATATTTCAGTTTGCCGGGAAGAGTTCCATGAACATTGGAGCCAAGAAGATTCCAGCCATGTTACGTATGAGGCTATGGCTCGGACTGGAGGGAGACTCGGAACAATTCCAGCTGGGAATGACCGATGCTTCTATCGCCGTCTTTGCTGAAACAGTGAGATTATTTGTCATTGTTATGTAATGTCTACACCCGGGCCCAATTTTATAAAGCCTGTGAGCTCAAAAACTTGCTAAGCACAGAAAAATCTTGCTTAGCAGAAACTGGTTACCAGCCAATAATACTCCATAAAGTTTACATTGCTGCGTCTGGTGCCCCACTCATTTTTTGCTGAGCAAAGAAATTTGCCTAGCAGTATTTTCTGCTTAACAGCTTTTATGAAATTAGGTCCAGTACATCAAATTGTGTCAGTCAATATTTCCCCTGGCTACTGAATTGGGTGAGGTGGTGAAAATTCAAATTGATCATTGAAGCAAAATTTACTCAGCCTGCAAACTGACAAGAATTCAGCGCTCTCACCAATGTGCGGTGACTCCATCTACATATCCAAATTGTGAGTTTTTGATACAAAAAGTGCAAGGAAAAATCTCATAAATGACACAAAATGAATATTTTTTCGATAAGTATTTCTTTTGTTGCAAATCTTTACACTGAGGTGGTGATAATGGCAAACAAACGAGAGCCTGGAGTTTGCTCCAAAGCGCTCCAAAGCGAACTAAATCAAAATCTTTCAGAGCAATTTGTGAGCTATGTCATTGAGATGACACATTATAATTATTACTGACATTGTCATCTTGTGAGGTTTGCAGAGACACTATGTACGTGAAAACTCTCTCTATGAGTTGTGGTGGTTCTGAAGAAAAAAAACGGTGGTTTGACAACTTGATGTTTCAATCAGTCTGATGCAAAGTTTTAAATCCTACTCATGAACATGGTGTTACCGCAAACCTCACTAGATTGTATTCCCACCATGCAAAGTTTCAAATCCTACTAACCTTGTTGTTGTATATGGTGTTTCACAGTATGAGAATCAGATGAGCATCCTTGGCAACTGGACAAGCAGAGCATTGCCAAGACCCAAGTTTTCTGATGTAACGGGCAAGGTAGGATGTGATTTGAAGTCCACTGTAATTTAAAAAAACACCAGTTGTGTTTTTATGTAGGTCTTCAGGTTGTGTACAACCTTCCATATTATTTTCAGTATAGACCATAGACGTGGAACACGGAGAATGCTGAGCTCACTGTTTTCTGTGACTGCTGCGTGAAGGACGCAAGATTAAACCAGTTGCCGCTGGGATTCTCTTTTTTTGTCCCGTCCCCCTGGCGGGATTCTTCTGGCGGAATTGCCGGAATCTTTTTTTCTTTGAGGGTACCGCTGGCATAAAAGAAACTCTGACTTGACAATGCTAAGAGAAGAGAGATTCTCTTTGTTGGATCGTCCGTTTTGTATTTCTCGGCCGAGAAAATGTCAAATTCAAACAGCGTGAACTGCAAAACATCGGTCGTTACCTACGGCATTGGAGTGGCACTAAACGAGGAACCGCAGCTCGATTACCGGCTCAATCTGACTTCCTCCATTCAGCCAAAATACAATGAATGAACAATAATGGAAGCCTGCTTGATGCCTCAAAATCCCCTTCTTGGAATGAAAGGACAAAGGTCTAGAATCGGGGATTACACAAAAAAGGCCTCTCAATGGCCACAAAATACAAGTAAATGCACAACCTTTTTTGGGTCCTTTTATGGGTGAATCGAAACGTTAGATGGTGTATGCGTAGTCTGTGCACGCTCTGCAGTTCAATGACTGGGCGAGCGACCTTTGCTCCGGTGGTCCGAAATTACATAATGGTGTCGCAAGACGGCTTCAGTTTCCTGGCGGGGGAAACATTTACTTGTAAACAGGACATCCAGCACCAACTGGTTAACAGATGTTAAACTAACATCTATTAAAATCAGTGCGGAACCCGCTGCTGAAATATAGGATTCGAACTGCCTCTAGCTACCAGGCAAACTGGATGGGTCTAGTTGGTAAGACAACTGCTCTAGATTGGCAAAGGTCGTGGGCTCGAATCCCACCCGAGTAATGTGTCTGTGGATATACCCAGTCAGTTTTCTTTGTGGTTTGTACAAAGGCTGTCAGCTAGTGGTGATATTTTGGAAGTTTGAGTCTTTAATGTTCTGAATTTGTTTTTGTTCTAAATAGCTGAAGTTGAAGAAGGAAAGCTTCAAAGAACCAGAAGGGTGGCGCTGGGATGGTGACTGGTTTGAAAGCCCAGAACTCAGGTAAAATACAATTTTTTAAATTTTATTTTCAAGAGTTCACGTTGCTTTTCACTTTACACCGTACATTGTAGGAGAACTTTTGTTGTGTAGCACCCAAGTAGATCCTTGTCATTTGATTGGAGGATTGTAGGTCACGCGGCATACATTAATCAAACCATTACGTGGCCTATTTCATAAGAGGGTAATTTGGTTCTATCACCGTGCATTTTCGTCCCATCCTTTTTTATTATTGCATGCTGGACCACACCATGTGTTATACGAAACCAGTACAAAATGCCCTCATTACATAGCCTACATCATGGCCTAACCCTAACCCCAACTGTACATTTTGGTACTATTTACTGTACATTTGGTATTATAACACCTCTTCCTTTGATTCTATCTGTTGATTGGCCGAACGTGCGTCACGTGGTGTTGTGTATTTTTACTATCACACTGCACACCGACCAAAAGAACTATCAAATGGTACTATCCAACGACAACCTCGAACCCGGTGAAACGATCAAATAATACGTGCATTTGAAATACGATATGAGAACGAATGCAGTGTGGTACCCCACTTTCTTTTTGTCAAAATTTCCTGTCAGATTTTATACAGTTGTTTGAAGACTGATATACGCACAGTTGTTTGACGAATATTACCACAAAATGGATGAAATTGAGGTGTTATAAAACAAATATTGACTGCTTTATCTCGTGGCGTAGTAAAACTAGTCACTCTCGGTGATCCCCGGAGCCGCCTATCTTCCCTCGGCTCCGCCTCGGGAAGATAGGCTGCTCCTGAGATCACCTCGAGTGACTAGTTTTACTACGCCACTCGAAGCAGTCAATATTTGTATACTATTTACCGTCATTTTTGTCCCATCCTTTTTTTTACTATTTGCATGTTAGACCACACCATGTGATATACGCACCAGTGCAAAACGCCCTCGTAGAGGATGCCAGAATACAATCTTGTACAGTTTGTTTGTTCTTATAGTTTCATCTGCCAATCAAATGACAAATGACAAATCAAAATGTTATAAGTTTAACCAGTGGCGTAGCGGGGGACCAGGGTCCATTTTTTTTAATGCACTACATGTATCTAGATTTTCTGTTGGGGGCTCTGGAAAATTTTTGGGGTTGTGCCTCCCCCCCCCCCCCCTTTACGTGGTTACGCCACTGAGTTGAACAGAACATTCCATCTTTCAAACTCACAAAAATATTCTCACCATTGCACTCATAGACATTCGTTATTTGTTTTAATAACGGAGATTCAACTTGTTGGTTTACCTGTTAGTCTCTTGTATGATGCCGATGCTGGGATGTCCAAGTTCTTGGAAGATGTATATGAACATGAATCCAGAAACATTCCTGGTGGCTACTGGGGACAGTCATCTGTTCCATTCACCAATGTGGTAAGTCAATAGTTATAGATAAGTGAAAAGTCCACTGTTACTCACGCTACGTTGATTACTGATATCAGAATTCTAGTTGATAGATTATAGGGGTAAGTCCACTGTTACTCACGCTACGTTGATTACTGATATCAGAATTCTAGTAGATAGATTATAGGGGCAAGTCCACTGTTACTCACGCTACGTTGATTACTGATATCAGTATTCTTGTAGATAGATGATAGTGACAATTTCACGGCTACTCAAGTCACATTGACCACTAATATAAGAATATCTGTAGATAGATGTTCTAGATAAATAAATAGTTTACTATAGAAATTGTTGTCATAGCCACAGGCTAAATTTCAGCAATTGCAGAAACGGAATTTCAGAACATAAAATATGATTATTCAAATTGTGCTACATTTGGCAGAAAGGGGATGCTTGTCCATCTCGCGAGGAGTTGAAACCACCAGAGGGCTGGGACTGGGAGGATGCATGGCAGCAGGACATCAACAGAGCAGTGGACGAAGAAGGTACGATTGCGTCAGTTCAGAAAACATATCAGTGCAAAGACATTGTGTCAACAAAAGTGGTCCTTACAAGACACAAGTGTTCGAATTGCAAGACTGTCACGTCTTGCTACACACATACCCAACAGCCAAGAAAAATATTGATAGATTAATGATGGATACTTAAAAAGCTTGGAATACTGTAACAAAGGTGGCCCGGACATTCCACTACTGAGTGTGCACAAAGCAAGCACACACTCTTACATATGGTAGTAACGGGGTCCTCCTATTGTTGTTCTATTATTCCCTTTTCTGAAGAATTCCTCTGTGGGGTAGCACTAGAACAAAGAAAACCTTGTTGGGTAGCATTGTTCTATTGTGTAAAGTACCCCGCAAGTTGGTGAGTGTAAGGGCATGGCGTCTAACGCTTTGTTTCACCCACACAAAGAGGAAACTTGGTCTTAAATATTTTGCAGATTTTCAATCGTCATGCAGGGGTAATTGTGTAATCCCCATTTCCAAACCTTTGTCCTTCCATTGCTTTCCATCAGGCTTCCATCATTGTTTATTCATTGTATTAACACCTCATTTTAGGTAAGTCAGAGTGAAGCAGGGATCTAGCCGTGGTTCGGGTTTAGTACCAATCCTGTGCCGTAGCTTGCGGCCAGGGTTTTGCAATTCATGATACATGTATTTGACATTTTCTCGATATAGAAAAACAAAAATCCCGGTGCTTTAACGAGAATTTTTGTTCTCTTGGATTTTTCAAGTCAAGGTTTCCTTGTTCCAGCGGTACTCTCAACGAAAAATGAGTCAGTCAATTTTGAGAAAATAATCCCGTCAGGCTGGACGGGAAAAAATGAAAGATTCCTGGTGGCAGCTGGTTAAGTGTCTTGCTCAAGAACACAAGTGTCAAGATCAGGAATCGTTGAGTCCGCTAGATGTCTCGTCCGAAGCATGGGGGCTTGAGGTTGAGAAGCCCTATCATGTACTGCATACAAAATCAAGATGACATTTTGATAAGTGATTGATGTTCTTGATAGGTTTTGAGTACTGCGTTGAAGCTACCATGGCAAGCTGGGGAGCTGTAGAGAAGACATATCATCTGTGTCGACGACGTCGCTGGGTACGAACAAGAATCCTCGTGGTGGATCCCAAGTCACTGCAAGTAAGTCACATCATCGACATTTAAATAAAACATCACTGGTTAAATTCATTGATATCCTCTGGTTATTAGTAGACACGTTATAACCTTTGATAATTTCATGAAGTTTAGATGCTAACTTTTTTTTTACGGGAGATTGACCGGCAGCTAGAGGCAGTTTGAATCCTATACAGTGCTTAACATACATCAGTGTATGGGTAAAAATTACAACAAATATTGCAAAAATTAACATCTATTAAAAAAAAAATAATATCTATTACAAAAAATAACATCTATTATAATGGTCGCGGTACCCGCTGCCAATAGGATTTTAACTGCCTCTAGCTGCCGGGCAGTCTCGACAGTCTAGTTGGTAAGACATTGCTCTAGAATGGCGGGGGTCGTGGGTTCGAATCCCACCCGAGGAAAATGCCTGTGAATATTTTTTCACAGGACTCGGGGAAAGTACTGAGTATACAGTGCTTAACACACATCGGCGTATGGGTAAAAATTACAACTAATAAGGTCTATCCTGTTCTTAAGTGTGATGTAATTCCATTGTAAGCCACGCCCACTTCATCTGGCTCCACTGATTACCAGAAGCTCATAGGAGTTGCATTGAACTAGTTTTCTTGGATGATTAATGCAAGAAAAGTAAAACAAAAGTGCACTTGGCTTTTACATACGTTCTTTAAAGACTGTAGGTCTTCTCAAAGTTAAAAGTTTCTGTCATGAGAAATGCCTTGGAAAGATGAAATGGGTGATTTTGGTAAAATTACACACAAAAGTAGGCCAGCTTCGGAGGTGGAAGTAGCCAAAACTTTGGGCATGCAGCAGATACGCATACATGTGAAGCAATGACATACCAACATCATAGTGCTAAAATTGACAACTGATCTTAAATAACATGAATCACATTTGACATTTTATCAATGCAGAAGAAGAAGAAAGACGTCGGAAGCTGGGAGTACGCTCCGCTCTTCAACATGAAGTTCCACGCTAAAGAGCGCAAAATGGACTTGGTACGTCGCAAGCGGTGGCATCGTAAGATGGTGGCAGAGTCGCCAGGTGCAAAGGCTGTATTCTCCATGGGACAGGTAAAGTGTTAATATCCAAGCCCCCTCCCTCTGGTGGAAATGCCATCATTACAACATCCCTCTTAAAATCTGCATCCTCATTTCAGGTTTTTTTTTTCAGCAAGTGTGTTAACTTTAGCCAAATTTTGAACTCTGCTGAGACTGATTGTAAGTACTTTTCAGGCGTGTGATTTCTCAGGACTTTGCCTGATTTCAGGAGTTTGGCAAAAACCCCATTGAATCTACAAATGTTTGTGAAAGAGGTAAAGCTGTGACCAAAGGGAAAGTACAAAATGGGTCCAAACCTTTGTATTTCCGATGATGCACTGAACTCGCTTGTATTTATGATATCTGCTCTGGCATGTGTGGGGGTTGTGTTCGAATCCCACTCGAGTAGTTTACCTGTGGAATTTTGTTCGCAGGACTCGGGAAGCTCTGAGTGTACAGTGCTTATCACACAATGGTGTAGGGTAGCTCCTCTCTCCCCCCCCCCCAAAGCAAAGAAGAGTACAGTGAAGTGAACCCAATTTTGAATATTTCTAAAATGTTAATTTGACTAAAATGGATGGTTTGATTTCAGGATGATGAAAGTGGTGATGATGAGGAAAGCAAGGCCTGCCTGTCTGCTCCTAGAATGTTCATCAACTTCAACCGTAAGTTACAAATATTAAACATACAAAAACTGTTAATTTACAAAATTCTCCTTGACCAATCTCCTTCATATCTGGTTGACTTAATATATTACCAGGGGACCAATAGTCCCGATGCATACAGACACCGACTCTGCTCATCAGCCGATCAGACATGGTTTTCTTTTCCTAAAACAAGGAGGAACTCCAGGGGATAGCTCATTCGCCCCGGCTGTCCCCCGCCTGTGGAATGAGCTTCCTGCCTGTCTGAGAGAAGCAGTCTCATTGCCTGTATCCAAACATCTCCATAAGACATTCTTGTTTCAGGATTAATTCGTTTACATTGCACTTTCGGCTCCAAAATGTCATCACTTACCAACAGGACAGGTGTTATTTGGAAGCTCTTATTCTCATCAATTTGATGAGCAAGTAAATCAAGTTTTGAGTGTTTGCAGGAAGCACCTGGTTTTGGAATGGAGCGTCACATTATATGCGAGCTGAATCTTAATACTCAATTGTGTTTATTGTCGTAGAAACCAACAAGTATCAACTACGTGCATACATCTACCAGGCCAGGGACCTGACTGCAGCTGACTCCGACAGCTTCTCTGGTATGTACATTTATTACTCATGCCCGGCCGGTGACCTCAGACCAGTTTGAATCTTGTTATTGGCACCGGGTACCGAGTAAACTGGATTCCAACTGGCCTCTCGTCTGCTGTCACACTAAGTGTTCTTACTGATGGACCCTTTTTGGGTATTTTACACAAAGAAACAAAGGACCCCATAAGGTTTTCTTTGTTCAACTTGGACCCACTGAGGAATTCTTTAGAAAAAGGAACAATAGACAGGACCTTGCAAACCTGATCCGCAAGTTTCCGTGGTCTAATGGTTAAAACAACTGCTCCACAATGTTGGGGGGGGGGGTGTTCAAATGTTCTTGAGCAGCCTGTCAATTTCTGTTTTCTTTTTTTCCCCACAACTTTGAAACTTTGAAAGCGCCGAGCATGCAGTGCTTATCACACTTCGATGAAAGGGTAAAACCAACATATTTTCTTTGTCCTGATACAATTATTCATTAGATCAATTACTATTATTAGTATTAATAATTTCTGGTAATGAAATCAAGGATGCCTCAAATGGAACTTAAGCACTGTAAACTCGGAAGCCTGAGGAAACCTGAAGACAAAGGTGCTGCAACGAATCAGAAACACCAGGGTAGACTCCTACACTTCCATAATTGTCCGAAGTTCTTTTACGAGTACTATTTAATTATATGTAGATAATCGAATTATAAGTGGATAATCTAATTAAATGGGATAATCTCTCTGTTTCTCTGTAGATCCCTTTGCTTTTGTGAGCTTCCTCAACCGAAGTCAGAAGACCGAAAGGATCAAGAAGACTCTCTGCCCACATTGGGATCAGACATTGATCTTTGACGAGATCGAGATACCGGGAGATCCTAACATCCTGGCTACTGATCCACCAGATATTGTTATAGAAGTCTTCGATGAAGATACATTCGTAAGTCATTCAGTTCTCATTTTAGGAAATTTTTCTTTTTGGATCATCATTTGTGGAGAAACAAGAACATATTAAGTGTTGTTAATGATATATGCATGTAGTCTTACAGTGTGGAGAAGTATGGATTTAAACATTAAAAAAGAAAAGCTCTAAAGGGAAAATAATAAATTCAACTTTTGTACCAACTGAATTCCAAGTTAAAACCTGGTGTACATATTGTCAGTCGTGCCACGACAAATGGTGCTCCACAGCCAAAATTTGTTTGGAGAAAGTCGCAGTTGAAGTTGAACTATTTTTCAAACTGCTATTTCAGAGACTGCTTAAAATACTCGACTTCAGCAATGGCGGCAAATGCAAGGGGGTCTATTAGTAATGATTATTGACTTACATATCGACATACATTATCGCCATCTTGACGCCATCTTGGAAGTAGAATGGTGACAAAACAATGGCATCGCACAGCATACAGTACACAGGATATGCTAATGACCTCTAGTAATGACCAATGAAATCACTTGTTCTTAATCCTCGGTTATCTTGTTCATGTTGGACTACTACAGGGTAGCGATGAGTTCATGGGTCGTGTCGTGATGAAGCCGATGGTGAAGCTAGACAGCGCTGATCAACGTGTAGCTAGACTGGCCTGGTATACTCTGTGTAAAGGAGAAGGCACTGCTGGAGAACTCCTGGCCTCCTTTGAGCTCTTCCTCATGGTACATCATCATTATCATTTTGATCTTTTAAAGCCCCAAACGTAAATGTTCACAGATTTACATTTACATGGTATCATGGATAATGATGGTGGAAAACTTTCCTTGAAATATTTCTGCCTGAAGTGTTATCGTTTCTAAATAATAAATGAAATAAGATCTAAAATCAGTTTTTTCGTCTCAGTGAGATGAAAACTCTGCCTATAAGAATGCGTACAAAAAGGCTGCATGCATTTGTACCATCTTCTCGCAAATGAAACAACTAAATGAGCTGACATTTTCACAGGTTGGGTTAATTACAAATATCTTGATTTGTGCAAAGAATGGAAACATTTACAGACTCTTTACCAATGTTGAGCAGGGGCTTTAAACCAAGTAGGCTGTGCAAAGCTCATTATAATACGGACGGGCAGTTCCACGGTGACTCATTTATCACAAGTTTATTGAATTTAGTAACTTGATATATTGCGTTACATTTCAAGTCAAGAAAACCATTCAGACAGCCAGCTTTGGGATTCTTGAGGTCACTGTATCACATAGACTGATTATTAGAAGTCAATGTTAACGAGCCACCATGAAATTGATATGATTGTAAACAGTCGGCAAACACAGACCTTCATTGTTTCTTAAATATATTTTCAAATTTTTAGAGTAGCACCCCCTCCCCCAGCCAGCCTGTATTTTATTATTATAATTATAACTTTCTGGTCATAAAACCAAGGAACCCTCAAAAGCGACAGCACTGTGACCTTTAGGCCTGAAGATACCTGTGTAGAAATCTCAGTTTTAGATGTGGAAAGAAAACTCCAGCTGGGGGATTCGGACCGAGCTCCACGGAGGCGAAAGGCAAAGACTAGGCTGTGAACCTAATCTCCCAATTCTAATTTCTAATTGTTCATAAATGTTATAATTCCAGTCAGAGACATCTGATTTGCCGTTCATGCCACCATCCAGAGGAGATCTGTTCTTGGTTCCCAATGGCATCCGTCCTGTTATGCAGAAGACTGGTGTGGAGGTGAGTACATCTATATACCTTCATAGTCAATGACATCTTATAATAATAACAGGGGTAGAAATAGGCACCTGACATACTGGGGCTAATTTTAGCCCCTGGGTATGAATAAAAAGGCCGGGCCCAGGGGCTATCCTCCAGGGACCAGGGGCTTTGTCTGAACTTTAATTTTGCAAAATACAAGTTGATCTCTCACATACTACTGTTATATGCATACTGTCGATGACAATGCGATGACAATTCTGTGTAAACATCTAGCAGTTTGTGCACCAGCGATGTCCCTAGCGTGCATGCGTAGATCCGTCTAGTCTTGAGTGAAGGCGTTTTGTCATAATGCATTGATTGGTATATTTCAATAGAGGGTGCTCCTTACCATTCTTTCTCGTTGTTTTGAAAGCGCCCTCTAGCGTTCAATATCTCAAACATTTAATGTAACACGCGAATTAACGAGATAACAAAGACTATGAGCCTGTAAATTCTTGCAAACGATGCTCATGGCGCACGGATGATGTGTATTCTGCATTGCGTACATCGTGTGATCGCAGTGCTCTGTGTTTCGGGGCAGTTTCGAGTGAAGTTTTTGAAGAAAAAAAAATTCTTTTCCGTTTTGGGTAGCGTCTAGACTAATGTTTATTACAACTTTTTTTGTAAAGTTCCTTTGCTGGGGTGTTCGCAACATGAAGAAGTTTCAACTGTCATCAGTGACATCACCGTGCATCGAGTTTGAAATCGGCGGCAAGATCATCTCATCTAAAGTCATCAAGAACACCAAGAAGAACCCTAACTTTGACTCTCCACTGCTCTTCATGCAAGTGGTAAGCTGTTAACTGTTTAAGCACTCCCACAATAAATTTAACAGCCGAAGAGAGAAATCTTTCATTAAGAAGAAAAAATCCATTTCGTTGTTTTACTAAGGGAATAAAAGAGTGGCGACGAGGTCTTAATCGGTCGTTTAAAACAGTCAGTGTTGTGGCCAGTGTGATGTAAAGGCCCGAGCTGAAGGCAAGGGCCTTTATCGCATGGCTGCGACACTGTAAGGTTTTAAACGGCCGATTAAGACTGAGTCACTAGTCTTTTATTCCCATTCATAAATGCCCGTTTACTGTTAAGAAATAAAATGTCGAAAAAACTCAGAGAATGACACAACAGACCTTGCTCGCTTTGCAATGATTTTTCTGTAATGTTGCGTTCAGGAGCCCAGCTTTGCCAATGGGTCTGTTTTGCGCCTCTTCATATAGTGTTAGAGTATCAAAGCAGGGCACCAGACTAAAATAACTGGTCTTAAACAGCTCCAACCTTGTCTTTATCAGCCGTTTAATACCAGGTAAACACAGTCATGTGACCACCATTCAACCAGTAGGAATGCCTGAACTGTCTTTGGGCATTTACGAATGCTGGATAATATTTTGATTTGATTGAAACGCTAGGACCTGCCCAAAGAAGAGTTGTACACTCCTCCAATCAACGTCAAAATTCGTGACCATCGTGCCTTTGGACGTAAACCCATAGTAGGCGTGGCAGTCATCAAGAAGCTGGCCGAGTACCGTGTCACTCCAACCCTCACCAATGGCACATCGCCTGACCAACCCACTGAAAATGGAGGTTTGTCCCTTTCCTTTTCTACTTTACAATTCATCTATCCATACATCACACATTTGTTGATTTGTCATCTCTCTTGGTCGGTATCATTCATTTTTTAAATTTTTTATTTTACATCCTGGCCTCAGGATGACTGAATTGTAACCTTTGCTAAGATCATCATGTAGGGTTTATGCTGCTGCTAATTCTTTCCATTCACGGTCGGCTTTTTTAACGTGCTTGCCTTTAAAGTGTGCATTAATTCTGTAGCATTTATCTACTGATACCATACATATTTGCAAAAATTGACCAGGTGTGGATTTCACAAAGCGCTAGGACTAGTTTTATCTCAAGTTCAGACGAGTAACTAGTCCTAACTTATAGGACTAATCATAACTTGGGACTAGTTTTGTGAAATCAATCCCAGATCTTAGGCCGTGTCTGCATTGATGGTTTTGGCTATGGGCAGGGTCCAATTTCATGGCTCTGCATACCATAGAGTTCTGCACTTACGTCTCATGGAACCATGCGCTTTACAGGGCGCCGTAAGTGCAGAATTCTGTGGTAATGCGGAACTCTGTGGTAAGCAGTGCCATGAAGGTGGGCCCAGACTGCTGAGTCTCTTCTTCAACGTTGCCTCCTGCAGCCAACGACCATACCTACAGCCGATGTTCTTTAAATTTAAATATGGCCATACAAAATTAGGGAGAAGTATTTAACCAAAGTGACTTTATAAACCTTCGCAAAGCAATGTGGAGAAATTTGAGTTTATGAATTACGTTGTTTGGTCCTTCTACTCTGCATTTCGCAATACTCTGCATTTAGGCAGAAGTTGTAGTGTATCCACCTAATGCAGTAGTGTGAAAAAAAATCTGTGCTGGCTTGTCCGAGCTAGTTGGACAGTAGAACGATCCATGTAGCCCCGCCCCCTTACAAGTTGACAAATCACAGCCTTGGCTACGCCACCGAAAGTCCGACAAAAGTCCGACAAGATAAAATCCTATTGGAGAATGTAAACATGTGTGCACGTACTTATAGCATGCACGTTCATGTCGTGCAGTGTGACATTAAAGCCAATGCTGTGAGTGGTCAATATGTTTAGGGGCGGGGCTTAATGAATCGGCCAATTCGTAAATTTCAGTCACAAAAAAATAGCTAGCAGGGAAGCTGTACCAAGTGATAATCCATGACTGATTGTTTCATGATATGGCCCAGCTGAGGCAACTATCTGCCTGATACCATAGTGAGTAGAGTCTGGATGTTCCCTGGCTTGTCCTAGCTAGTTGGGAAGTGGTAGACTTGTTAGGTGGGAGGAAGTAGTAGATGATAATCCGTCATGGATTGTTTCATGATATGGGACATAGGCCTGGCTGAGGCAACTGCTAATCTAACTTCTTGCAATTAACACTGATGCTACCTACACATCTACCACATGCACAAACAATGAATGGTGTACACTAGGGATCACATCTTCGGCTCAGAGCAGAAAGGACTTGTAGGACTTACAAAGACTCAGTCGGCTCAGAGCAGAAAGGATTTATACCTCATTGTGCGTGTATGTATTATAAATCCTTTCTGCTCTGAGCGGACTGGGGTCTTTCTAGGTCCCATAAGTCCTTACAGCTCCTGAGCTGACGACATGCACAGCTTTGTGAATGGCCGAGACTAAAACTAAAAGCCAGGCACTCAGTGCATGACATGAGATGCTCTGCCGCGATGCCCACTTGAAGAATCTTCGCTGGTCAAGGAGACTCGCTACTGTGGACGCGGTAGTTTTTATTACAAGAAGTTAAGGTATTTGTTGTTAGTGCCCGTATGGCTGAACTCTTTCACTCCATTAAGTCCATTTATGGCTGTACGCGCACAACTCAAATGTACGGCAAAGCCATTTATGGCCTCAATTTTGAACAGTAACAAATGACAAACAAAAACAGTTTTGTCCTTGCGCGTGCAGAAATTCCGGAGTCAAAGAGTGTAATTGAAGTATAATTACTTGTCCGATTGTACATGTTTAGTGAATGAATTCTTATCAGGGCACTGTTTTCAACAAACTGACAATGATGTGATGTTAGGAATGGAGTGTCTGGCTTATAACTCTAGCACTTTCTTTTCTGACGTTCAAGTAATGCAGTTTGTCATAATGCTAATGACTTCTTATAATACAATATTGCACACATATCCCAGTAGCCAGATCAAGGTGCTGTTCATCAGGCATACTCAGACCGTTCCTCAAACTTTCTCAACTCCCTGGGGAGCGTACAACCTCAAGCTGCTTAAATTAAGGCCGAGGGGTTAATGCAACGTAACACTGTCTCAGCCTGCTCAGGTTCCCATTTATATACCTGGGTAGAGTGAAGCAATAATGGTTAAGTGCCTTGCTCGAGGACATTAGTGTCATGACCAGGACTCGAACCCATATAACTCCATGGATTAGTAGAAAGCAGGAAATGCCATCATTTCAACCAACTTCTTAAGATCTGGGTCCGAGTTTCAGACTTTTATCGTCAGCGTTGACTCTCACCCCTGTTGAAGTGGCTACGTTCCAACTTCACGTCGTTAACTTAAAAATGTTCCGCCACTTGTGTATAGATTTGACTGACTATGTTAACTTCAAAGGCCAAATTGATACGTCTGGTGGCCAAACAGCCAAACGTCTGGTGGCCAAACAGCCAAATTACATGTATGTTACAATTAAAAAGTACAAAGAAAAACAGCAGCAGGAATTATAAAATTAAACAAAAGCTTAACAAGTTAAAAATGGCATATTAAACATTATTAAACAATTTTAATTATTGTTAAAGATAAGTCAC
Organism: Marthasterias glacialis; assembly: GCA_911728455.2. Lineage (NCBI taxonomy): Eukaryota > Metazoa > Echinodermata > Asteroidea > Forcipulatida > Asteriidae > Marthasterias > Marthasterias glacialis. The sequence goes on from OU452231.1 coordinate 9,516,018, forward strand.
TGTTTATACATGTGAGCAGATCGTAATTTAGTCAGTCAAGTTAAAACTCATTTACTTGTAACAGCATCTTGAATTGATCCACACGTAAACAGTTGTAACTATCTGCAAAGGAAAAGTTAACACTCTCCCGCAGGAAAGTTACCCCGGCACAAAACAAAGTCCATTGCAAACACCGCTTTACAGGAAGCAGGCTTCTTGGTTTTGTTGGTACTGTATGGTGTCATCTGTGAGCCTTACCCCCAAAGTTATTCCCTTTTACTCGTCAACTCAACGTAAATAACAATCTTCTCGGAAATATTTTAACAAACAGGCAACGTTTGCTGTTATAACCTTGCCTTGCAGACGACCTTGTTGGCTCATTTTTGGTGGGGTATGTTCAATGTAGTCATAAACCAATTCACCAGACGTCGTCACCCACAATCAATCTTGGTTGCGCCATTTTGGAATCGGATTCCCAGCGAGTTACTGTGCAGGGCGCCTTTTAAGAGACGCACGCAGACATGCAGTCTGTCTCCCAAAATGGCAGACAATAATAGTTGCATGTGACGTCAGTACAAGGGTCTACATGATTGATAGTATGCAGATTAAACAGTACTATTTCTGAAGCACAACAGCTTGATTTCTTTTCTTAGAATAAAGATGATCAACAATAGACCGATCCATAAGGCCCCGCCTACCTTAGCAACTGCCTAGCAACGGCACATGGTATGACTTGCCACGATCGCAGCGGTGGTTCAGTTGCAGCCACACACACGTATCGGATACACACACATGCATGGTTGTCGTGAACAGTATGGATTTAGTTCCGTGGCCTTTTGAGCAGTGCCTTTGAGTACACAGAACAATGCAGACAAGAACACTGTTAAACCACTTCTACCTGACTGTACAGGGACCACTGCTGTGGGGTTTGCACCACCAGAAATATGACACAACAAAAATTAGTACATTTATTTGTGCTGGTGTGTGTCAGAACAGTGGCAGCAGGTCGTTTACTTTTCTAATGGGATTTTAACGTGTCAGACCTTTGTTGGACTTTCAATGGTGTTGTCAAGGCTGTAATTGGTCAATACGTTAGTAGGCGGGGCTTAATTGATTGGTCAATTACAATGTTTACATTTCACTTCATCATCTAAATCATAAGAAAAGATCTTCTTGAAGAAATTTCAAATTTTGTGCATAATAAACATGGGAAAAGTGGGACCAAAACTCTCAAATAAAAACAAATCTTTGCCGGACACTCGACGTGTAAGCCAAGTGGAGTGTTGAAGCTTAGATTGATTTCATACTGAAGGTCAGACAATGCAACTAATGTGACGCCCCACGCCAAAATCAGGCTGTTCTTGGAAGTAGTGAAATGGCGTTAATAGTGAAGATATCCGAAACACCAGCCATGACACCATTGTGATGCCTTAAACATTCTATTGACCCAACTCACTAGACGGTTGCGCCATTTTTTAGTCTGTTTCCCTGTGTGTTATACTGTGTAGTGCACATTTTAGGTGATGAGCGCCTGGTTGTAGGCCTAATTAAGTGTTATTTGAAAGCTCTTATCCTCATCTGTTCAATGAGTGAATAACCCCAGTTTCGAGTTTGGGCGGGAAATTCTTGGTTTTGGCATGGAACGTCTTATAACGGTTTTTCCACTTATCTGGGGTTTCATGAGCAATATTAACACCTTAACTTCCTCACTCGTGAACATTTCATACTAAAAATGTTGATGTTCGCTAAAATGTTTGTGTAATTGTGAAGAATTCGCATTTATGCTCAAATTGGTCAACGGCTGACAAATGCAGAAATTGTGGAAAATCTTTGATAAACGGACAAGAATAAAGTGGTTAGAGTTGCAAAACGTTTATATTTTAGTTTCAGATGATGGGTCATCTGGCCAGGATTTATCGACAGCTACAGATGGCCCACAGGAGGACACCAAGCTTCTGGATGGAAAAGGTTGCCGATGATGACACTTTTTATGTGCTGTAGTTATTTTATTTTGCATTATGCATGTCCGTGGTTTTTAGCCAATGATTGCGATTTTGTAGTTAATGGAGAATGACGATGGTTGGAGTGTTCTTTTCTCACAGTTTCCTTAGGGTTTGTGCTGTTGTCTTGTGAATCAGGACCAGTTCATGATAGTTACCAGCTGATTATCGTGAATTAGCATTATAATCAGTGGCGTAAATCTGGGGGATGATTTTGACATTTTGAGTCTGCGGCTGTAAAGAGTTTTGAAAGGGGTGCAAAAATCAAAGCAGCAACAAGCTGACCCCATCGGCAATGAATCACAGCAGAAAATGTGGTTAATGCGGGCTCAGAAACGTTGGTCTCAAGGAGACTGGAGTAGGAGTCTTTGTGTGACTCAAAGAAGTGTTGGTGCCGTGTCTGTACATGCACTTTAATGTCACTGCTGATGGGAAATCCCGAGGAGCCCCCGGTCCCAACAAATAGAGGGTATAACATCCCGCATCCCCCGGGATTTACGCCCAGAAGTATAGGGATCAAACAAGTTTAATATATAGGGCTTCTCTTTACCTATTGCAAAACTCTTCATCGTACTAACTAGCTGTTACGTTACCAGCTCGCACAACATCTCCAACATGACAGTCAAGAAAACGCCCACGAGGGACATGATGGATGCAAAGCATTCTCTCACTCATGCTAACCATTCACACATTTGTAAACTGACATACAAATACCAATACACTGGACAATATGAATGTAACTTTCCCTCATTTCATATAACCTCTGCATACTAACTGCATTCCCAAAACACTAATGGTTCACGGCTTGAGCATTTTCTGATTAACCTTCTGACAGTGTGTTGATGCTATCTGCATGCAAACCACTCGGTATTAAACATGATGAACCTCACAAATGTATAGTTGCTTAATGCTGTAGTTTAATTTGTGCAGAGGCTACTGGATTTCCATAAATGGGAATGCATGGATAACTAACATCACTAGCATGTACCTCCCTCCCCCCTTATCAAGATGATTCTGTGTCTACTTCTCAGAGTTGTATGAGTCGTGACTCGTGACTCAAGTCCGACTTGAGTCGCTTTTTTGATGACTGGGACTTGGACGAGGACTTGAACACAACTCTGCTACTTCTCACAAACGATGTGAAAGAAGCCTACATGTACCATTATAAAACACTTTGAAACCATTGCTTGGGCTTGGGCACCGGCTCAGGCTTGGGCACCGGCTTGGGCTGTAGCCGGCTGTTTGAAGTCTAGTACCAAGAGCCACATTTTCAAAATAACTGGCAGAGCCTATGCCGGAGTCCAAGCTAAAGGTTTCGAAAAGGTTCCATATAAATGAGTAGCCATCGCAAACTGCTTAATAGCGATTCAAGAAAAGTACTTGAATATATGTTTATTTCCTGATGTATGTTGACTCGAGTTGATTGGTCTTTGTTGTTGTGGGCAGTTCGCTTCTATCAAAAGGAGCTCATCAGGTCTAGAGTGATGGACTCTAAATGGTAACTGTTAGATGCGATCTCGCTTGACCTCATCAATGAGGATCACTCAAGAGTTCTATATAACTCAATGGGATCAATATTGATGAGGTCAAGCGAGGCCGCGGCTACCAGTTGCCCTGTAGAGTCAACCGTTTGAAAGTAGTTTGGGGGTTTTAGAGAAAGTTAACGCATGTTTTTTGCTCTGTGAATTTTGGAAGTGTATGGCTTAGGTTAAAGTTGACAGAACCCATACTCCATGGGTTAACTCTAGTATGACCGCATTCCACTACATACCTGATTCAGAAACAGGAAGAAAAAAAACACCTACCATTCTTGATCGTCGTCCCATTCCAACTTGAGTCGTCTGATCCTGCAATGATCAATGTTTTTGAGAATGAACTTGGATTTCAAGTTTACTATTACCCCTTAGTCCTTAAGGCCTGTTTGCTTACAGGTGATCTGAATCCTCCAATATCCTCCTCTCTTATGTCATTCCACATCAAATGTTTGGACAGACTGGTTTGAATGCCTGACCCAGTGATAAGCAAGTGTTATTCAGGCCTACTGCCCTCAGTCCTCCTGAATCCTTCATTCCGGCAAAGAGGATGTAGAAGGATTTGGGCGGGTAAGAGTTAAGATGTCATGTTAGCATGTAGTTCAGGTTATCCTTGTGTTGCATGGTCTTTGATGTTATGATCACCATTTCTGGGGGCATTCTTATTTTATTTTAGTTGTTTCCTTTGTAGTTCTGACTGCTGATGAACCTGTGTCGGACATTCTTTTTTTGTTTTTGTTTTTTTCTTTTGGTATTGTTCAATTCTGTACCTAGCCATTCAAATAACTGTGGCTCTATAGTGGTATGCCTCTTCTTGTATGAATGAACAATGGTAGTTTAAAACAGAGAAATAGTGTTAGTCAAAGCCGCCTGTTTAATTGATTTTATTTATTTTTAAAATGTTTATCCCCCCCCCCCCACCACCACCATTCAGGAACAGACTGGATTTACAAGATCCTCCTCCATGGGATCTGATCTTGCTTTGGTGACAACCAATTGTACAAGGTCGTGCACTGATCACCCATGTGGTCCCACAAACGTTTGAACGAGAATCAGGTTGGCTTAGCAGTTTCCTCCTTGCCTTTCACCATTTGTGGACCCCGGTTCGAATTCCGCTTTGGACCGGAGCCTTGCATGTGGATTGGGTTTTCAGCTCCTACCTGATTGCGTGGGTTTCCCCCAACTTTGGGGTTTTCCCTCCCTCATTTAAAACGGAATATTTCGGCATCATCTCCTGTTCATCCTGTTGTTGGAGCTTACGCTGTTGGATGTATGATAAATAAATAAATAAAAAACACTCAATTGCCCTTTGACCCAGCTATGCAAAGAGTGTGATTGAAGCAATGCAGTCTCCAGATCGAGATAGACCCATGGCTGGTAGATATTAATTAGTCATAGTAATCATAAAATAGTCATAAGTTAACGCCATCAAAAAATCAAAGTGACATGATTGCCGTGAGATGTTATATTTTTCTGTTCATTCTGTTTCATGTGAGTTAAAAAGAAAAAGAATAATTAGTTTGGATAAAAATGCAAACAATGCTTAACAAATTAGTGTGGATACTGTATTCATTTGCTTTGGCAAAGTGGATTAATTTTAAATTTTGACAGGCCTGGAATTTCATCTTTGAGAGGGTAAGACCATTTTCTTTTTGGAAAAGGCATTTTCATTGTACATCTTTGAGTCTATTGGAGACTTTTAAAGGGTACAAAGGCCAGGGCAACAGAACCCATGACCTGGGTTGCCTCCATGTACTTCCGGGCCTGTTGAGATTTCACCAAAGCGCACCAGTAAAGTAAAGATGGCCACTGCTAAACATTGCCAGGCTTTTCATTTCATTTTCTCTAGACCCACACTTTGGAGAGAGTGATGAAATGGAGCCTGATGTAGTGGCTGCTTTGATGGGCGAGCTATTAAGTGAAAGTGTCAACAAAATAGCTGTGAGCGCACATCACAGAGGTTAGCATTGGCTCAGTCTCCTTTAAGTTGTTGCAAAAAAAACCAAAAAACCCCAAACTAATCACATCTTACACCCACAAGTATTCATGATAATTGTCATCCCGCTAAAACGAGGACTTCTCTCTCTGTTCTTTCCTTGTTTGGACTAGGTTTATTTTACAGGCATGTGATTTATCAGGATTTTTTTAATACTGATTTCAGGATTTTTCATTGGTCTCCCTGCATCTTCAGATTTTCTTGAAAGAGGCAAACTTGCCATCACAGAGATAAGACTTTTCCTTTGTTAAGACCATACCTTCAGATACCTATTTGAAATGATGTAGAGAGTCTGTAAACCTCTAAAATGTAACAATCTGTACATTCAGGGAGCTTCATTCCCACACCAACTAGAGGACATTGTTATCCAATTTTCACGATTTTTTATTTTCATACAATCTCATCCCTTCCCTATTGGGTTTTGTACACAAAACACCCGGATCCTGTTTGTCAAAGTCGCTGGTTTAACAGGTAGACATGCTTAATAACATTAACACTCCTAATGTCTGACCATTCCAAACTGATCATCCAATTGGTTTTGTATAACGGATGCACTGAGCACTATGCCAGCCTGCGTTATATATCATGTGGTGATTGCATATCTACAACGGACGCAGATCATGTGCACATTTGTTCACAGATTGCATTCTCGGCCCAGGCATTTGAATGGTGCCGAATTCTGGTGGTTTGCATCTACACAGTTACAAAGATCATGAATGGTTCTAAATGGTTAATATAATGGAAGCACTGGGATTGTCCACTTCATGCAACATTCCTCACTGGGTTGCACTAATTAAATCACGGGATGAAAAAGGCGTTCAGTGGGTGGGCAACTAGTAAAGTTGATACAGTGTTGTTTTGTTTTTTAGTGTGTGTGTGTGTGTGTGTGTGTGAGTAAACATTGCATACGAAGTGTGGACCTCAGAATAAAAGAGGTCCACACAAGGCAGGGTTCTGTGACCTTCTGTGGACTTGCACACGTCCACACAAGGTTTTTTCTAATAGGGACGTGTACAAAAATGTTCACTGCATGAGAACATAGGAAGGTCCACACAGTGTATGTGTTTGAGTGTGTGTTTAAATCCAAGATTTCAGATTAGTCTTTGAAACAAGTTCTTACAACGACAAGAAATTGGAGATAATTTTCCACTGCTTATATAATTCTGAGCATGCATATATTTTCAACTGAACAATTTATTTACCTGGTGAGTCTGCTGCCACCGTGCATTCCCCGAAAGTCTCCCTTAGCCACAATCCTGGCCAAAATGGTTGGGACACTTGACAATAAACATTCCCTCCCTGTTCCCCCCCCCCTCTCCCCTGGCCCCCCTCCCCCCCCCCAATGTTCTTATGTCATGCTGGAGCTCAAATCGTTCACTGAGAACCAGCAATGACCAACGTCCAGTGAGATTTGGCCAGGATTGTAGAAACGAACTGCATTCTGTAACGAGGTGACACAATAACAGCAACCGTCATTGGTTTGTGTAGTGTCTTGTAATGAACTTCAGCCAATTACAACCAAGTTTCATCTTGGATCTGGTCATGAGGTCATTTATAAAGGGTAGAGGTGGCATAGTACCCTGTGACCCATGCTTAAGATCAGAAATGAGGATTAGGTTTAACAAGGTCAAAATCTCACAATAGACAAATCCCTGAAAGGCCCCTCAGCTAATGACGACAACTCTTATATACATTTTTTGTAAAGATAAAATTAGCTGTTCCAAATTGCTTACCGACCACAAGGAGCTGTTGTATACATGCAAACAACTGTTAATTGATTCACGTTTCGACCCTAGCAGAGTCTTTCTCAAAGGCTAAAATAATGTCTATGCGAAAGACTCTGCTAGGGTCGAAACTTGAGGCCATTGACAATTTTTTGCACATATTTTTCGTCATAGACTTGCATCTATTTTATGTATCACAAAAAGCATGAGCATGTTTTATACTCACAAACGAGGACTCATAGTCACAAAGTTTGCAGCGTTCTTCAAACAGTTGTCCGCTGTCCGAAATGCTAGTTTGCTGACCAGCCAAAACTCTGTCCAAGTGGACCGGCTGACTAGTTTATTTCTTCCCACTGCTAATGTAAAACACTGAGTGTTCATTATTGTTGACAATGTTGAAGGGAAGACCTTTTTAAAAAATTGAGTGTGAACCAGTGACAAATCTTGTTGACCAGTGAAAGGACCAAAACCAAACCAACTGGTCCTAGTGGCTAGTCACCGAAAAACGCTAAGGGCAAACCCTGAACTGGTGTATCTTTGAAAGCATTCAATCACGGACGTTTTCCTAACTAACGCATCTTTGAGCTAACACCATAGGAATGAATCAGAGAACGGGGACTTCACTGTCATTGCTGTCATCTATGGAGCACAAAATAGTGTACTCTCGGCATACCTCGGCTGTACTGAATTGCATTCGGTTACCATCGCTGTTTTATCATAAAAAAACGCGTGGAATGGCATGAACACACACACCGTGATCGTGCTACGCACTTTCACGATTGTGCTGGACATAGGATTAAGCATTGAAAACACGCCATATTTTTCAGGCGCTCTATTTTCATGTGTTGTCTATTGTTCGATTTCGGCAAATGTCAGGTTTTCCGAGGGTATACTATTTGAGACGCCATAAGGAACGACATGGTTTATTTCTATGGCTTGCATATTGTAGCCGTGCCGTTCAGCCGAGATATTGTAGACTACACTTGGCCACATCTATATCATTGAATCTGTAGAGTGTAAAGGGTAACAAGTTGCCATGACCTCACTTGACCTCATCGATATTGAGTTATGAGTGATCCTCATTGGAAAGGTCAAACAAGGTTGCGGCTACTGGTTACCTTTTAGAGTCTACCCATTGAATCATTGGTTTCTACAGTATCATTTCATCTAACTAACAATATGTAACATGTTGCTATTATGAGTTTGTCATCTACAAAGATCAGTACCAATCTTGTTGCCATTTTTTATTAACTTGATCTCTTCGTCATCAGGGGCCGATTTCATAGTGCAAAATTTCTTCCTAGCATAGAAAATGTTTGCTAAGCAGAAACCGGTTACCAGCCAAAATATCATGTAATGTACGTGTATATTGTTTGTTACTGGTACCCTGGTAGTATTTGCTTAGCAGATATATTTCTGAGCAATATTTCCTGCTAAGCAGCTGTATGAAAATAAGGCCCAGGTCACTTTTCATCTTCATCACAACATCTTCTGGGCCCAATTTCCAGAAACCGCTTAGCGCAGAAACATCTTGCTTAGCAGAAACAGGTGACCAGCCAAAATGTCATGTAATGTTTACAGTTTGTGACTGGTTTCCTGCTAATTTTTGCTAAAGCACCCTTTTCTGCTTAACAGCTTTCATGAAATTGGACCTTGTTCACAGCATGACATGGTATTATTATCAGACATCTCTGGCCTTATTAGTGCTGTAATCCTGTTGGTAAGTGATGATGTTTTGGAGCTGGAAGTGCATTGTAAATGAATGGTATACCTACATGTATATGAACATTCAGTACACTGCAATTCCAGCACCCAAAACGTCATCACTTACCAACAGGATTACCCTAATAATGATCTTTTCTGTTGTAACTTCCTTTAGCTTTTTAATGAAATTCAACCATTTTTTTTAATGTTTATTCTGGAGACAGTTGGGGGAGAGATTCGACTGAGAATGACTGTCAAACTTAAAAGAGGTCTGGTGCCGATTTCACAAAGACCTAAGATTGATCTTAACTAAGATTAATCTTAAATCACTATGGCAACACAGACAACTCATCTTAAGATGAATCTTAGTGCTTTGTGCAATCGAGCCCTGGTCATCGATTTGCCTCACTCAGGCCTCTCGATCTCCACGGTTGTCTCAGTGAGAGGACTGAGAGAATTTATCAAGTTAGCAGTAGTTGGGTTAATCTGGATTCTTACGCCCGGTTCAGACTGGCGCTCTGGAGTTGAGCCACACCAAATAGAATAGGAGCGACTCTAGGTTGACAGAAATAGACTTTGGTTTCAGACTGGGGAGCTTAATGTATTGGCTGGAGATAAGAATACATATTGAATTTCTAATTTTCGCGCTTCATGTCGGACGCCTCTGTGAATTGCGGGATGCTAAAGGTCATTTTTCCATAATTGCCATACATTAACATAAACGTGCATTAGGTTCGGCTCTTGACAAGATTGACGTCTGAACCCAAGACGCTCCAGAGTCATTCTAAACGGCTGCAACAGTCGATCTTTCGACTTCTAGCGCGTCTAGTCGCTCCTTACAGACGTCAAACTTTTCATGTACTTATTAACTCAGTAATTTGGTTCAGCGCGACTCTAGAGCGCCAGTCTGAATCGGGTGTTAGTCTGCTCACAAGTTAGGTTAGTACAGCGATATTGGGTTGTTAGTTAGTACAGTGATGTAGGGTTGTGAGGAGCAAGGATTTTCTCTGTATATGCACCACATGTAGTTCATCTCAAGATGCACTTCTGTACAATCATGAGACATAGCTTCAGTCATCACCATAAACAATTCCATCCAGTTTAAGGGCCTTAGTTTAGTAAGAGTTGCAGATTTCTCTTGAACTTTTTTTTCAATCATTTAGTATAATTTATTATTTTATTTATTTTCTGTTTGTATTTATTGTTTTTTTATGATCAATCAATTAATTAATTAATTTATTTTAGTTAGTGTGTTAGTTATTTATTTAGTTATTTTTTAATTTTTTAATTCCTTTTTTTAAATATTTTATTTTGGGGGGGTTAATCAAGAAATTGTATGGTTCCAACAACAGGAGGGTTTGGAAAGTGAAAAAATTATGCAATTATTCAGGAATTTGCCCCCCTCCCCTACCCAACCAACTCGCCCACCAAATCATCATTTAAATTAATGTACGTAAAATTAAAAAATATTGTAAATTTGTGCAGCTTTTATTTCTGTTGACCCACTCCAAATATCCAATATTAAGCTTTGAATGACAACCCATTGGCCTGAATTGATTGTTTTTGTACAAGTTCCTCATGATATTAGAATCAGCTCCAGTACTCAAGACTGTAGTACACATAATACTTAATGTCCCATATTTGATTCCATATTCAGAAGAAGTACCCCCTGGTCGTAAATCACCAGGTCAGGCCGGCACCCCCGGTGGTGGCAGCACAGCGAGCAGCACCATTGCTGGAGAGGCCGATCATGTGGTCATCATGCCGGAGGAAGAACCACCCGTCGAGGCTGGACCCGGTGAGATAGCGGCCATCAAGACTGTTAAGAGGGTGAGACAATTAGTAAACCTGACTATTGCATTCTCATTTATTTCGATGCTAACATTACAAGGTCATATGACATCAGTTTTTTTCATGACATCAAAATTGCATTTATTGTCCCAATTCACCTGACGTCATCATCACAAAAATCTTGGTTGCGTCATTTTGGGAGGCAATGTCCCAGTGTGTTATATAATGTAGTGCGCATTTTAGGCGACGCGATATTTACACATGCTTTCCATCATTTTTGGGTGCAATTTGACTCCCAAAAGTGTGAGCGTGACAGACAGTAACCACGTGTGACGTTGGTGTGACGTAAGGAGTCAATAGGAAGTTCTGAAAGGTTTAATCTATAGACCATGTGACCTGTGACATCACATGCTTACAGAAGAATCATACAGCCTGGTCTTCCTGCAGGCACAGTTTGTACTCGACTGATCAATAGAAGAAAACAAAAATCTCACATTTTATGGAAACTTAATCTGTATGATTTTTATGAACTTTGGATATGAAGGAAACGGCATGTCTACAAAACTTAAATAGCTGTTATTTTGTACAATTTCTTGATTTTTATGTGGTATTCTATACAAAAAGTAAAATTTCTCATATGGACAGTGCAGTGTCTTGCCTGCCAGGAAGTGCTATGGAAAGCATTTGGTCACTCTTTTGTAACACAAGGTGACATGGTCTTATAGACGAATCCGAGCAGCTCGTTCATGGGCGTGTACACCATCGCAGCTATGGCCGCCGCTCGCGGGCGTCAATGCACACGCACTGTGAATCCTCCATGCTGATTGGTTCACATTTCTGGATAACTATGGATTTGGCCTGGTGATACAATTTACTCTTGTACTGGTACTCACATTTACTTGTTGTGTACATGTTTGTTGTTGATGCTTGCTAATACGTGTCAACTAAAATTTACACCTGGTCCTTTTTTTAACAATGTTCATCACAATACTCAGAAGTTCAAACGAATGGTGGCTTTCGGTAAAAAGAAAATCAAATATGTTCAGGTTTGTATTAATTTCATACTAACATTCTTTTGGGTAACATGCCTGTTTTTGGCACAAAGATATCTCACATTTAACGCTTTTTTTTTTACACCATTGGGTTGTCAAATGGTCTTGGTTTCTTTCATCTTTTTAAAGTTGAAGACAGTTGATTAAAGAGGTACAGTTTACACAGCAGGCCGGATACTTTTGTTCTTGTACGGGTGAGGAAGTTTTTCCTTCGTAAAGGGCACCTTTCTGAGGGAAATTAAACATTCAAAGGGCACCACGGCAATGACCAGGGGCATTGGGGCAATTGCCTCCGTTGCCACCTTGAAATATCAGGCCTGACGTGTACGTCTACAAATTGTGAAACTGTCCAAACCGTGTGAGATATCGGGAGTGTCATGTTTATATTGTTCTATTTATCCTGGTTCGGTTGAGGGAGCTGGTGAATGGGTTTCAAGCTAAAAGCATGTTGGTGAGAAACTCGAACCCTGCGTCCATCGTTGAAATTATGCTCCTCTACACCAACACTCCGTGTCCAAATATTAACATGGTTGTTCCGTACCAAAACCTCTTTGTTCCAGTCAAATCCTGGAATCAGTTGGAGATTCTTCTTGGAGAATAGAAAATCTTGAAGTAAACCAAGTCTGCAAAAAGACACTGAAGTGAAATCTGTCTGACAGGCCTGTGTTGTGTCAGGATTTTTCCCCCCTGATTCTCGTATTTATTTTGGAGATTTCTTTTTGTCTTCCAACTTTTTTCAAAGAGATAAAGTTATTATCAAGAGGGAGAAACAATGGAGTTAAGTTTAAACCTGCAGCGTTCTCCCTTAACAATGGTTCGCTGGCCAAATGCTAGCTAAAACACCTGAGGACCAGTCAAAATTCTAAGTGGTTCGGCTGGCTCGTTCAGTGTCGAAAAACTTCTCTATTTAATTTGAAATGTGGACCAGTGATAAGGCTGACAGACTAGTGAAATTACAAGCTAAGTTGTCCTGCTGGCTAGTCACTCAAAAAATTTAGGGCAAACCCTGTTAGTTTTCCATTCGTTGTGATATATAGAGTCTTTAAATCCTGAAAAATACAGCGCCCTGTAAAATCAGGCTGGTCTTACCTCAAGACAGCTACCAACTTGTCAGGACTTGTTGTTTAAATTTTGTTCAATCACAAACTGGATTTAAATTTCCCTGACATCAGATTATTTATATTCCCCAAAAATGTTTTTGTGTGTCCCACGAAAACATTTTAGTTAACGATTACTGGTGCTGGGGATAGGACTTTTTTTAATGATGCTTTGAACAGGGGTAGTTCAATCGTAATGCTTTGTACTTATTCCTTTGGTCATTCATATAGAAGTGATCTTACCAGATGGTATGAGGTAAGGGTACCTTGCATGTGTTAAAAGGTGTTCACTCCGTGGAGAAGTCAAACTGCTCTGTCATGTTTTTTTTATATGCTTATATTTTTATTGTGAATGTTGTTAAAAGACCTTTCTCACACTGCTTGGGCTTGTCGTACAATATGACCCAGAGTGTAATGTTGACTGTTAAAACGTAGAGCTAGGATCTACAGTATGACACTAAATACCCCCAATTAAAAAAAGTTTTTTTTTTAGATCTTTCCAAAGCATCTGATCTTTTTGTTATAAAATTCGGTCGTGACGTTACATCTTTGAACGGGCAAGGCCATTTTAATTGTACAAAGTGCACTCCCATGGAAAAATCTAAATAGTCTACGGGAATGTTTTGGAGGCACCAAGGCCCAAGACCCTGGGCCACAGAGACCAAGATCAAGACCAGGGGCAACAGAGGACATGGCCTCCATGTCCTCTGAGTAATTCTAGGCCTGTATAATGATTTAATATAAAGACAAGAATAGTAAGAGAAAGGTCTGTTCATTCCGAACATGTCATAAAGCAGTGTGAAACATCCCTTAGCCTCCTAGTTTGTAGTTATTGCCATGGCACCTTGTACAAAAGATTCTGTGTTGTAACTGGTTGAGAGCACATCACATGATATGCGCTAATTTCTGTTCAAAATCAAGACTGCTCTCACCAGCGAAACAGTAAAACTAATCGCCCCTAGTAATCATTGGAACATTGTACTTTGCCTCAGGAATACAGAACTTTCTGTTGGAATAACCTCGGAAGTCAAGTTTGCCTGTACCACTCAAGTTGTCAATATTTGGATTCTGTTGAAAATGTTCCCCCATTTTTTCACTCAATGTTAAGATTGTAAGCAGTTTCAAGTGGCTTTGAGGAAAATTGCTAAGCATTTTCTGTCACCAGCTTGAATAGACTGATCCATTAAGCCCCACCCCTTACGTCCTGATCAATCACAGCCCTGGCTACACCACAGAAAGTCCGATAAAAGTCCGACACGATAAAATGCTATTGGAAAATGGAAACATCCGTGCGCGTACTTATAGCCAGGCATCCAACTTTTCAGCTGATCAGCTGATTTCCTCTTTTTTCCTTCTAGTTTAGTGCCACAGAAAACTGAAAAACACAGTACAAAGTTTTCTGTGTTTGGCAGTTTCCTCTTTTTTTGGAAAAGCAAAGTTGCATGTCTGTATAGCGTGTGTTCATGTCATGCAGTATGGCATTGAAGGGACGCACATCGTGCTGCCCACATGTACAGTGGTGATGTAGCCAATGCTGTGATTGGTCAATATGTTTAGGGGCGGGGCTCAATGGATCAGTCTATTGTATCTTGAAATAGTATTCCCTGTTGTGAAATGTTTTGCTATTTTTTGATGTGGCTGTTTTGTGTACGCTTGCTAGTTGCCCAAAGTATGTCATGTTGTCGGTGAGCTATGTAAATGCACATGTTGGGTATGATTGAAATCGTCTTGATGGGGTAAATTGCAACCCAGATGATTATTTTTTTTCTATCTCGTTCATGTGCAGTTAGGACATGTGACAAACTTCCAGCTTACGTCACATGTCCTGGAAGCTAAATATCCCATTTGTTTTTGTGACGTAATTCCGCAGTTTTCCACGCTCACTTTTTCACACAATCTGGCACCAACATTTGCAACAAGCCCTTAGAAAATGCATTTTGCTGGTTTCTTTTTTTGAATGGGTTTATGTATGAAAAAAAACTGTTGAATTTGCCTTTCACATATTTTTGAAAAACCTCAAGGTCCACTCAGAATGATAATTTTCTGTCATAAGAAACGCCTTTGAACCTTGAAATGAGTTTTTGGTGAAATGACACCAAATAATGCCAGCTTTGAAGACAAGAGAAGCCAAAACCTTGCACAGGCATGGCATGTGTGGCGTAATGACCGACCAACTGAATTGTTGTCTCCGTGTGAAAAAACAAAATGTGTGAAAAATCTAAATATGACCTTTAGGGATGGCCAGATGTACACACAAATCCAATGGCGTTGAAATGCAACATTATCGCACAACACTTCTCTTGTGTGAAACACATCATTAATTCAAAATTCAGATATATTTTGGCAGGGTTGCAGCAGTTCACCTTTTATCTTTGTGGTTGTATAGCTCAGTTCAGCTCAGTTTTGCATAGCATGTACATATATATACGCTTTAAATTTTTGTGGTTTTAAAGCTTTTTGTAGCCATTGCTTACCCTTTTTTCAGAATTGTCATTTTACCATAACATTTTTAAAGTCAAAGTCATAATTTGCCTATTTTCATTGGTGGGGGTGTGGAGAGTCTCTGGCAGTTCAGGGGGTTACATCTTTAGATCAAGAAGAGAACGATTTCTATTCATTGTCCAAAATTGTTTCCATTTCAAAAAAGCCATGTGCGAGTTAGATTTGAATAATGTCTGGTACAATGACTTGCTTAGTCACAAGTTATCACTTAAATTTAAAATTCCAAGCAATAATCCACAAAGGAACCTGACTGGGTAAATTTAAAAAAAAACTTACCCAGTCAGTTTCCCTTGTGGTTTATTGCTTGATATTGAAAAAATAAAAAAAAGTCGCGTCACCCTTAAGGTAGATCCCTTTGTTGCTGCTTTCCAGGTTATATCCATAGAGTTAGCTCTATGGTATAATTGGGTGGAATCCCTGGCTACACGGCAGTAACCGGTTGAATGGCTTCTGACGGGCCCCCCCCCCCCCCCCCGAACAAAGATATTGACAAAATAGGGAGACCGCCAACATTAGGGCTGTATAGCTCAGTTGGTAGAGCTTCGGTACTTTAAGCCAGTGGTTGCAGGTTCCAATCCCGCTCCAGTCAATTTGTCTGGGTTCACCCTAAAATTAAATTTTAATTCCTCATACTATAGAGACAGTTGCTATGTCACGGTTCCAATCCCGCTCCAGTCAATTTGTCTGGGTTCACCCTAAAATTAAATTTTAATTCCTCATACTATAGAGACAGTTGCTATGTCACGTGGATCAAGGCAAGCTTTCGCGTAGTTATGTAAGAGACGATCAACACCCGCACACAATTCTGAATGAATGTGTATTGCACAATGGTACCATGGGTTGCTTATCTGGACATTGCTATACAGAAGCTTGCATCGAACCATGTGACATAACATGTGACTAAGCAAGTCATTGTTCCAAACATATAATTCGCAAATGGCTAATACTCACCAAAGAAATATTTATTGGTACATCTGCTGGGATAACATTTGACAGTACAGTCAATTTGTTAAAGGAAACAAAAACCATTGCTATTTTTAAATAGTACATTTCTTTTCATTGTGAACAACTCACCTTTCCATACATTGATCATACCATGTATTAACATTACCCTTTAATTTCTGTGTGATACATGCACATCCAGCTTAATTCTTCCGACTCGGATATGCCATTCATTCCGGTAAATGTCCGTTTCATTTTACATTATCTCCATGTCTCCGGAAATATTTTCTTTTAGTACATATTTCTCTTATGTTCATTGAACAATGCGACAAGAATCAGTGTTGGGTGTCATTGATATAGTGTATAGGGTTTGGGCTGATAGTCAGGGATGTGCAGGGACTGTTGGGTGGGGTGGGGGAGGGGGGAGGGGGGATGATCATGGCATTAATGTGGTATAGTCCCATGCATGATATATCATAATCATTTTAAATTTGCTGAGGAATCCCTCTTTTAAAAAAAAATGCGAAGTGTGTATGGGTACCAGGCATTGTGGTGAAGGGCATAAACTATTATCCACAGTGCTCTTCCTTAACACTAGCATGGCGTACATTGTCAGGTAGAAGCTACTTGTACGACAGGCTAGTAAGAACACTTCTTAACTTACCCGGCGGGCTGTTAAAAAAAGTCCCTAAATATGCAATCAAAATGTTAATGACAATTAGGCCCATTTCAAACATCGCACTCTTGCAGTGTCGAATTCAAATATATATTTTTTTTTTTCAAAATCGACTCCGCGGGAGCGCGACATATGAAACCACTTTTTGAATTCGGTGCAGCAGTGGTTTAGCTGAACCATGGCTCGACAGGCCCTGCCGCGCTTTTGGCAAAGTTCGGCAGAAACACAACGTTTGCAACCACTGCCGCGCCAATGATGCGCTGTTGCCGAACTCAAATGGATTGAATACGACACGGCAAGAGCACGACGTTTGAAACGGGCCTTAGTGTTTCAAATCGGGGCTACCAAACTTTCCTGCGGGCAAGTAAAAAGGAGGGTTTACTAGCTTGGTGGTCTGCTTCAAAACAAGGAGTTAAGGGCAAGGCCTGTAACCGTATCATCACAATCATATCAGGGCCTAATTTCATGGCACTGCTTATCCCAGGATTCTGCGCTTTTGACACCCAGAAAAGCGCAGAATTCTGCGAACCGCATGCACGGAATGAAATTGGTCCAGGGTTGCTTTGCAGGAGTAGTGGGTGTTTGCTTTTTGTTTTCTGAATTGTCTGAAAATGCAAAGTTGTAAATTGCTAGTTGAGAAATGTAATGTCCTTTTGGGTTATTTTGTTAAATTTATTGGTGGACAAGTTTTGTACCTGTTGTGTAATGAGACATTCTTCAAGTCATATCATGTAGGGTTAAAAATTTGATATTTTTATAATTGGGCATCGTTCGATAACGATACTATTATTAAAGGGGCTGTGTCATCATGATTATAGCCGTAAAAGCAATAACCCTGTTACTAAACGGGTGTGGGCGCCAGCGGGCACATCACAGTTTGACAAAGATGGCACTCTTTGTGATCTGACCGCAAGCTCGCGCGTGTGCAGTATCTGGGTGAGAGTTCATCATTCCATGCACAGCCACAGGCCTGCTTTTATCATGACGCCACAGCCCCTTTAATGTGAAAGGTAAAAATCCACACGTACATGGTAATTCCATGAGGACTTATGTTAGGTTGCCCACTGAGATCGGGGTCAGAAATCCATTGTGTTAAAATGATTTTCTTGGATTTGATTTGAGGACTCTTGATCACATCTTGAGTAAAACAAAAATCAGTCTAAAATATACAAAGTAACTTTTATCCATATATTTCTGTTTGTGCCAGCTAGAGAGTAGAGTCTCCTCAACAGAAACTTTGTTTCTTTGAGGCAATCTGTTGCGCTCTAGCTGGTTCAACTCTTTCCTTTTGTCGGTGTTACATTCGTTATTTTTAGGTACTTGTATTTTAACACTGGTCCAAGAAACAAAATATATATATGTATTCAGAAAGTTCCGTTTTTTTGATGTGGCGTGAGTCATCGTGGACTTGCCCCCATGTTTACTTTTCTGTCTGTACTCAGGCCTCCTGGCTGACTCACTGGCTAGTAAACTAAAGTATGATGCTATTTTTTTCTTTCTGGATTCAGGAAGTGAATGAAGATGAGATTGACTGGTGGTCCAAGTACTATGCTTCCATCGGGGAAGTAGAGAAATGCGGTGACTATCTCCAGAGAGGATATGATAAGCTACAGGTGAGAACTGTCACCTGTTGGGTTTGTTTTTTTTTTTTGGTTTTTTTTCCCCTGCTGATTCTGGGATGGAGTTTTGTGTTCTTGGAAGTAAACTGCTCTTTATGCTTGCAGGTGTGCATGTAGAGAGACGGTGAATCATTTGAAACTAGATTCTGGGGGAAGCTGTCCTGTTGATCTAAAGAAGACCCATTAGAAATCTCTTTTCAGGTTTTTGTGGGTGTGTGTGTGTGTGTGTTTTGCAGCTGCATTACAACCCGGAAACATTTTTGCTGATCATGTACAACAAATAAATAACCTTACTGCAATTCTTACCAATTCCTTTTCTGTTGGCAAACACACACTCACTCCTCAAAATAGCAATGCTACTTTAAAAAAACACACACACACACACAACAAAAAAAAACTTAAGTCAGATGTGACACAGCAGCTCTCGAACACGGCATTCATTAATATTAAAACTGAAAACTCTGGGACAGACTTTCAGCTTTCATTCGTGAAGGTCTCTTAGTGTTTTTAGAAATAAACAGTAACTGTTTGCAAGGAAATTGATGTTATTTATTGAGTCTACTACTACTTTGCCACCCTCTTAATAAGTGTTTTCCTTTATTCATTGCTTTAGATTTTTTGTTTCTCATATAAAAATGTTAAGATCATGAACATCTCTTATTTGGTGTGGGGAGGGGGGGGGGCGTGGCTGGGGCGTGTTCAAACTTTTGAATGGGAGTGTTTTAAGTTTTTCACTTTTCATTAATATATGTTTTTAAACTCACACCTTCATTTAGTTTCTTTTTGTTCATTGTGGAAGTTACAAAAAAAAAGGTTGAATTGAATACAAGAAGAAATAAATAGAAATCGGCTTTTTTTATTATTAAGTAATTTTTATGTGTTTTTCGGTGACATTTGTATGAAATTTATTACCTTCTTAATTAACCTGTTATTTCAACTGTGATTGTTTATCTTTGTAAAGTTGACTCATTTAGTTGTTGGACCGCAGTCCAGTTCTGTTACATATTGTAAAATACACCAAGTTGAATTGAAATGAATTGAGGATCCAGACCTGGAGAGCAAGCTCAGACTAGATAATTTAGGTAGTCAATATACCATCTTGGGATAATTGGAAAAACTAATTTCTTAACATCATCAATGTCTTTCAGCTGTACCAAGGCCCACTGGAAAAAGTTGAACCCTACAATGGGTTCAATGACTTCTGCAACACCTATGAACTAGGCCGTGGCAAGTGCAGTGATAAAGACGACGAAGAATCCAGCAGTGTTGGAGAGTTTAAGGTAACAGCCATTGACTTCTTGTTTCTTGAACCGTACCCCATCGCCCGTCCATACTTTATTTTAAACCTCTGGTGTGTTCTTAGTTTATGTCTTGTCTCTGCTGTTGGACTATGGCTGGTTGAGTACCAATGGTTCAGGGGACTAGTGTTGGACTTTGGCTGAGTGTGGAAAGTAGTACATGTACTATGATATGCAACCCTGTTTGCCGAGTGTGGAAAGTACTATGATATGCAAACTGCACTGCGCCCCCCCGCCCCCCACCCCCTAAAATGTTTTTTTAAATGCTGGATATTGATGGGCTTTGTACCGTATTTCTCAACTAATCAAGCTATACCCATGTCATAACATACCCAGTCAGCCAAAATCAAACAGCACAAGACCTGTTGGAGTATGATGGGTTGTGTACCATCCCCATATGTGTACTGTTGAAGTATGATGGGTTGTGTACCATCCCCATATGTGTACTGTTGGAGTATGATGGGTTGTGTACTGGCCCCACAAGTGTACTGTTGGAGTATGATGGGTTGAGGAGGTCTCCTAGTAAAAATGCTTCGGGGTCAGGTTTAATGACATGACCTGACATGACATGGTCTGGCATGACCTAAAATCTAGTTTGACTTGACTGTGTTAGTTTGATCGCATGGTCAAATAAAACGTAAAAATAACAGAAAATTAACTCTCTGTTGATGTTTCATCGGAGGCTTTGTGTGATGTGTTGAATACAGGGGCTGTTCAGGATTTATCCCTTACCAGGAGATCCCAAAGCTCCACTCCCACCAAAAGTCTTCAAGCATCTACCACCAAGTGCTCCAGTAGAGTGTGTAATCCGTGTGTACGTCATCAAATGCATTGATCTACAACCACAGGACCCCAACGGACTGGTAAGAACCACTTCTTCCATCCAGAAGACTTTTGTTGAGGATTATTCCCCCCCCCCATCCCCCCCGATTTCACTAACTGCCCCTGATTTCCCTTGCCTTAAAATAAGTTTCCAAAGCCTGAATAACCTGTAAATGCATTTTTTGTTTAATTTATTTTGTTTAGTCTGATCCGTATCTGAAAGTGAAGTTGGGCAAGAAGAAGATCAGTGAAGAGGACAATTACATTCCTAACACACTCAATCCAGTCTTTGGATGGTAAGCATTTTTTCCTTCAAATCAGGTTCAGGGTAGTTCTTTGGCTACTCCTGTTATTGGTTTTATCAGCCAGGTACTGTAGATTCTGGCTAGAGGCTAGATGGGACCACTCCCTGCACTAACGTCTTTGTTGGGCAACCGTTTATTTTGTTAACTCCTAAAGTGTGTGCACAACATTGGTAAGAGTGAAAGTATAAATGATTTACACATATCTTACATGGTATAGACTGATCCAAGCAGCTCGTTCATGGGCGTTTACACCAGCACAGCTATGGCCGCCGCTCGCGCGGGTCGACGCACCTGCACTGTGAATCCTCCATGCTGATTGGTACATATGCGTGCTGATGGCTTTTGTCGTGTCGTGCGCGTGTGCAGCGGCCATAGCTGCGCTGGTGTAAAACACCATAGATGAGTGCTGCTCAGATTAGTGTATAAAGATGGTCATGGTGGAAAAACTTTCTTTTAAATATTTTTGCTTGGTTTGATCTCGAGAGTCCAAGACTCGATAGTTGAAAACAGGGAAAACATGTGATGGGGTTTTCACTCTATTTCTCATTTTCTATAGACCATTACACCAGCGCTCGGTACACTTCGCGAAACCTAATTTGCATAATCGCGCGCATGGCCATGAGCAGGGCGTCCATAGAAAACTGTAGAAAACTGTAGAATGATGGCGTGCACGACACCGCATGTTTTTTTCTTTAAAATTGCCCGTGCAGTTTCGTACGCGCAGGGAGGCGTCTGATTGGTTTAGAGCTTAAGCACTTCGAGTACTTTCGTGATGACTCGTTCGCGTTCAGGAAAATTCAGTCCTGTAATGGTCTATTGAGCTTAAATTTTTACAGGTTTGTTATTTTATGTATAAGTGCAGATACTGGGTCTTTGACAGGAGTGACCAACGTTGGCTGCATGCTTTAATCAATCAGGAAGAAAATAATAAGAAGAGTATTTTGTTTGATTTTTTTCAGTATGTTTGAAATCAAGACCTTTTTGCCAGTTCACAAGGATTTGACTATCTCAGTCTGGGACCATGACCTGTTGAGCAAGGATGACATTATCGGTGAAACAGTCATCGATCTGGAGAATCGTTTCTTAACCAAGTACCGTGCCAGCTGTGGATTACCCGAGACATATGCTCTGTAAGAATAACCTGTTTGTTTAGTATTCTTGGTGACATATCAACTCAATGGGCAATTTAACACAAACAATTTATAAGAAGTGTCCTGTGCAATGTGTCTTTGTAACGAAAAGTGAACCCAGGATTGTGGCCACTGTGCACAAATATATAATATTTAGAAACAAACTGACCGAACAACAATAGTTGGGTTGCACAACGGGGAAAAATCAGCCATCTTTGATGACAATGACTGCACATTTTGAGCGCACATGGCACATGTGCATTTCTTGATCTTCCATGGTTGGTAAGCAACTCAAGCCGCGTTGGAGCTTACAAGCTTGACGCGGCTACAGGCCAAAGTAGAAATTGTCATCAAAGATGGCGTCTATTGCAATCAATCAGTAATGACTGTTATTTGTTTTGGTGGACAGGACTGGACCCAATAAATGGCGTGACACGCAGAAGCCTAAAGAAATCCTTGAGGACTACTGCAAGAAGAATAATATACCTGGACCCTTCTACTATGGAGCTACTAAAGTCACTGTTGACGGCAAGATGTACAATCTAGCTGATTTTGGTAAGATCATCTGGTATAATTGCAAAAGTAAAGTCATACTGATTTGAAATGACAGGAGCTTTAATAAAACTGAAACAGTCGAAGAATGCAAAAGAACCCGGTAGCATGTCGTGACCGAGCAGTTTGGCGCATCAAAGTCAAGTTCTGGTGGCTTAGTCACTGGAGTGTGGGTTCGAGTCCTGGTCGTGACACTTGTGTCCTTGAGCAAGACCCTTTACTGTAATTGCTTCACAGCGCATTATATCCTCATTTATATGATGGCTGCACTGTGTAAGGAAGATGAAGAATATTTATTGAAGTGTGGGGTGTTAACCGTGGTGTTGTATGGTTCATAGCAAGCACCGTTGTCTGCATATTTATTCGGCCCCCTGGGCTACATTGATAAATACATAAACTAGGGATGTTGTGTTTGTCTTATTCTAGACACTGGGTGTTTGTGTTTCGGAAACTCGAACGCATCAGTTAACACGTAGATTTGTACACATAAACAAGTTTAACTCTTGCGTCAGCGGGGAGGTTAAAAAATAATCCACATTTTACCAAATATGGTCATAATTTTTTTTTAAATGGGCCAATAAGGCCAAGATTCCATGTAATCCTCACCCCTGGTATACCTCACAAGCCTGTAGACTCCCATTGGCCAGACCCTAACCACTGCAGAGTAAGGAGTGTTGAAAGACAGCAGCCACCTGTCTCAGTGTAGTAATCGATTGACCTTGTGCTAAGGATCCTTGACACAGGGCGGTATGCAATTTGTGAAAACAGCTTGTGCGGCACGTGGATCTTAAATAACACAAGTCTAAGTCTTTGCTGGCACTCCAATTCACCCCCACAGTGATTTATAATGGCTTTGGGCTTGCAGGGTGGGTTATTGACCTTAAAGACAGGGTGGACGAAATTTTATCCTCCTGGATCAAGGGAAGTTTTTGATTAATGTGGTTGCGCTGAGGGTTTTAATCAAATTGCTTATCAGTATTACAGAAGAACTGTACATACAAAATTCAGAATTTGTTTTTCACTATCTGTATGGCCAGGAAGCAAGGTCAATTTAGTTTACAACAAATTGACCCAATTCACCTGGACATTGTCACATTAATCTTGGCTGCACCATTTTGGGAGGTCAATGTCCCTGTATGTTATACACGTACTGTACATTTTAGGCAATGCAGCGTTTATACGCTTTCCGTAATTTTGTACGTGCAATTTGACTCCCAAAATGGTGAGCGTGGCAGACAGGAGATGTGTGTCACCTTGGTGCAAAGGGTTAATACATAAAAAAATACCACAAACATCGAACCTTTACTCTTATAATACCCCTTTCAGACTGGGGCTCCAGAGTTGAGCCGAGCCAAATAGATCAGGAGTGACTCTAGATTTGGGTTTCAGCATTAGGTTCGGCTCATGACAATATCGACGTCTGAAACCAAGACGCTCCAGAGTCGACCCGTTTCAGACTGGCGCTCCAGAGTTGAGCCGAACCAAATAGATCAGGAGTGACTCTAGATTTGGGTTTCAGACAGGGGAAGGTAATTAACGTAAATTTGCATTAGGTTCGGCTCATGACAATATCGACGTCTGAAACCAAGACGCTCCAGAGTCGACCCGTTTCAGACTGGGGCTCCAGAGTCGCACCGAACCAAATAGATCAGGAGTGACTCTAGATTTCGGTTTCAGACAGGGGAACGTAATTAACGTAAATTTGCATTAGGTTCGGCTCATGACAATATCGACGTCTGAAACCAAGACACTCCAGAGTCGACCCGTTTCAGACTGGGGCTCCAGAGTTGCGCCGAACCAAATAGATCAGGAGTGACTCTAGATTTCGGTTTCAGACAGGGGAACGTAATTAACGTAAATTTGCATTAGGTTCGGCTCATGACAAGATCGTTGTCTGAACCCATGACACTCCAAAGTCGTTACGACCGACTGCAACAGTCGATCTTGCGACTTCTAGTGCCTGTAGTTGCTTCTTACTGTTTCAGTCGTGGAACTTTTCATGTATTTAATTCAATAATTTGGTTCGGCGCGACTCTGGACCGCCAGTCTGACACAGGTGTAAGAAATTGTTGCAATCAGAGTGGAACTTTTCTTCATTTGTACCTCTTGTGGTGTTATATTTTTAATGCCTGGTTCAGGTTTAGGTTCAATATTTTTATACCACACTTTAATGTTCTGTTGATTATTTCTTGTCTTTTGGTGCTGTTTTAGTTTGTACAGCGCCTTGAGATCCAGTCATGGCTGAAGGCACTTTATAATGAGCATAAGTTTAGGATTTATATTATTGTTATATAAGCTGTGATTCTTTGAACTACATTTGTAAACGTTTCTTTAATGTAGTTAGACACCTGATGACATCATATCAGTAATTTGTCAGCAATGCGTTAAGATGCATGTGTTAACTTTTGGATGAGTTTGGGCTTGTAACCTGTTTTGTAGCAAAACAATATTTTTTTATGAGATGATCATTTTTGTTTGACTTTTATTTACAGAGCTGAACAAGATCCACACCGACCATGAAGGGCCCGCAGATGAGCGTATGGCATTACATGTCTTAAGAGCCCAAGGATTAGTCAAAGAGCATCTTGAGACGAGGCCTTTGTACAGCCCGTTGCTCCCGGGCATTGAACAGGGCAAACTGCAGATGTGGGTCGACATCTTCCCACTGAATCTTGGTCCTCCCAGTGAACCTTGTGACATCATGCCGCGTAAACCCAAGAAGTAAGTCTTCAAGTGTATGCATGGGTGCATCTTATTGGCTGATTTTATTTCCTATTTAAATTTGCATTACAATCCTTTTTAAAGGGTGCGCACAACATAGGTAAGATTGATAAAATAAATGTTCACAGATTTGCACATAACTTACATGGTATAAAGATGGTCATGGTGGAAAACTTGCCCTTCAAATATTTTTGCCTGAAATGCTATAGTTTTTGAGACAATTAGTTTTGATATCGCGAGACCAAAACTCGAAGTTGTAAAACAGTAAAAACTATTTTACATTGTTACAAAGTTTACATTGTTGCCACTGGTGCCTCACTCATTTTTTTTTTTTTTTTTCTTTTGCTTAGCAAAGGAATTTGCTAAGCACTATTTTCTGCTGCACAGCTTTCTAAAAATCGGGCCCTTGTTGCTTGTAAATTGCACCCCCTACGACATTATGACAAAGTGCCTTTCAGTCTGAATTTGGAAATGATTTTATCCCAGTTGTCAAATGCGAATTGAAAGCAATACCTATTTTCAATTCATAACCTAGCATGAAGCTACTGTTGTGCATTTCAGGTACGTCTTGCGTCTGGTGGTTTGGAACACTAAAGATGTCATCCTGGACGAGACGTCCATTACTGGAGAGAAGATGAGTGATATTTACGTCAAAGGGTAGGTGTTTTTGTCGCATTTCTTCGTTAACCCCCAAACACCCCAAAATCCAGCGGCATGTTTTGTTTGATTCTGTTGGACTGAGGACTGCACCAGTAAGCTGATTATGTTTCACGTGGGATCAGGCATACCACTTTTGACCCAATTCACCTGTCGTCGTCACCACAATAAATCTTGGTTGTGCTATTGTGGGAGTTGGTTGGATGTGTGCTCCTTTACATGCTCACCATAGCTTTAAATCCTTGGTCAAGTTCGCACAAGGACCATTTGTCGACTAGAGGTCGATATTGCCTGGTACCCAACACATGTTTTCTAGCACGAGCACCAGTTAATATCAGCCGCTAGTCGACAATGGTCCTTGTGCGAACTTGGCCCCAGTGGATTCAATTGAAAACTCCTCTAAAACGCACTGACTTATTGCACCTTAAAAAATTTAGAAGTACAATCTATGGGAGACTTTTGAACGGTCCTTCCACGGTTCCTACCAGTAGTATGCACGCTCAGAACTACACACGCAGTACTGAGCATGTGCGTGCACGCTCAGAGCTGTCAAAAAGGCTCGTTGTGTCTGCTGCCACCAGCGTCTCAAAAGTCGCCCATTGAAAGCGAGCTATATGGGCTATTTGTCTTCATAATATGTCTTGACTGGGTCGTATTTTTTGTAATTTTAGAAAAACCTTGCACTGATGAGGTCAATATCGTTATTTGTGTAACTATTAGGTGGATGTCAGGTCAAGACGAGAAACAAGAGACTGACGTGCATTATCGTTCACTCAATGGGGAAGGTAACTTCAACTGGAGATTTGTCTTCCCATTTGAGTACATTCCACCAGAGAAAGTCATGGTCATCAGGCAAAAGGTTAGTCCTTCATGACTCTGGTTCGAATCCCACCAGAGTAATATGCCATGAAGTTTTTTCACAGGACTCGTAAAAGTACTGAATATACAGTGCTTAACTCTTTCACTTCCTAAAGTCCATTCAAGGCTGCACGCGCACAACAAAGCCATTTATGGCCTCGATTTTGTACAGCATAAAATGACAAAAAAACAGTTCCGTCCATTTGCGTGCAGAAATTCAAAGAGTTAACACACATTGGTTTACGGGTAAAACAAAAGTAATACCAATCTTTACCCCCGATGTAAAACTACTAAAATATAACAGTGCCATAGACAACAGAAGACTGCACACATTTTTGTGTGATTGGTCCTCTTCCTCTTTTTCTGCATTTGCTAAATTGCTTGTCTGACCCCCAGACCTGATACTTCACGGAGGCAATGGAGGCGATTGCCTCTGTTTCCCCTGGTCATTGCCTTGGTGCCCTTGAAATATTCCAATAGAAATGTACACTTTTCCTGGTAGAGGTGCCCTTTCTCAAGAAGAAAATGCCTTGGTGCCCTTTCAAGAACGAACCCCAAGATCTTATTTTCTTTTGCAAGAGACTCCTCCCTCTGAATCCTGAACATTAGAACCCTGTTGGAAGTGTGCACTTTAATTTCCATTGCACACTTCAAAGCAGTATGGTCGCCTCGCCAGTTAGTTTAGATTTATACATAGGTAGGGTTAGAGGCGTCTGTCCCCTGAAAAGATCAAAACATTACCGATGCCAGCTTGGGTAGGCAAACTAAATTATTAGATCTCTGTTGTCGAGACAGACGTATCCCCATACTGTGGTTTGGGCACTGGCCTGGTGACCAGTCCTTCTTCTTTATTTGTTGTATTTCAAAATGTGTTATTGCACTTTTCATCACATTATGTAAAGGGCACAGTCTTTATTTCAAATTATTTTTATGTTAAGTGATGTTTGAAGCTTTGCATGGTGTGAAAAATAATAAGGAACTATAATTAAATAGTAAACTTGCGGGTACAACCATGTATGAAAACTCTTTTAGAAAGGAGTGGTGGCTCTGAAAAGAGCCGTTGGGGTCTCGACGTTTCAAACAGTATACTCTGTTCGTCTTCAGGTTCGTCTTCTATGAACAGAGTAGACTGTTCGAAACGTTGAGACCCCAACGGCTCTTTTCAGAGCCACCACTCCTTTCTAAAAGAGTTTTCATACATGGTTGTACCCGCAAGTTTACTATTTAATTATAGTTCCTTATTATTTTTATGTTCAAACACACCCTGACATTCAGGATCTATGGTCGCTCAGAAGAAAATGGTGGCCTGTATATTTTTCTCGTCCGTGTTGAATGCACGTTTACTTTAGAGTTGTTAAATACACAAGTGATGATATTAGTCAATATGACTTTTTATTTACAGGAACACTTTTGGAGCCTGGACAAGACTGAAACCCATGTACCACCTATCCTCGCTCTTCAAATATGGGACAACGATAAGTTCTCTGCCGATGACTTTCTTGGTGAGTTTACTTGTCAATAGATGTTGTACTTGAAGATGGAGATCCATGAAAGTGCTTGATTTTTTTTGTTTCTTCCTTTACGATTCTTTTATTGTTCTGTGAATAATTGCATTTTATTTGAAATGTAAATTTTGTGCTTGATCTTCCATTACGATACTTTTATTGTTCTGTGAAATGTAAATGTGATGCTTGATCTTCCATTACGATACTTTTATTGTTCTGTGAAATGTAAATGTGGTGCTTGATTTTCCATTACGATACTTTTATTGATCTGTGAAATGTAAATGTGATGCTTGATCTTCCATTACAATTCTTTTATTGTTGTGTGAAAGGTAAATTTTGTGCTTGATCTTCCATTACGATACTTTTATTGTTGTGAAATGTGAATTTTATGCTTGATCTTCCATTATGATACTTTTATTGTTCTGTTAATAATTGTATTCATTGTACTGTGTAATTTTAAACTCTCGTGTGAATTACTGTATTTTTTACCTTTACTGTGCACTAGTCAACCCTCTTGACTGTTATTTGTGTTTTTTTACCACCCATACACCGATGTTTGTTAAGCACTGTGTATTCAGTACTTTCCTGAGTCCTATGAAAAAAAAAATCCACAGGCATATTCCTTGGATGCAATTCAAACCCACAACCCCCGCCATTCTAGAGCAGATGTCTTACCATCTAGACTACCGAGATTGCCCGGCAGCGAGAGGCAGTTCGAATCCTATATTTTAGCAGCCGGTACCGTCATGATTTTCAAAGATGTTAATTTTGACTGTGTTTTCACTCTGCGTTTTTAAAACTTTATGTAAATTCGTTATGTACATTGGGACTTAAATTTTCTTGTAAGAACTAGAGTAGGCTTACAGTTCAAGGCAGGGTATACCTTTGATAATTACTCCACAAATAAATGACCATAAAAGCTTACTTGGTAAGAAGCATTGGAGAGCTTTTGATAATAAAAACACACCACATGGTGGCGCCACAAACCCCTTACTTTGCCACCGGGTTATAGCTTCACGTCTTATTTATCACGTCTTGATGATCCTCAGGTACTCTGGAGCTGGACCTGAACAACATGCCGGCTCCCAGGAAGAAATCCCGCCAGTGCAGCCTAAAACAATTGCCTGACAACAAAGAAGGCAAAGAAGTGGAGATGGTGTCCTTGTTTGAACAGAAGCGCGTCAATGGATGGTGGCCATGCTTCAGTGAGGAGACGGGGGAGCGGGAACTTACCGTACGTACTTAAAATAATAATAACAATACTATTAATAATAGTGCGTTTTATAGACACTTTACATACCAACAACCCTAAAGTATAATTTGAATGCCTTTCAGCTCCCGGCTTTTTAGTGTTTTGGTGTGTAGTTTTAATGATACATTTTTTAGCTGTGTAAATTTCAACGCCTTTGAGCCCCCGGCTACTTGTTTAAAAAAAAAAATAAGCCATAAATATAATGTATAATGAACAATAGAAAAACAAATTATTGTCAGTTTGGCCCCCCAAAAAGCCCCAAATCCACTAAAATTACCAGTTAAAAACACCATGAAAGTTGACTTTTATATCTTGTGAAGGTGGCACTGCCTGTACAACCTTAATTTTTGCATCGGCTCATTTGCCTTTTTCCAGCGTGCATTTAATGATTTTAATGTTCAAGAAATTCTTGTTTTATCCAGTGACTGAGCAGTCCCATAAAAGGTGCTATATAAATGAGTTTCACAATTCAAAAACTTAGCATACCTTTACCCGTCTCAAACACAATAAGCGCTGTGAGTTGCCAGTAGATAACGTGCTTTGTAAGAACTGATTACAATTAAATTGTTATTTCGAAGATTCTCTGTTTATTACAAGATAGACTATAAAGGGGGTAACCCTGTTTCAGCCCCAGGATTAGGTGGCAACGGCCCCTGGAAAAACGGTTGATTTGTAGCCCACACCTCGAGTGGCTTACTGGCCTTGTGTGTCTGGCGACTTCCATAAAAAAAAAAAAAAAAAAAAGAAAAAAAAGATCCAAATATTACTTTGTAAAAACAGAAACAAAGGAATCAACTCAAATTGAACCGCCATATTAGAAGATAACAATGATGAAACAATGGAAACGCCAATCTATGTATGCGCGGCGCACATGATTGGCCAATGAGCAACCTTCTTTTGAACTCTAGGCGAGGGCGCCAGACTCAGATGACGTCATGTGCATAAGGTCTATCGAACGGTGATTTAATGTTTAATCTCACTGACGACATTACTGCATCATCGTCTTTGTAGGGCAAGCTGGAAATGGAGTTGGAGATTGTCACCGAGCAGGAAGCTGATGAGAGACCAGCTGGAAAGTCCAGGGATGACCCAAATGCTAATCCAACTCTGGATCCGCCCAAGTAAGTACTATTCCTGTTCTAAAAATAAGTACTTAGCTATCTAATGTGTAACCTTTCAGGGATCATTCAATTCCGTATAACCAGTGGCGTAACTAAGGGGGGGGGGTCATGGGGACCCACCCAATTGAAGCCCATGACTCCACCCCCCTTCCCAGTTGCACTCCCTCCCTTTTAAAATCTGGACTTTTGAGATTGAAAATGACCAGAATATAATGTTACATTTTAGAAGTTTTCGTGCAGTAATTTAAATTTGTCTGTTTACAGAGGTAGAGAACGTGTTTGTTTTTACCTCTGGGTCAGATTATCTTAGATAAAATAAGAAATTAATGGAACAAGGAGAGCGCTGAAAAGGGGCTTGTTGAAGAACAATGCAAACGGAAACTACAGTTTTAATTGGCCAGAAGTGCCCACCACCTCCTAGAACAAATGGTGCACCCCTAATGTGCCTCACTAAATTATGCCCTAGTTTCTTCGATGCGTATAATCATCACCCTTTGCCCAGACATGGCCGATATTGTTGATCTTTATGTCTCAATTGGTGAAAGGAATCTGAAATACAAATTTTGTTTTTGTTTCGAAATCTAGACACTGTTTGATAACATGTCAGGACAAGACCTTTAATTTTGACCTTTGAATTTAATCATTGAAAGAAGGGCAAACCTTTGCAGTCATTTGTGATCGCTATGGGCATTTGTGCTTTTATGGTCTAATTTCTTTCCATGATTGAGATCAATACAGCGCTCGAATTAATCAGTCACGAGTGCTGCATGCCTCCGAGACTTGCTTCTCATGTACATGTAACCCAGTTGGGCTAAATTAATCATTCTGGGTGTTTGAATCTATGTTGATTTATACACGAAGACGAAACTCCAAAATTACATGAGCTTGTAAAAAATCTATGCTGTCTATTCAAAATGTATCCTTGGCTTGTAAAATGTACAGTTGACTAGTCCTGGGGACTAGTGTGGGTGGGGTGGGGGGGGGTTATAAGATCCGAATCGTTTAGAACACTAATCCTAGTAAGTGTTATCATCAATCAAACGTTTTTAAGGGAGGCTAAATCTGGATACAACATCTCGGGATTTACTAGATTTAGCATATTAGGACTATTTCCCGATGGTGTCAGATCAGTAGACACACTGGATCAATCCAATGTTTCCTACAGCATTTATAGCTAAAGCAAAACATGCCCACAGACCATGGCAAGTTAATGCCGTTAAGTACATGAAATTCATCAATGCCAATTTCTACGGGGTGTCCATTGTTGGAGGTTTGGGTTTTCATGTGGTTGGGGTGTATTTCCTATGTGGTTCCGCATACCACTTTGAAGGACTTTATTTATCAGTTTGTGCAGGTGTGTACTTTTTCAACATTTTTTTTCAAAACCTCCTTGAGCTCTTAAATGTTCTTGAAAGAAGTGAAGCAATCACCAAAGGGAGAGAGAAGAAGTCCACTTTGTGTCCAAACCTGTAGTTTTGTATCTCTGGTAATGCATAGAGTCAGTCTGTAAACCTCCTGAATTGTAACATCTAGGAGGCTCCAGGTCTAGAGAAAGGGGGAACCCAGGCCTGCAAGCCATTTTTCAGGATTTTTCATATTCATCAAATCTCATCCCTGTGTGTTTTTACCCCTGTTTTGAAGCAGTTTATTAAGCCTAGTTATTATTTTGCTAGATTAAAGCCCCAGCTCAACTTTGGTAGGAAGCAAAACAGTTTGTATGTTAAAGTACATGTATATGTAGATAATTTGAATCTGTTCTCGTCGAAAATTTTCTGGGCCAGAGTTTTTTTTATAGCTGTAAGCCATGCGGTCTTGTGGATTACACCCCCCCCCCACCCTTCGACAGATTGGATATGTTTGGACCAAGTAAGCTCCCTAGTGCAACTAAAACCCCAATATTTATAGGAGCCTATGCCCACTGCTTCAAGGAGTAGCCTATTAAGTAGCAAAGAATGTTACATCCAAGCCCCCCTATGCCAGAAGCTAGTGGGAATGTCATGTGGTGAAAGTAACTGAGAAGGTGATAACAAACAGGAAGGCATGCTGTAAGTCTGTGTGTGCGTTGCTGTGGTTTGTGTGGCAGCAACAAGAGAGCTCTGTCGTCACATTAGCACCTTCCATCAGTCAGTGGGTTTGCTCAAACCTTCTGGAATGTTCTCTCCCACATAGATTATAGAATTATTATTAGTACGGTGCTGATAAACTCACAAGTGGTTAGATGTAAATGAAACCAAATTACTATACGTAACTCCCAGGCAATTGCGGAGCTAAGATTTATTTGTATTTTTTTTACTCATGCACTCATTTATTAATTTTTGCAAGCTTTGCAAGTTATGGTTTGATTGGAGCTTTTGGAAATGATGACCTGACCAGCAGCCGGACCACTTGTTCAAACTCTGTTCTGGTCCTCAGATGTTTTAGCTGGCGTTTGGCCAGCAAACCACCGTGGTTCGCTGTGGCTAAAGTCTAAAGGCATGCAACTTTTTCAGCTGATCAGCTGAGTTTGTTGTTTATGGTTTCTCTGCTGTGCCATTGAAATTTGAAAAAAAAAACCACAGTACAAAGTCTTACTGTGTCTGGCGCTTTCCTCTTGTTTTTCCCTGACAAACTGGAGTTGCAAACCCGAGTCCAAAAAAAGCTTCCTGTTCAATTTGATTGAGCAACCTGTAGCTAACCTATAATGTATGTGTTTGCCATGGCAATCAATTTACGTTGGGGGTCATCCTCCACGACAGCTTGATTTATTTGTGTGAAGGAAAGGACCTTTTGCTAATTTGTAACAGACTTCATAATTGAATGATACTAATGTAAATAAATGCGGTGGCATGATTGCGTGACGGTAGTTTTATTTGTTTGATCACCGGGGGTACAATATTGATGTTATTGTACCCTGGTTTGTACGCGGCTGTTAGTACTAGAAATTGCAC
Organism: Marthasterias glacialis; assembly: GCA_911728455.2. Lineage (NCBI taxonomy): Eukaryota > Metazoa > Echinodermata > Asteroidea > Forcipulatida > Asteriidae > Marthasterias > Marthasterias glacialis. Next base: position 9,549,780 of record OU452231.1, read on the forward strand.
ATGTGTATTTCCCATGTTTATGTGACATGTACACACTCACACCCCTGTTTGTCGACCGGGTCAATCGAGGACTACGCTTTGTTCTCCCATTGTGTGGAATTTTTGGTTTTTGTTTCAAGTCGGCGACATCTCCATTGGTTTTGTACACAATAATTTCAACAGAGGTTGTTTCCAGTCTGTCAAACCAGCCGGTTAGACACGCGCCCTCATACTTGTTCAAGTTCCCTATTCAGGTTGGCTCAGTGGTTTCTTTCCCCTGCCTTTTCACACCTCTGTGGACCCCGGTTCGAATCCCGGACTGGAGCCTTGCATGTGGATTGGGTTTTCAGTCCTTACCTGATTGCGTGGGTTTTCCATATTTGGGGTTTTTCCTCTCGAAGATCAAAAACTGACGCTTCTTTACACGGGTATCTTCAGGCCTATGGGTTACAGTGCAAGTCACTTTTGAGGGTCCCTTGGTTTCATTACCAGAAACATTTAATAATAATAATAATGTTTGTCAAGCTGGTACTAAAGGACTTCTCTTTGTTCTCTCTTTTTGAAAACAGTTTTTTCAGCGACCCTCTGTTGTATTTTGTACACAAAAACAAACCAAGACCTATAAAGGTGTAGGCTCGTTGTAAATAACTAGGTGTTGGGTATCTCCCACAATGAGAAAGGCAACTCAGTTACACGTTGTTATGTGTGTACATAAACTTTTCGTGCCAGGAAATTGGCCATCGGGCAATGGTGACAAGCCTGTGCCTTTAAACCATAAACTAGTAGATACACTAACACACATTAGGCCATTATTTGTAATGCTTACCCATACACCGATGTGTGTTCAGCACTGTATACTCAGTACTTTCCCGAGTCCTGTGAAAAAAATCACAGGCATTTTTCCTCGGGTGGGATTCAAACCCACGACCCCCGCCATTCTAGAGCAGATGTCCTACCAACTAGACTACCGAGACTGCCCGGTAGCTAGAGGCAGTTCGAATCCTATTAGCAGCGGGTACCGCAACCATTATGCGAGATGTTATTTGTAAAACATTAAAAATAATATTCTTTATCCCCGATGCAAAAATTAACATCTCACACACTAGGCCATTTCACACTATGAAGAAGCTCTGTGTTGGACACGGGTCCGACCCATGTCAATTTGACTGAACTTTGCACACTACAACATTTCCGTCATTTAGCCGTGTGGGGAGCGCTCGATCCGTGTGGAAACCGACCCATCTCTGGAGGTGGGTTGAGGGGTTTTTGACCTGTCCAGAGATTTTCCTTACCTTCATGTTTAAACTGATGAGCACCCTTATGACTTCAGACACTTCACTGAATACAGGAAACCGCAGTTACCTTTAATTTGAGGTACTTCCTGTGTTTTGATTATATTAGTGATCGAGTTGCAAGTAAGATTTCCTCTTTTGAAGACGTAAGATTTCCTCTTTTTAAGACAGAGTTCAGGGTTGGTCATTATGGAGAAGAAGATATTGATTAGTTCCAATCTGAAAGTTCATACCAACACCAGTCATCTAGAGAAAGAAGTCTGTCTGTTCCACATAAAATACTGTCAAAAATACTGTCAAAGTGTAGTGTAAGAAAATTTAGGGAACCTTTTCCGTCCATTTTTGCGAAATTCGAGGGCGATTTATTAAAAAAAACATAATAATAATTTTTTGTTAATGAATTAACACAATTATTTTCAGTTTAAACCTGCATGTCCATTCACATGTTAAAACACTTTTAGTGCTTTCAGGTTCTACATCCATTGAAAAAAACTGTTCAATGGTCACAATCGAGTAATCAATCCAGTCATATGCTGTCTTTTTTTTGGTTTCACTAGAATGTGGTGAAATCTTTACAAGTTTGCTTTCTCGGTGTTGATTGAAAACTAGAGGATGGGAATTAATTTACTCTTCCGAAAAAAAACAAAAACAACGATGTCCATACCCTTTAAGTAGATTTGTAATCCAAACTTGTGAGGAGATGACCACAAGAGTAGCAGTAAATCTTTCTGCCTTTTTCTTTGTTGTAGTTCTTAGTAAAGAGAAATGATTGCAGTCACCCATGTTTCTGCTCAATTTAACCTGTCTTGGATGGCAGACGTATATCCGTGTTGGGAGGGGGCAGTGGCATAACGGGGGGGGGGGGGGGGGGGGGGGGGGCACATGCCCCCTCAGTTGATGTCTGGGCCCCCTCCAGGTGCCCACCTCCTTTTAAAATCTGGACTTTTGAGATTAAAAATTACCAGAGGAATTTGAAATTTGCATCCATGATAATGTACATGTACCTTTAAGTTTTAAGTTCTGCAGCGGGCGATACATACAAATCTTAGGGCTGTCATAAAGACAAAACCCCACCAGTCCCTGGCACCCCTTCCCACCTCACCACCCCCCCCCCACCAACAACAAAATGATTAAAAAAGAACTAAATACCATCAACTACAAAATTAACAAACAAATCCTAATTATTAATGCAAATTCATTCTCTGTTTTTAATTCAGGATTTCAAACAAGTTAATTCTAGCCTAAGGAGACTTTTGTTGGGTTTTTTTACCTCATGGGACCCCCCACCCAAAACACTGGATTTACACCCCCAACCCTGGATTACACCCCCCCAACCCTGGATTTACACCCCCCCTTCCCCACACTACATAAAAGTAGGCCATCTTTATCACTACAAGTATTTCATTTCACAATGTTGTTTCTAAGTATTGTTGATAATTTCACTATCTTTTGATCTTAGACAAGTGCCAATTTCCAGGCAGTTCATCTCCCAAGACCCCCCCCCCCCAAAAAAAAAAAAAACATGTACAAATTTCCATGTCTGCGTTATTTTCACGGATACCTGGAGGAAGCCGTTCGAAAAAATGTCACTTGTGCTACCGAATTGTTTCTTTTTGTAGGACCCCCAACTGTCCATAAACATTGCCTCACTGTGACAAGACCCACTGGGCCTGTCACACAAGGCAATTTTTTACAGGCAACTTGGAGGCAACCAAAATGGAGCACTTCAGTAGTACAGAAGTTATTATTCTATCAAAGTCCCAAGAAATTCATGTCCAAGAGTTTTATGTTCTTGGAGATTGCCCGGATTTGATCGGCTGTAGCATGACCCTTGTAGACTGTAGTATTGATCCCAAAGATTCTAGGGCGCCGAAGGCCCAAGATAGGGGGAACTGGAGCTCTGTCTATTGTTGGAACGTGAAATACGCATGCACTGATCTATTGTCTCAAAAGAGTTACTTGCTGAAATATCATCCAGACACTTCCCTCAACCCCCACCCCTTGTCTCCCTCCTCATTGTTCATCCCTTGCATCTTCTGGCTGCTTTCTGCCTCTCTCTTTCCACTTGACTGCTTCTGTTACTCCAGTAACCTTGTATGTCAGTGTTGTCATTTAGCCTTTGAGAAAGACTCTACTAGGGTCGAAATGTGAGGCCGTTAAAATATTTTTGAAATATCCTCCAGCAGGATCTCATATTTCAGCCTGAGTTCCCCATCTTGTGCCGCAGCGGCGCTCTATAATCCTTATCTATCCTACTGTCCAGGAGACCCACCAACTCCTGATGATACAACCTACATTCCAAGTGGTCATATATCTCCACTACTTTGATTGTCTTCCAGGGTTGTGATAGTGTTGTTGAGTTTGATGTAGCATCGTATCTATCAACAAGATTGTGTGTATTTGAATTTCATAGCATAATGAATCATTTGTAAGTGTCGCAAGTGCTGATGGATAACACAAACTGATGGAGATGTTGATTTCCAACAAAGTCGTACGCAGTAAACATGGGTTCATAGAGAGGACAGGGTACAATTAAGCCACATATTCCAGGGGTGAAGACTGGGTTAGGGTGTTTACAGGCTAAATCAACACATTGCTTTGTTGACGCAGAAGTGCTTTTGCTTTTGATTCCAGAACCCCCCAAAAGAAGCCTATTTTGGATCAGCAATGAAAACACTTTTTATTGATTCGAAAGTTTCCACAAAAGTGTTTCCTTTGGTGGAGAATGTAGTGTTCCTCTCCGTGGTCTGACGCATTCTTAGAAATAGGGTTTATTGTGCTGTCATCCGATCTGAATGTTTTCCTCCGATTGTCTGTTTTTTTTTGTTTTTTTTCCAGTTTGAATTTGTTCCCCATGCCATTCTTTCAGCAATTGTTGAACTCCCGATGTCCCAGTGACAATCTGTAAATTAGTATCACCTCTTTCAAAAATGCTCACGTCCACTCGATTACAATCATAGTCGTCATCATCCCATCCTCTCCCCATCCTCTCGGTGTGTGAACTCGATATATCCAGGCCTGTCATAATAGACAAAATGTTTGTTTCAAATATTTGGCAACTGTGCATTTTTGAACTCTTGATCTTGTTTTAAGTCAAAACACTATTGCTGACACAGTCCTAGTTTCCAAGAAAAGTTAAACGAAGGATGTGAGATGTGTGACTAATATGCTTTGACCATGAAGCAGGGGTTAACACCACTCTCAGGGGAATTCACCCCCAAGTTTAAAGTGAAAGTACAGATCGTTGATTTTTATTTGTTTTTATATTTGAAAGAGCTCTTTCATTGATGCTATCTTCTAGTTTAGAATGAACACACAATACATCTGTGATGTTAAAATTGTATCAAACTCAGTGGTCATGGTTTTTATTTGGAAAAAAAAACCACTTTATGTTTTAGCAGGGATTTTTCAGACTTTTTTTTTAAAGTAACTAAGCAACGGTGTTTGGGTTGGTCTGCAAATGCTATATCCTCCACTTTAACGGCATTCCAGACAAAGTTATTTCCGTGGAGGATCCGCACTGGTATAACCTTAATAATCAATACGCAATTTCAGATTGGATCTAATCAATTCTTTCCTGATGATTACAAAGCCAGTACTCCGTCTTTAACTTGTAACCCATTGTAGAGGTCCAAAGATATCATATCAAAAGTGCAAATTAAAGAAATAACTTGCAAGTCAAAGCTCTCTTGTTAGACATTGTTTAATGGGGAGGATAGATTCAAGTTTCACTGGTGGGGTGGGGGGGGGGGGAATGTTCAACATGAACTTACTGTAAATCGACCTTGTTGGCAGTTAACTTCAGTTGAACTGCATTCTTAGATTTACAAGATTGTGCATACACATTTAGTTATTTAGTTGAAACTGTGTTTATTGAGAGAAGAGGCTTTGAGAACAAAAATTTGCTCAGCACAGAAAAATTGTGCTCAGCAGAAACAGATTACCATTAAGTTACACTGTCGCGGCTGGTGCCCCACTCATTTTCTGCTTAGCCAAGAAATTTGCTGAGCAGTATTTTCTTCTTAACAGCATTATGAAAATGGGTCCTGATCATTTGAGTCCCTCATTATGAAATAGAAAAATGAAATGATAGAGTGCATTATGAATAAGGCCGGTTTGAATGCTGATGCGACAGAGCATTCATTTTCAAACGAAATTGAATGAGCCTGGTGTTAAATTGAGTTTTTGTTGAAATTGGCCGGGGAAATTGATGGTAATAGACCAATTGCGCGACCAATGTTTACTTGTCGTCACGTGACCTGTAGTGGGTACTTCGTCATCTCAGCTGATGGCAAACTACGTGCAAATACATGCTGTGACCGACAAAGTCACACTAACAGTCGGCTTTTGGGAATAATAACACAGTTACTAAGCCCTTTTATTAAAGTTGTATGTTGTGACATTGATTTTAATCACATGACTGTTTCATAAACTATCAGCATTCAGCTGCAAAAGAGGTGTATTTTTTAGTTTTTATGCATCAGCGTCGGACGACGATGTAGCCACCGCCTGTTATTTTGTTTGTAACGTAAGCCTAAATCACTGTAAAACAGGGTCAAGAATGTTGGAAAAGTGGGCATTGAAACCTAGCTTTGCTAAATTCCAAATAGACAAAGGAATCACACAGTTTGGAAAGCCTTTTCTTTGGATGATTTCAGCTTCAAAACTTTGAAATTCTTGTGTTGAAAAGTGTGTGATCGCGGTTGTCTCGCCAAACGTTCCCTTGGCAACTACTACTAGTACTCTAGTACTACCACATCTTGAACATATTACACGTTCTTTGTAATATTTCCAAGACTTCTGGAACTGTCCTTACTGGCTTTATTTAGTCACTTGAAGATCTCTGGTACAAACTGGATTATTTTTTTACAAATTTCAAGAAGAAAAAAAACCCCGTTCGAATAAACAAATGCAACAGTCATCTTGTACCGTACCGCACTTTCCAATGGAGGACGTGGTGTTTGTTTACATTTAATACCCACTACAGGTCACATGCTGTGGGTTGCACAATCGGTCTATTGAGACATTTGTAACCCTAAGTTGCTCAAGGCGGTTACAACAAAGATTTCATGCTTTTGAGGTATACTTTTCAGAAGATGTGTTTTAAATTTGTTTTAAGTGGGTGGAATGGGTGACTAGTGCTTAAAGCACTCGCCTCTCACCCCTGTGGCCATGGTTCAATTCTCGACTAAGGCCATAATAGTGAGTAGAGTTGTGTGTTGGTTCTCTCTCTTATGCCATGAGGGTTTTTCTCTGGGCCCTCCGGTTTTCTTTCCTTCGGAGAAAAGCCAAACACTTTCAACAATCTCTAGCTGATCTCTGTGGTCATGTAAAATGGGTCGATGTGACTGGTTCCAAAATGCGCCTTTACTTGCCTGCGGCTCAACCACGTTGTAGCTGCGTCCTTTGCAACTCGACATTTAAGCTGCCAGTAAGGATGATTAGCCTCTCAAGTTATTACTATTTAAATTCATCAACAGTCACAGAAGTCTTAACTGAGTCAAGAAGCCAAAGGCGCTTTATAATGTATATCCAGTTGTCCAAAATTATAAACAGTGTTAAAAAGATCCAGAAGTTAAAATTGAAAAGTAAGCAGAGTTAAAAAAGAAGGAAATTTGAGTGCCCCTCGTCTGACCTCACCTCACCTCCCCCCTAACAAACCTCTATATCACTGAGCAGATTCCACTTGCCATTGTACCCCGATGCACGTACTTTCCTTTTCAATACATAACTTTCACTCCAGAGATGCATAAATCAATAAACGTGTTTTTGAAAAAAAAAAAAAAAAAAAATTGTTAGTCTTGTATAAAGTACCTTTTGCTTCTGGGAAATAAAAACTGAATGAAATGTGTGGGTGTAACAAGTCAAGTCCAGTATGGATTTCGGGCTATGAAAGGGGTTGTTTGTTTGGTGGCTTACATTGATGTACTGTTGCTTGGTAGGGTCACTGTGATCAATGGGTGTATGTGTGTAATTGGATGTAAGATGAAAATCATTTGATTAGTTGTTATTGGAAGGCAAATTTGGTATACATTTTGCTCCATATGTTTGAGCACTTACAGTTGATTTGTTCAGTGAGTATAGACGTCCAGCAAGCACCCTCGTCTGCAGGTTTCCTCAGGCTTCTGGGCTCATAGTCGGCGATCTTCCTTGACAGTGGTCCGCTGGCCAAATGCTAAGTTAAACACCGATCAAAGATATTGATTATTAACTCCAATGCATTAATCAAATCGGTAATTAAGGCAGGGTGGACACTGTTAAGATTCACTGTATTTAGGGGTTTTTGTTGCATGAGTTATGCAATGGGAGAGTTTTGAGATGCTGGCGGCAGCAAACACAACGGTCCTTTGTGGACAGTTCTGAACATGCGCGCACATGCTCAGTGTTGTGCACGCAGTTCTGAGCATGCGTAATACTAATGAGAACTGTGCAAAAGGACCGTCCAAAAGTCTCTGACTTAATCCGTGACTTCTTTTATTCTTTTACACATCTCAGGGAAGGATTGTATCCAGCAATTTTGCATAGCACTTAGCAACATATTTAGACTGACCATGTTTTGTGCGCATTGATTGCTCATATTGACTAGTTGAATGAGGATTTTCCTGTAGCAATTGATAACTTTGTGTAGCCTTTTGCTATGCTGTCCTGTTAAGTCATTGCATCACAGATTTCCGTATCTGCTGCACGCCCAAAGTTTTTGCTACTTCCGGTGTCATAGGGTATTCTGTCCCCTGGGTAATGTGTCCACCATACGGTAAGTTAACGTTGGCTGGAGGAGTTTATTCAAAAGAGGGCGCTATCAAAAGGAGTTAGTACACAATTCGCCGTATGTCCGGACAGAATCTCCTGCCTAACAGAATCTCCTTCCACACCGGCTCCAAAACTGGCATAACTTTGTGTGTAATTTTACCAAAAATCACCTATTTCATCGTTCAAAAGCATTTCTTGTGACAGAAACTTTTACTTCTGAGAAGACCTAAGCCCTTGAAGAACGTATGTTAAAGACAAGTCCAATTATTAAACCTTTCTTGCATAAATCATCAAAGAAAAACTAGCTCAATGTAACTCTGGTATGGGCTTCTGGTAATCAGTGGAGCCAGTTTGTGTGAAGTGGGCGTGGCTTACAGTGGAATTACGACGCACTACGAACAGGATACGAGTGAAATCGATCACTGCGACAGATAGTTAAGTTCCAAACCGCAAACGAACAATTATCAGGAGACTGTGGAGAGAGGAAAGATTGTGGAGGAGAGGTATTTTTTTTCCTTCCTTTCATTCCTGTTGTGAATAGGAGTTGACGGTCACGTAAAGCACAACATGTTGGCATCACATTGAATAGAATTGACAGAATGAATGTACCAAGCTGGGTTGAGGCTAATTACACTTAATATGTGTGTGTGTCTTAGCTTGACAGGCGGAGCAGAAGGCATGAAGACTTCAGCGGCACCTGTCGCCTTATCAAATAACAAATTTCCCTCATGAAAAACTTTGGCTTTCTTCTTAGTATTCCTGCATAGACTTTTTTTTTTTCTTCAAAAAGAGGTGTATAGTGTATATTCCATTATTGTAATCAATTAAGGTCGTTGATATGATCCATATATGGAGAAGTTACGCCGAGTACAGAGTTGGCAACGATACAAAAATAAGCTGATTGGTTTTAATGTGAAAGTTCACTAATTAAATGTAGTCCATATCAGTTGCAGCAATCTTTCAGAGAAATATTTCCATATGAAATACTGTCAAAATAGCCTTTATAGACCCAGCAATTACCGTTCAAGCTTGATACTACATGGAGGCTATTGCCTTCATTGCCCCTGGTCATTGCCTTGGTGCCCTTGAAATGTTCCAATAGAACCTTACAATTTCCTCATAGAGGTGCCCTTTATTAAGAAGAAATTGCCTTGGTGCCCTTGCCCTTTTAAGAAGGAGGCAATCGGACCCGACCGTTGTTCATTTCGATTGTCGTGATAAATTTGAATCCGTCTTCAAAATGCAAGCACAAACCCACAACCATCCACAAGTATTTTGAGACCCCCATTTGAAGCTGCTAATTCTCTAAGCTCTGATTATGCTCCGGTCGAGCTTCGTCTTATCTCTGGTTGACGGAGTGCCACACTCCGCTTTATGTCTTGCACGCCCTGGGTGCACAGCTTCAGACTCTTTAAGATTGTGGTCTTGCCATGCAGTTCTATTTTGACACGAGCACAAGATGACAGGTGTCACTTTTACTGGGTCACAAATTGTTTGTCATTGTTTTTTTCCCAGGCGGCATTTTTGCCGGATGTTGTTGAGAACAAAACGGCTCATGGGACCTCATGCAGAGACCTCATGCATCTTAATATCTGCACGTTTCTACCTTTGCAGGAGAAATCTGCAGGAGAGTTTTCATATGTTTACATTATCGCTGTTTGATGTTTGTGCACACTACAAAGGAATGTATGGGGGGTTAATAGTTGTTGTCTGGAACAAAGTCTTTATTTAGATGTAAAGGGAGGTATCCTTCTGATAAAGTAACCAATTTTATCATATGGAAGGGATCCTTGAGGCTGATCTTACTTACTTTTGATAAGACAAAGATTGTTATGTCTGTATGTGTTGACATTATACCATTGATTGACTGTTAATCCGTTGTTCAAACATAAAAGAGATTAGTCTGGTTCCCTGACCAAAGATTCCCTGATGACTCTTGTTAAAAATCTTAGGTCAGGCATCATCCAAAGCTAAGCATAGATTATGGCGCAACATATATGAGTATTCATTATTTGTCATCAATGGTGGACGATGTCTGTGGATAAAAAACGAGCGCTGATGACTGGCTTTGTTTACTTTCAAAAAGCCTGGGATAATCAGTTTGTAAAAATGTTACAAATATAGTGTTGAATTTGTTTGGGAAAAACAAGAAAAGAAAAACGATAATGGCATGTGTTTGCAAAATTTATAAATTTTTTGTCCACAAAAGAAATGTCCGACTATCAACAACACTGTCCGAATGTTGACGGCAATGAGTTTGGAGCATTTCGGATATTTTCAGAAAAAGAGGAATTCCTCCTTTATTGTCACGTGACATTTGGATGATACTGGACCCTAAAATCGACAGAGAATAGTGAATAGTCAGATATTTTTGGGTCTGGGAACCAGACTAAAAAGATATTCTACAAGTACTTTTGTCTGTTCTTACACTCGTACGCGTAAACACAGATAACAAAAGCTTTTATTTGGCTAGAACTCATGAAACCACTTTAGTACTTGTACTGATCCTAGTACTTGTACTGGTACTTATACTCACAAAAGAATGTATGGTACTTGACTAGAATTAAAGGGATACGTTGCCTTTAGATTTGGCACGTTTGGGCGGATGAAAGCATTGGTTATGAAATGAATATGGCTTGAAAGATATTTTAAAAGTAGAATATGACAGTTCACATACATATCCCTTGATGTTGCGTGGTTTTTGTTTAATTTCATGACAAAACAAGGTCTGCCATTTTATTTGAATCAGATTTTTGACTCCACAAAATGGCGGACTGTATGTTTGTATGTAGAGTGTGGATCTGTTGGCAGCGCCGTAACTAGGGTAAAATTTTAGGGGAGCACAAGGCAGAGGGGGGCACCATATTTTCCCGGGGTGGGGGTGGGGTGGGGCACTTTTGGTCAATAAAAACTGTAGTTTCCGTTTTTATTTCAAAACAAGCCCCTTTTCAGCGCTCTTCTGAAGTGTTGAGGTAAAACCAAATACATTCTGCATGTAAATAATGAAAAAATAATTTTAAGAACATTGTAATTACTACATAAAAGCTCATAAAATGTAACATTTTATTCTGGTAATTTTTAATCTCAAAAGTCCAGATTTCAAAAGGGGGGGGGCACGGACATCAGTTGGGGGGCTTGTGCCATCCCCCCCCTCATGTCACCCCCTTAGTTATATCACTGTCTGTTGGTTATATTTCCAGAGGCAAATGTATGTTTTTTTAATCACTATTCACTAATTACATCACACTGTAGGTGTTTCATTGCCCGAACAACTTTTAAAAGGATAAGGAGCGATTCCAAACAGCAACATTTTAGGAGATTTGAAGGCAATGTGTCCTTTTAATGAAAAACAATCAACCTTATGCATCACCGTTTTCCCACAGTAAATTTACCCCGACCTCAGTGAGGGCGCTGTTGCATGTCTCACTGTGGCAGTGATGACATCACATGCATAAGGTCTATTGTGTCCTGGTACTTGTACACAGGCACTAACAGACAAGTTTTGTACTTGATGTTTGCCATGTAGCTATAAAATTCTACTAGTACTCGCATTGTACTCTTATAGAAAAAGTACCTGAATCGTGTTCACACAAAAATTGTGTGCTAGTACTCATCCTTGTACTTTAACTGGTCCTCATACCCACACTCAGGGGAAAATGTATGGTACTTGACTGGTATTCATGAAAACAGTTGTGTACTTATAGTTATACTTGAACTTTTACTCAGACACTTACAGAAACAAAAAATAAGTCTAATTTGTACTTGTACTTGTACTCTCAATCATCTTCTCAGTCATAGAAAAAAGTATGTACTCATACTTGTAATTGCACTTGTACTCATAAAATGGTACCTGTACTCATCAAATGGTCTCTGTACTCGTAAGATGGTACCTGTACTCATCAAATGGTACCTGTACTCATAAAATGGTATCTGTACTCATAAAATGGTACCTGTACTCATAAAATGGTACCTGTACTCATACAATGGTACCTGGGGTGGATTTCACAAAACTAGTACTCACAAAATGGTACCTATACTCATAAAACTGTACCTGTATTCTTAAAATGGTACCTGTACTCTTAAAATGGTACCTGTACTGTTAAAATGGTACCTGTACTCATTGTACCTGTACTCATTAAGTGGTACCTGTACTCTTAAAATGGTACCTGTACTCTTAAAATGGTACCTGTACTCATACAATGGTACCTGGGGTGGATTTCACAAAACTAGTCCTAACTTAAGACTAGTCTTAACTTATGACAAGTCATATCAGTTATGATTAGTTACTCGTCCTAACTCGAGATAAGACTAGTCCTAGCGCTTTGTGAAATCCACCACTGTACTCATAAAATGGTACTTGTACTCAAAAAATAGCATTCACACAAAAGTCAATATGTACTCACACTTGCACTCACCTACAACTCTGTGTGACCATTAAGAAAACTGTAATTTTAAACTCTGACTTGCAACAAATATTCATAAAATGACCCTAGAACATTTTGTTTGAAAAACGGTGCTTGTAGGTTTACAAGAAACCAGCTTATAGGCCTAATGGTGGTTTGGAATTATTTGTAATGTTAAAATTAATGCTTAGTATTTGTTCATGTTTTGATGCTAATTCAAAATTGATTTACTTGTTAACAGGATATGCATTAAAAAGAAAGTGTCAGTATTTTATTTTATTTTTTTCTATTTTTTTTTTGTTTAAGTTGGATATGTAATTTCTCATTGTGAAATCGATACCTTTGTGGTCGTAAGCCAAGAGTTAGCTGTATCAGTAGGATTTGAAACTTAGCATGGGGGAAAAGCTTATATCTCCAATGAGTTGTGGTTTTGAAAAGAACATAAATAACAATTTGTTTTGTCACAAGCGTACAATTTATTTGTCATTTGTTGCCTCGGCAGTCGCCCGGAGACGTCCTTCTTGTGGTTCACATCTCCTTGGAAGACCCTCAAGTTCATCATCTGGAACAACTACAAGTGGTACATCATCGGTTTCTTCCTGGCCATCATCATCATTGCCTTCATCGTACTCTTCATATACAGTGTGCCAGGGGTCACTGTGCAAAAGATATTTGGGACCAGGTAGGTTTTCTGCCAGTTGATGTAGTCCTGAAAGGCAGGGGCTGTCAGACAATCACAAGAGAGCAACCTTGCCTGAGAGGATTCCATGCCCAGGTGTAATAATATGGCTGTAACTAAATGGAACTATTACAACTTTCAACTATTTCAATTTGGAACAATTACAATCTGGGACTACCACAATTAAGTGCTGTTCAATTTAGGACTACTACAATATGGGACTATCTCAGTCTGGGACTATTACAATCTAGGACTATTACAATCTAGGACTTTTACAATCTGGGACTTTTGTCAATTTGGGAATATTTCAATCTAAGACTATTACAATTCTAGGACTATGTCAATCTAGGACTACAACAAGCTGGAACTATTACAATTTGGGACTTTTTCGATCAGGGGCTATTACAGTCCAGCACAATAATAATGTACCACTATTGTAATAAATCAGAGCTGTTACAATAGTGTGACGATTTAAGACTTTTACAGTGAAGACGGCAGACGCATCAGAATGTCATTGTAAACATTCCCTTTCCAAGATGCAATGAAAATAATATTGGCATGAAGACGCTAGCGATCCAGATTTCGAAATACAAATGCATGAAACATTTGTTTATTTGATGACATTTTGTAGTTTCGTTTGATCAGAATTCTATCAAATTTAAACTGTCTATTCTTGTTTGTACTATCCGCACATTGATTTCCAATGCTCGGCCGAAACGTTCCATTTTAAGTTGGTTTGAAAAAGAACATAGAATTTACAATTCTAGCATTTATTACAAACGCAAACAGTTACAAACGCAAACAACAAATAAAGTCAAACGTTGAAGTGTGTTAACAGGAGTTATGAACTCATTTTGATAAATTGATAAATATTTAAAGAGAAGATGGGGTTATAAGTTGGTGGATGTGTTGTCTTAATCACGTAGTTAAGGAATTGTAAACAGCAAGTGCTGATATTCATAACATATACTTTTGATATATTTAGGTGTTATAGTTTAAGGTTATAAAGGATTATTTTATTAGAATAAGAATATTCATTAATCAAGTGAAGCAAGAATTTGTAGTTAAAAAATAACAACGCCAGGTAGTTTATGAAGTCTTTCCGTAACTCCCTATTATTTAGGATATTCTTTTAGAGTAAAAAAAATCCATATTTATATATTCATATTTGATAGTTCACTTGAATAAGTCCTCAGTGTTTATGAAAACGATACTAATGAATTGAAACGAGTGACCAGAAGAAATGATGAAATCAAACGGAGAGATCAGCCAAAACATTACCAGAAAAAATGGAGTCTTGATTTATTGTAACTCAAATAGCACTTCTTTTAAAAAATACAGTGTAAAAGGCACTGTACAGCATGTGTTCAAATGTTGATTTGTACCTCTGGGCTGTGAAAAAAAAATTATTTGCTTCAAGTAAATGGCAATAATTACTTGATAAATGCTTGAATTTTTAAATCATGTAAGTTGGGCCTGCCACTCTCACAAATTTCACATGTTTGTGGTTTGGATACTTTATCAATGCATTTTATTACGTTTCCACACTCCAAGTGGAGATACAGATTAAATGCATGGGGGTAATAATTAATTGTGTATATCCTTCGAACCTAACTAGCACAGGGTCTGTAGGTGTTGACGTTTTGCAGGGTGGAGATACAATGTAGTAAGGTTTGCGATGACACCATATACATGAAATCTTCTCTTTTGAGTTGTGGTGTTTCTGAAAAGAACCGGTTGGTGTAACTTGACGTTTTCGATCAGTATGCTCTGATTGTCTGATCGTCTGATCGTCTACATGTGATAAGCACAGGATCACGTCAATATGTCATGTACTTCTTTTATTAAATTGGTTTTTTTTCCAGTGTAACTTCTAGGTATAAATGGGTATATAATAACATTTTTAGAGTCAGATTATTTTTGTATTAATTGTTATGCAAAATAGGTGTGCCTTGGAAAGTGCAGAGGAGTGAATTGAAGTCCTACGTATATTATGTACTGTAGTAGTCTAGCATAAATAATCCTAAATTGTTAAGAATTACAGAGTGATTTCTTAAAGTAGTAACTTAAATAATTGTTTTGTTATATGCTAATATCATCTCCTGTGAGGACTAAAGATTTCTGGTTTTGAAGACCACACAATTATTTGCTGGAAGAGAATTCCAAAAGACCTGTGCGATTTGAAACACACAAAATGAGTGGGTAATATTTAGCTTTAAAAGTTCTAGCCTTTGGTCAAATGATTGGAAACAAATCCATGCTTAAAAACGAATGAAAGTCTACAATAGCTATTTCTTTTATTCAAGCGCAATTGCAGATTCATCAGAACTAAATGTTTTAACAAGTTCTCGCTTCATCAAGGGGCTGGTGTTTGATGGTTCCTCAAAATACAGGAACAAAACAATCTCAAACTGTAAAAAAAATGGACATCTTCAAATTGTCGTATGGCGGACACATTTCGAGGGCATTTTGTTTTGTTTAGGTAAGACTGTATACAACCATTTCGAACGGGGCACACCTATGGTGTCCACCATATCTCAAAAGGGGCTAAGTTTGTATATTAAAAATTAAATAACCCTTAAAAAATGCAGGATGACAATGTCTCGGTATTAATTGTCACTAAAGAGCTTTTCGAACGGGAATTGAGTGGTTGCGGACAGGTTTATTTCAAATGTTATTAACCTTTAAATAATTGTACAACTCTGATAACGCATGTATGTGCATCCAAAGCCAGCAGGTGTAGGAACAGCTTGTAGTTGAACTGGAATGAAGATTAAAACAAGAAGTTTCTTTTGGAAATGTTACTTTTTGACAAAAGCCTAAGTAAGGACCCCAGCATGACGTAGGGTATATATAGTAACATCTTCCCCGTTTTACAAACCACATACATGACGTTGAAGACTGGTTGTGCGTGTAAAGATTATGGCATACATTGCAATGGGTCAGTGAGGGTGAAATAACACCCCACATTATAAAATATGAGGGCAACTTGGTGGTGATAATGTAGTCATGTTATTATTGTCCTACATTGAAAATTAAAGTGATTTGTTTAGAAATAAAGGTTTGTGGGATCATTATGGCTGAATTTTCCTTACTGTCGTTTTTTGTTTGTTGTCATTTATTGGAATTGTGGATCTATCGTACAGGACAGTTTTTCTGACTGATCTTGTGACACTAAATGCTGGTATCAAGTTAAAAAAAACAAACAAGCTTTTGAATTACAAATTGATTGATCGTTTTGTTATTATTTTCTAATCACGTATAAAAAATGTACTTCGGTCGCTTTAATGGTTATAATCACCATGTTGTTTATTTTCGGGGGAGCGTTTTTTCTCTTATTATTCGTACTGTTTTCTTCAAAACAACTTCACCCAAGCACCACGTCATCGACCTTTCCCAATAACTTTGCAGAGCCAATGTTCTGGAGTAACTTCCTCCCACTTTCGTTTTATTGGGGCCTAAAGGGATTTCCTTGTCAAAATATCGCCAATTTGTTCCGAACTCCGTTCCACCACCAGACCAACCACCACCGCCTAAAAGTTTACCTGACTCACTTTTAACGCAAAGTTCACTTTTCGGTCAAAATGTTCAGGAGCTCAGCTGTGCGTGTTTTACACTCGTGACTGACTCCGGGGTCGATGAGAGGTCGTGCGGGGGGAAACAAGGCGAGTTATCCCGTACGTGCTTAAACCGCAAAAATGTCAAGTAAATCTTTCAGGACGACAATAAAAAAGATTGTGTATGGTATTCAGTAATAGGTTGGCGGCTGTCAAACCGAATGCTGTAAGATATTAGAGTGCTACTGGACTTTATGTTGTACTTGACTCAAAAAAAGTTGTTTGCGGTGGAGGCGCTTTGCATTGTGGTTTGACCTTATGATATTGATGCCTTGTTGGATTCCTTTGTAAAAGAAGAAAAACAGAATTAAAAAGGAATAGAGCACCACTTTCAGGGAAAATATGCCTCCAGATATCAAGAAAAGAAGTTCACACCTGCTCGTCTTCGTGGCGTTGATTTCGATTCTAAATGGATGGAAATCATTCTTTGAAAAGTGAATTAAACGAGATCAGAGAACAAACCTCCGCATAAGCACATCCAGCCTTAAATAAACGTGGTTCGCAAGTTCAATTTTCCCATTGTTCCATAATCTTGGGAAATAATCTGTCGTCGAATTGTTCGATGTATCCCGACGTCTCTGCCATACGCTAATTATGATTGGGATGAGTTATTATTTAACGTAATGTGTTTTCAGCTTGCCCGTGTGACATTAGTGACGACATTAGTTTAAAAAAAAATCTACCGTCTCCTAATTTTCCTGTGTTGATAGCTGGCTTTGACGGGTTCTTATTTAGTGTGAAAGCTGTTTAGTATTTCTAGTGGTAATCAGTATGTGACGTCACATGGCGTTTCAAAGGCCGAAACTCAATGGTCAACAGGCCTGTAATTACGTGGAGGCCACGGGGGCCATGGCCTCTGCTGCCCCTCGTCTTGGCCTTGGTGGCCCTCCAAAAGCTCCCCGTGGACATTTTTGTCAACGGAAATGCTCTTTGCAAAATGAAACTGTCCTTTGCCCTCTCAAAGAGGAATCTCCAGGCCTGCGGTGACCTTTTAAGGACCACGTCAACAGGCAACCAGTTCCAGGCAAGCACCAAGAAGACAAAATGCTCATTTCAATTTCCACTTAACTTTCTTGACACTGTTTTGAAAATTTGTCTTGTACGCACAAAGTGTTGATTTCATTATGTAGTGCACTTGGTTGCCGCCTGCAAGTTGCCGGTGAAAATTGCCGTGTGTGAAAAGGCTTTTCGAATGCTTGCCCATTTAGTAAGGGAGAAGGAGGCACACCCGATTCCAGAAAGATGTTTTACCAAGAGAAACACTGCTTAAAGGGTCTGTATACGTTTGGTAATGACTCTGAAATTTCATGGCAATAATAACTCACTTGGTAAGAAGTACAGCAGCTTTGGATAGTATAATGCATTTTGAGAAACGTTTCACTTCGAAGTACTGCAGTTATGGAAAAATACATCACTTTTTATCCCCCAAAATTTGAATCTGAGAAGCGTTATGGCCGTAACGCTTCTCAGAATGTGTATTCCAATGACGGATACTTCTGCGTGAACACAGCCGCTCCAGATTTTTGGTGATATCTCAAAAACGCTTCCACCTTTTGAACTGAAATTTACACAGGTTAGTTTTATGGCATATATCTACAATTATATAGCATTAAGGCAAATGTACGGTTCCAAAAACCAAATGTATACTTTGCCTTTAACGACTTCTTTTGCTGAGCGAAAATTGGCAGGTAACCAGTCGTGAACAATACTCATTACATGTTTTTTTTATGACTGGTGACTGTTGACCCGTCCCTGCTAGCCAAAACTAAGTTCTGTGCTTAGGCCTATAATAATAAAATAATATTTGTGTTCAACAGAAATTGGGCGCTGATATTTCTGTGGTGGGACGACCTTTTGTGCTCGGGAGCTAGTTCTATGAGCTACTGGGCCCATTTGCTGTTTGAAATGTCTGTGCTAACAATGGAGGAAGAAAGTGTGCTAACTGTATAGCAGGGAAAAAAATGTGCGTATGCAAAAGTCAGGGATGAGATTCTTCAGACTTTATTGAATTCAGACTTTTTATGTCTGTCTGGTGAATTAAAAGATGTTATTTTCTTCAGGTATGAAGAAATCTTGCTCTTTGCTCAGCACTTCTCCAGTGCTGAGGATACTGTTCTAAGAAGTTCATTTCAATCTATATCTCCAGGCATTACCAGAAGGTAGAGATGCCATCATTTGAACCTACCTCCTTAAGTTTGGATCCTATTTTCAGACTTTTTCGTCAGCGGTGACTCTTATCCCTGAAAAGTGTACATCATAAAACCACCAAGAAGTTTGACACTGTACGCCTATACGATGGATTTGCATTGTTACGTCACTCATCTGATTTCATTCTTCGTGCCCTTTTTGCTTTGTTTTACGTCAGTGCTTATTAATTATACGGTAAGTGGTGTTTCTGAAATAGTAACTCGGTTACAAGGGCTGCTGCGTGATGTGCAGTAAAACGACTGCTTCTTTTTTGCTTTATTGGCCAGATCGATAGGAATGAGTACACTCTAGGTAAACTATGGGGGCGTGGTTTTAGGTATAATAAACTTCCTTCCACCTAAATCACCAGGGACTGTGTGTGTGCTTCACTTCAGTTCAAATGTGATTGATGCGGCATCGTTTCAGACATCCTGGCTCCCGAACACCGTTTTTATAGACCTCGATATTAATTTCAGGGTTTCGTTTTGTATTGTGCATGTTGGGAATTGCTTTGATGACGAGCTTTTTGCTTGATTTTTTTTTTTTTTTTTTTAGGGGGGGGGGGGGGTTGAGTTGTTTTATTTTGTCGACCCTGCTTCGCAACCCCCGCATCTATTCCACAACCGCTATTTGATTTGGTCTCGAAGATGTCCTCAACACAAAAACAATGTTAACCTTGCCAGTTTTGGGGACGCATAGGGTCCATTGTTTTTTCGTGTTTAGGTTATCATTATAACCAATATACCAGCTGTGATCGTTAGTTGGGGTGGGGTGCACAAGCGCCTTCAGCCCGGTTATTATTATTATTATTATTTCGTTGGACGTGTTGGTTTGGTTTATGGTTTTTGGTTAGGCAGTCTGGTTTCTCACCTGCATATCACAGCCTGTAGTTGACAAACCACTTAAGAGCAGGTCGGCTAGGGGGCAGAGAGTCACGACTCGTGGTTTGGCTCGGGGTTGCTCCGGTTTCGTCAAGTTTGAAATTGGTCTGGGATTGATTTGGTACTTTGGTCATTAGATGGGCCGACACTGACATGTATATCATTAATTGAATTTGATGGGAATGTTGAAGTTCAGATTGTCTAGACAGATGTGCATAGTTGTTTTTGTTTGCGTTGGGTTGTCTGGTTCAGTTTGGTAATCTAGCGGTTTTGTTTGCTTGTTAGGTGGTGGTGTTTATATGTTTGTGTGCCGGGTTGTTTGTTTGTTTGTTTTGATCTAGACTAGTTTAGAGAAAGTGATATTCCAAAATCAGAGGGATGAGTGTATAGAGAACTGTTACAAATATTGAGATGGGAAGCTGTTGGATATACGATGAAAGTTAAAGTGATAATTTGCACTTGTTACAGATTTTCTCTCTATTTGCTCAATTTGTTTTCTACCTTTGTACCTTTGACACCGTGTAGAAATTTGACACTGTGTAGACAATGTAGGTTCGTCTTTATATACTAGAACCGAGTTGGCACTTAAGTGTGGATTTCTTATTCTCCCCTTTCCTTTCTTTTTTCTGTCTGTCTTTTTTTTCTTTTTTTCTCAATTTAATGCAGTGGAATTTTATTTGTTTCTGTCAGTGAAATGACCTTGTGGATGTGCTTAAAGTTGGTCAACATTGGCATAATACCTGTCATAACTTATTTCATCCAACCGTTGAAAGCCCTTCAGTTCATTGGCAACACGTGTGTGCATGTGATATATGATGGGAGGTGGACACGGATCAGCGCTGTACAAATAGGTACTTAAAGCAGCGCATAACTCCTTCATGTTGACAACCATTCCTGACACGTGGAGACTACCGCGGAAGAAAAAGCCTCCGGTTGCACACCGAGTGTTGGCTTGGATTGAGATTGAGGTTTTCCTAGTTTGGTTCCCAGACCCAAAAATCTCCGACTATTCGCTGTCGATTTTAGGGTCCGGTATCACCCAAATGTCACGTGACAAAAAAGGAGGAATTCCTCCTTTTCCGAAAACATCCCAAATCCTCCGAACTCGTTGTCAACGTTTAGACAGTGTCGTTGATGGTCGGACATTTCTTTTGTTGATAAATATTTTAAAGAATTTGCAGACACATCCCATTATCGTTTTTCTTTTCTTTTTTTTCCCCCAACAAATTTGACACTATCTTTGAATATATTTGTAACATTTTTACAAACTGATTATCCCAGGCTTTTTGAAAGTTATAAACAAAGCCCGTCATCGGCGCTCCGTTTTTTTTTTATCCAAAGACATCATCCAATGTTGGTGACAAGTAATGAATAGTTTTATATGTTGCGTCATAATCTGTGTTTAGCTTTGGATGATGCCTGACCTAAGATTTTTAACAAGAGTCGTCAGGGAATCTTTGGTCAGGGAACCAGACTAAGTTTTTCCGTGACGGACCCGAATGCAAGGGTGCTTCGGGAGTGTCATGCGACTTATCCAGATAACCAGATAATTTACCTCTCCAAGACGACTTACTGAAACTAAGAAGTCGAGTTACCGTAATAAGTTATCTGACCAAGATGACGTATTGAAAACTAAGATGATATGTCAACTTTTAGTTTCAGTATTAGTCGACTTGTCGATATACATTATCTCGCTATCGTGATAAAATGATATAGCATACTTAGAGCTCCGTATATACCGACTATACGCAAATTAGAACTGCATAATTTTGTGAAGTCTGAATTTGAAAGTGGTGGTTTGTTTTTTCATTACTGAAATATACCTCCCAAGTCCTTGCTTAGATGTCAAGCAGACAAAGTATGACTTTATAATCAAAGGAAGGTGTGATGGGACCAGTGACCCTGTAGAAAAATCAATTTAACCATCTGAAGATTCCTAGAGTGTCAAGGAAACGTCTTACAAAAATGAACAGCTTCTTCAATCCATCCGCCATTCATTCAGCTAAGAAGTTCTACAAGGCCTGTGATGCATATTTTTGTGGGAGGGGGGGGGGGGTGTCGACTCTTTTTCAATTCTACAAGTTAATGAAGATCTACAACGCACGAGAAGGGGGATGACAAGCAGGGGGTTGGAGACCGTCCTCCATATCTAAATTTATGATCGGAAAGTGTGTACCCGAGGGGAAGGGGGTGGACAGTGTGCCCCTCCCAAATTCCCCCTAGACGCAGGAAGTGTATATTTAGTCGATGGGGGCCAGATGTGAGGCTGCCCCTACTCTTCTTGTAGGAAGGGAGTATTTATCCAGTGGGGAGCTAGGTAAGCATTCCATTTTCCTCAAGGAGTAGGGAGTGTCCCAAGCCAAGAAGACGAGATGAACCCAACCTCAATTATTCCTTGCTGATGCCTATATTCTGTATTTCTATAACACGAGGAAGTGTCGGGGATGGTACAACCTCGTCCTTGAAAGGTTTCCAATTAGAAAAAAAAACTCTCTGAAACAACATCGGAAGGGTTGAGGGTAAACTCTGTCACCCAACTGATAGTCGAGTAGCTCCGTAAATATTGCATGTATGAAAGCATCTCATGAGAAATGACAGGCGCTGAATTGAGTTGATGGACAGGCAGTGATCCCGAGTTGGGCATAGGTCAGCTGTATGGGTGTTTCATAAATACAAAGATGTAATACAACACAGTCGACAATTCTCTGTTTACAGTTTGTTCAGTTGGTGAGCGTGTATCGTTTTCGTGCCAGGGGCCCTCCTTCGGCTATTGTGTGCATCCTGTGCGCAGATTTTACAATGTCATGTTACATCTCAAAGACAATCTGTCACATGACCTGCCGCTTACCATAATGTCATCCTTCAGTCTCGTTGAATAACGTGCCGTCACCGCAGGCCGATAGAGCCGCACGCATTCAGCACCTAACCTCCTAAAAAACAAATTCGGGAGAATGTAGACTCAGTTTCCTCGACAAGAAATACTTGCTGAAATATTCAAATATAGTAGCTGTCAGCCTCAGTAGATCGTCATATTGCACACTAACATTGAAGATGGGATTGGAAGACAACATTCTTTATGCCCCTCAACTTTCATAGTGTTGTTATTGTCCAAAGCATATATTTATAAACTTCAGAACTTATCAAGTTCATTATTGATGTTGTGATTTTGTTTCCGCAATTTGATTGCTTGAGAATAAAAAATATATTAAAAGACAAAGTACAGGAGTTGTACCCACACCGAAAAAAAATGATTTGGTTCAATCTGAACCACTGCTTATGAATGAAGTGCATTTACCAGTACCGATCCTCCCAGAAACATTTCTGTCTGAACTGATGACAAAGCTGAGACAGAGAGAACAATTTTGAAGACCCTCCAAATCAACATTGCTTGTTTTGAATGCCACAACCCAAATGAGATCGCTACGATTGGGCCCAGAACCCGTGGCGAACTGAAACACTTAAAGCCCCACCTCAACATCGTACACAGATTTACATATACCTTACATGGAGTAAAGATAATGATGGTAGAAAACTTTCCTTAAAATATTTCTGCCTGAAGTGTTATCGTTTTTAAAGAATAAATGAAATAAGATCCAAAGTTGTTTTTCGTCTCAGTGAGACGAAAACTCTGCCTATAGGAATGCGTACAAAAATGCTGAATGCATCTTTACCGTTTTTCTCGCAAATGAGACAACGATATGAGCTGACATTTTCACAGGTTGGTTTTTATTACAAATATCTTGATTTGTGCAAAGAACGGAAGCATTTACAGTTAGTTTACCAATTTTGAGCTGGGGCTTTAAAGAGTGGCTTCAAGGTCAAATTCAGTTTTGTGATGCACTCAGTTTTTAATATTTAGAGTCCTTACGAAAGTGGGGAAAATTATAAGTCTCTAGCCTCACCTTAAAATGGTGTATGTCATTTTATTTTATTTGATACTCTTTCAGAGCGAAATTTGACAAAATGAAGTCACTGGATATCAACAACAATGGGGCCCTGTACGTTCCAAAGAGGAATTTGTGCGTCAGTCACAGATCAAAGTCAATGCCGTTTTATTTGAATATCATCAAAATTCAGGTATGAACTAAAAAAAAAATCCTGTAGGCTTACATAAGTCTACAGACCTACTTGAAAAGTGACATCAATGGACGTTTTGGGATTTTGATAAAATTCGCACTGGAATGTATCAAACACAATGGCACTTGACACTGTGTTAACGTGAGGTTAGAGACTTGTACTTTTTTCCCCACTTTCATAAGGGCTTTATCTGTTAAAAAATGAGTGCATTACAAATTTGATTTTTATTGGAGCCCCTCGTTAGTTTACTGAGTAAACACACATCGGTGTATGGGTAAAACACAAATTAAAAAAACGTAAGGGTCACATTGCCTTTAATCTCTTAAAATGTGGCTGTTGGAATTGCTCCTTATCCTTTTAAAGAATTGCTAATGCGATAAGATACCTACAGTGAGTTGTTATTAGTGAGTATAGTTATTACAATTAACATTTTGCCTCTGGAAATAAAACCAGCAGAACCACTTTCTACACAGAAACTTACGGTCCGCCATTTTGTGGGAGATTGGTTCTACAAAATGGCGGACCGTGTTCTATCGCGAAATTAAAACAAAAACCACACTTTTTCAAGGGATATATTTTATGTGAAGCATTACACTGTACTTTTAAAATATCTTTCCAACCATAGTCATGTCATGACAAATGCTTGTTATAGCCCAAAGGCGCCCAAGCCGAAGACAATGTGTGCCTTTAAACAGTTTTCGTTACTTTCCCTTAAAGCCCCAGCTCAACATTGGTAAACTGACTGTAAATGCTTCCATTCTTTGCACAAATCAAGATAATTTGTAATAAAACCAACCTGTGAAAATTTCAGTTCATTTCGTTGTTTCATTTGCAAGAAAACGGTACAAATCCATTCAGCATTTTCGTATGCATTCCTATAGGCAGAGTTACTGAGACAAAAACTGTTTTGTTGATCGTATTTCATTTATTATTTAAAAACGATAACACTTCAGGCAAAAGTATTTCAAGGAAACTTTTCTACCATCATTATGTTTTTAACATGTAAGGCATATGCAAATCTGTGAACATGTATGTTTTTCTTTCTTACCAATGTTGAGCTGGAGCTTTAAACGTGACAATCGTATTTGATAAAATGTTCACAGGTTGTTTCAGCTTGTTATGCAAAAGTATCAAACAATGATGAAAGTCTTTTTTTAATGAACTCAAACATGAACTTTTGAAAACAAATGAACAGAAAAAACTTCATTCCTGAATGGCATGGCTTCCCTGGCATTACTTACGCAAATGGGAAAATAAACTGAGTCAACAACAAACCAGCATGAAGTAGCCTAGGTGACAAAGTAACACCAAGAAGTATTGCTCAGACTACTGTGTTTTTTTGTGGTTGTTGTTGTCTGCTGTGAAGAGTGGGAGAAAGCACAAAGAATGTGGATTTAGGCGTCTTTCGAACTTCCAGGTAATCGGGGGATTATATACACAATGCGTGTTATGCTAAAAATGTGACTTGAGAGAAAGTCCCATTGTGTTTATCATAAAAAAAAAAAATCTTTCATTTTTTTCAAAATTCGTCTTGGATGGTCCGTGGGAAATTTGTCGAAATTGATTCTGGTTTGTTTGTATTTTATTACGCTGAGAACGTATTTGACTGATACTAAAATAAGCGCGCCAGGACACACTTCCTCATTTCAATTTTATATCCATGTTACTGTAGAGAGCAGTTCTGTTTTAAGTTGCACAAATAATGTAACTCGGTCGTAGTCATGCCAGTGTGTAAGCAGGTGAAACTGTACCTTAAGCAGCGGGCATGTTGAGTCCATGTTTATCAAACTTGCCCATCAGTGTTACCATTCGAATTGTGGTCTCGAACTAGTAACTATTATACTTTTAGACACCTATGCCTTATGAAAGCGTATTGCCGGCACGTGAATAAGAAAAAATCTCACTCTTGTTGTGTACGTACACGATAGTTATCGTGTACGTACACGATAAGTCCAACTTATCGTGTACGTATACGATAATTCCCGACTTACCGTGTACGTACGCGATAAGTTATTATGTACGTATTATCGTGTACGTACACGATCAGTTTTGACTTATCGTGTATGTACACGATAAGTTCAAACTTATCGTGTACGTACACGATCTATCGTGTACGTACACGATAACTATCGTGTACGTACACGATAACTATCGTGTACGTACGCGATAAGAGAGATTTCCTGCATTCACTTGGCGGCAATACGCTTCCGTAATGCCTACTTAAAAAAAAGAAACGAATTCGAAAGCGAAATGGCACAAAGCAGCGAAGCTGAACAAAAAAACAACACTGACGAGGTGAGGCGAGAAATAAAAAATGTTTTGAACTCGAACTTTAGAACATCATTTTGGAACTGTGGAAAAGTTCAATAGGGCAGATTTTGTGAAAAAGGTTGGGTATCATATATTTACAGGGTTTGGTGTTATTACTTGTGGGTATTATACGTACGGAATAACTCATGATGTACAAGAACTATAGAGTAATGGTTCGATTGAAGATTAAAAGAACTCATTGGCAAGTAGCCAATAGGTCGATATATCGGACGTGTGCTGTGTAGCAGCTGTTTATATTATTCACATGACGGTAAACAAATACATAACAATATGAATCAAGTATCAAGACTCGCAGCTTGAGATACACTCTCGAAAAACAATTTCCGACCCAAACCATGTCATCAATCGGCAGGCGTTTCAGTGGGGTCCTACAGCATGATTGCATTTATCAGGACGGGTAGGTTCAGCCCCGTGTACTGTTAGCAGCACTTACAGATTAGGAACCCCTAAGTAGACGACATCACCAGTGTTGTACCTAATGAGTTTTGACATGTCAAGCGAGTAGGCATAAAGGGTAGCCGCTGAGCTAGATGAATATCAGTAGATACACGCGACTGATTATGAAGGGCCTCGGAGATCAAGCTGAACTTCTGTTGAACCCCGCTCAGTACTAACTACTATGACAGGCTTGTGATCATGCACGGTTACCTGATATCGTCATGTGCGTAGATGTGAACTACAAAACCATTCAAGACAAATTGTCCTGCTAAAAATTGATCAATGGATTATATTTACACGCCCAAATCTACCCTACGGGCAGAACATATATTTTGTTTAAAAATAAAACCAGTCGCATAAATGTTCACGTCACAACACAATATATGATTTCCCGCTTATACAACGACGGTGACGATTTCAAACAATAATTGATGTCAGCAATACCTGTATTTTAATCGACGCATTGCCACAATACGCTGTTTGGATTACTGTAAATGATCTCCCTCTCGAAGATCATTTTCTCGAAGATCATTTTAAGGATCTTTAACACTGACAACAATGAATTACGACTAGCAAGTAAAACAAAAATGTACTCTGTGTTTTATCCACAGAAATGACACAACTTTCTCCTCCGAAGTGTACTTAATTTTGTTTTTTATACTTTCAAGCGGGTTGCATGAGGTAGCATAAGTTGTGACTCATTAAAATAATATTAACAGTAAAATGTCAAACCACAAAACCAGAGATGCATTCGCAAGTGCGGTTCAGGCATCCTCCATTCTTGCCATCCCCGAACTTTCAAAAAACAATATTTTTCAACAATTCCATTTACACCGAAATTGACGTTGCAAGAAGCGAAGTTGTTTTCATTGCCAATTATATCCCGGTCAGTTTCGTGGGGGAGCCCTAGTTTGACGTCAAACAAAAAAAAGGCCATACGCAGGTGTACAGGGTTCGGCGGGGTCAGTCAACTTCTTCTTTGTTCCCTTTCCTTGAACTTCAAGTTTTCGGGCTTCCAAGAAGCGTGAGATTATTGAATTATTTTTCGAGAATCATTAGCGGAAACACGCATCTGTTTAATTGCTTTTTATTTAAAGATTTTAACACTTTTCACAGGTGCTATACATAAACCCTAAATACAGGCTCACGCATGTAACACAAGAATGGTGAACTTTTAGCTAACCTGTCGGAAAAGTTATATGTCATACCCACAGATTCAACCAACCACGAAAAAGGTCTCGAAACAGCTTGAGCTTGCCAAGAAAAGATTCATGCCTTCCTCTTGATGAATTTGCAGCAGTACACAGACCTACTTTCAAATCGACCTGTCGTTAAACCATGTCAATTATACACTTGAAATACAGTCCATGTGAGTAGAACGTTTTGTAACACACGTCACCTCCGCGTGAACCCAAAACTCGACAGATTCGACCGTGTCGCTTCTTTCGGTTCTCCTGCATTTCGCTTCCCCGGGAGTTCCGTCACAAGTTCCAAGGATTTCAAATCAAAACACGGTTGGTTGTCACCGGGGGAGAAACATTATTTGCTTCAATCTGAAAGCTCAGTGAGAAATTTAGACTGGGACTAATCATCCAGAGAAATAAGTCCACCTGAAGTACCGTCAAAGTCAAGAAAGTAGAATTTCTTCAGTATTGCTCCAATCGAAACAAGTACGTACTATGAACGTTCACAAAATCCCTGATGAAACGTATTCGTTTTTTCATTATTTAAACGTGACCCCAATTTAGATGAAATTTTCACAAGTTGGTTGTAAGGTGTATTTATTGAAGACTGGAGGATTGGGCCTACTTCAGGCTATTCTTCCCATAACATTGATAACATCCCTTTATGTTTTTTTTAACAATATTGGTGCATTCATGGTCCATGCCTCATAATCGATTTCTTTTCTGACAACATTTTCTAACATTTTGGTTTGTAGTAGTCTTATCAGTTTGTCAAAGACAGCAACATCGATTATTTTTCTGGGTTAATGTTTTCAACTTGTGCTTGATCTTGTTTTGGTTGTGGGTTCGCACGCCGTACCTTGTCCTGCCTTGTTTACATGGCGTCGTTTTGCTGTACTTCAGTCGCATACTTACACGTTGGGTTTTCATAAGATTTGTGACATCAAATGGAGTTCAACTCGAAGTGAGAAACAACAGTTGGGTTGGTGTTAAGCAATTCACCCGGTCAGTGGCGTAAAAGAGGGGAGAGCGGCGGGATCCCCCAAAATGAGATTGAAAGAATGCACAAATGATTGGTTCGATACATTAAATAGCCCCCCCCCCAAAAAAAAAAAAAAAAAAAAAAAAAAAAAATCTATTTGCTCCGACTTGCCCCCCAATGAAAATGGGTGGTTACGCGACACCCACTACTGGGGTAAGAGTCTTTGAAGATGCCCATGTAGGATTCTCAATTCCGATCAAAGAGGCAATTCAAATTTCGCAAATGAGACTATTACTAATTAGGCACTTGTGAATCAAGCCACTCCAGCTACGTCGGTGGCCTTTGGTCGTAGCGACAATGTTCGAGAATAAGCTTTTTCGGCGATTCAGCAGTACCCGCTGCCAACGCCGTTAATTCGGACACGACCGTTCTCGTTTAAACACAAAAAAAACTGGAACTGAGTAAGACAAAAATTTTATCTATCATGCTGATTAAAATTTTAGGAAGAATTCCAACTGAAAAAAGTGGTTAAAGTTGCATTGCTCTTGTTTTTGGCTGACAGAATTTTGTATTGAGCGAACGAATTTTAAAAGAGTATGCGCGACTATACATGTACATTTCTCATTTTCAACTACTGAAGCCTGCGGGTCTAACTTCGTAAAGCAGTTAAAGCCACTTTACAGGATTGGTAAAGCTGATAGTGCAGTGTTCTTACTTTGTCTGATTCAATATATATACGTGAAAAACAAACCTGTGAAAATTTGAGCTCAGTCCGTCGTCTGAGTCAGGGAAAAATAATGAAAAACCGTGCACACTTTTTCAGCATGCAAACACATTGTCTTTAATTTCGATTGTTACAACCGAAATCTGCTGTTGCGTTTTTTAATGTTTTCAGAAACAGTTTTCTCGAATATGACAGCATTTCAGAGGGAGTTATTTCACAGAAATTTGTTGGTTCTAGTGTTAACTTCATGACCAATAAGCTTTCAGACTAAAACTAATAATGTTTTTTATCCTTACCAACCATAGTGCCTTTAAGCAGACAATATTACTAACAGATTAGTTTGCCAAGCAAAAAAGTCATAAGAAATGAAAAATAAAAAATAAAATAAAAATAACAGGGAATCCGGTCACGAGCAATGTACATTGGTTTTGGGGCTGTTAAGCTATTTAATTTTTGCGTAGCAATAGTTTTCTGTGCGAAGAAAATGTTTGTGTCCAACAACCCTGGAGCTAATTTCCTAAAGTTCAAAAAAATAAAAGCTGAAAATATTGCTTAACAATTTTCATCTGAGCAAAAATGAGCTGGACACCAGTCACAGACAGCACATGTGACAATGTATTTTGGATGGTTACCTTGTTCTGATAAGCATAACTCTGTTGTGCTTAGCTAATCATTAGTTCCAACACTCTCATCATTGCATGCGGAATCTCAGTACAGCTATGCGGTCGAATACAGTTCTCTCCACGTAACTCTTGTTAACCT
The DNA here is from genome assembly GCA_911728455.2 of Marthasterias glacialis. Classification (NCBI taxonomy): domain Eukaryota; kingdom Metazoa; phylum Echinodermata; class Asteroidea; order Forcipulatida; family Asteriidae; genus Marthasterias; species Marthasterias glacialis. Next base: position 9,580,066 of record OU452231.1, read on the forward strand.
TTCACATTTTGAAGAAAAGAAAAATGATCTTGATGGAAAACATACCACAATTATTGTCGAATGCCGATAAACAAACAAAAGAAAGGAAAGTATACGCCATCTTCGACGCTTCTCCCCTGTCTAATAACGCGTAACCACGCCTCTTCTTTTCATTTGTAGACCTTGATTTCAAATGCATTCATTTATTCCGTTTGTGTTTTCTGGTGGGTGTAAGGAATTCAAAGCTTTGTGGTTTTTTTTTTACTCGTGGGAAAAATATTGTTGTCATGAAAAACATGTTCGGTTCACCCTGCATAAACATGTACCCCGGGCACTCATAACACGGGATACTCCTCTGAGAAAAAATAAATACATACAAAATCTGCATAACTTTTTGATTCAGCTGAGGTGTTAACTTCCCATTAGCCATTTTTGAGACAAGTGCACTATTTGGTTTGGGTAAATTTGTCTGTATACACCCAAACCAAACAGTGCACCCATGTAGTGTCCGACATATCTCAAAAAAAGCTGCTACTCCGAACTTTAAAGACAAAATGCAGAATTGGAGATCATCGTGTGGGACAATTTGTATCAGTTTCACTCTGAGAGCTCACTGATTATAAAGTTCACACCAGCATCGCCCCCTGGATGAAATATTTCCAGATGAAATATGAACCGTCAGAAACGAGAAAAATAGCATTTGAAACTCTGGTGATCAAAACCAAATAAGGTGATCAAAACCACTGTTGTTTATCAGGACTGCAGCAATTAAACTAACGTAAATAAATCATTTGGCGCTCAATATATGGCAGGGTGCACCCATCCCATTGTGTATTTTTTTATTTTATTTTATTTTTTTTTTTTGGGGGGGGGGGTGGGGGACCTTCCTCTGCCGCATATCTGGCATGGTACAAATTGAATACGCGCAGAATCTCAAACAACTTCAAAACTTGACAATCTTTTGTTTTAAATTTTCATTGGCCGGTTGTATGGAGTTTTTTTTCAGAACTAAAGGATGGGAATGAATTTACTCTTCCCAAAACCAAAATGGTGTATAGTACACCCTTTAATATCTCAGACACAAGCACTGCAGTGTGTTATCTACAAGAATCAATTCTTTGATTTTATTTTTGAGAATCGGTTCACCGGATCTGGGTCAGCCGGGGTCACGCTGGGTCATATCGACCCATGGGACCTCAAACACTCTAAATTTTAAACTGCAAAATATTTACGCTGAATTTAATTTATTGAATTGGTTTTACAGACAATTGATGAAGGTTTGAGATTTGGCCGTTGGAGCTTGGACCCGTACCAGAGAGACACCTGCTGGGTTTTCATAATAAAAGGTCCGTGCGCACGCATGTGGATACTTCGTCACATCAACAACAAAGATGGGGCACTTTTTATAAAATAAATTCATCTTTTACGGCAACGCAGTCCAATTTACGGCGGAGGTCCCTGATGATAGAGGGAGGGTGGGACGGAAAAAATGATTGTAACTATCCTTCGTACTTGTTTTAAAGTTTACGGCCGAAATTCCTTAGAAATAATGTTTGCCATGACAGTGTGTGCGCGCCAAGCAAAACTCTCAGCCAATGATAGGTCTTCCTTTGAACTCAGTGAGGGCGCTGTTTGAGCTTGTGATGTCATTGCAAGTTTCACTCGTATTTCGGATTCCATCATGCATCACAAGGTATCGAATAAAACGTCACCGAAAAATCTTAATATGAGTCTGAAACTACCGCTCAAAGCCAAGTCAGAGCTGCTTAGTCAATACTTATCTCAAGATTTATTATTAAAAGGCTTGCGGGCTTAGCTTAGGCTGCAGCGAACTGGTTGCTTAGTTGAGACTGTCAAGCTCATGTCCATGTCAGAGCTGTTAAGCCTCAGCTGCAGAAGTTAAGGCTCCCAATCTACGTAAACATCGTGAAGTCTGATTAGCTAACTGCAATAGCAGCTTAGCAACTTAATGTAGGCTATCTTTACCAGCAGTTTATTACACTAAGCCTGCTTAGTGCTTGTGCAGGCTCGCTTAGCTAAGGCTGCTTGAAAGTGCAGCGGTAAGGCTACCTTTGTGATTCTTCTGAATCTATAGTGCTAAGGTTAACTAAAGGTCCGTGCGTAAACAATATTCCGAACTACATTAAAGTGACCTTCACTGAAGTTTATCATCAAACAGTTTTAATTGACCGAACTTATGTTTTACTCCTTTACTCTCTTAATGCGTTCACATTTTTTAAGAAGAGTTTTATGATTAGATGTCTTCCTGAAATGAGATTATAAGGACTGTGCAAGTTCTTTCTCAAACTCAGTTATCCCTCCAACACAGAGTCATATAATAGAAGGTGCTACTCACACATTAATACCGAGGTACGAGTGGGTACCTACGTCTTAAAAGCGTATCATGTGTTACTGTGAAGGTTGACGAAGGCTGAAATAAGTCACTAATCATTGATGTCACTTCTGGGCGTTGTCAACTTAATTTACAATGAGAGTGACTGCACCTTCGTTTACTACTCCGCTGGTCCCTATAGGCTTGGTATATATCACATGTGGGTAGTTGTACTTGTCCCCAGAATGACCTTCTACTCCCTGTCCTACGGTGAACTTGGCAATACTTTTCATGTCAGAGCCCTCGTAGTTAAACAGCAAGCTTCGTAACGGGAGCTGCGTGTTCACACAGCTCAACACAAAAGATACACGTAAACAATACCCCTGCCTTCCAAAGACCATACAAGCACTGGCCTCCAGATAGTAACCACGTGGTAGCTCTTTACCCAATCACACGGGGTGAAATACGCAATTGCTTGAGAAAGAAAAGAAGCAGCTGTTTTTCGAGCTGTACTGACAGCCAGGCAGATGGTGCGAAATCATTTATCATAATATTGAGCAATCAATGTCACCTTGACAAGGAGGCGATACCGGGTTAAAAACGTAGGTCACGGACGAGACTACAACAATGATGCAGTCATTTGTACACGGACGGCAAACAGTCACTTCGCACCACCAATATATCGCCGCTGCTTGCTGCCAGTCCTATAAAAGAGAGATACGCTGGAAATTTTTTAACTGTGGAGAATCGAGATTTGCGCCGGCCACTGAGGTGTTAGAAAACAAAGTCAACAGAGGCAGGGACAAACGATCCACCCTTAGGTTCATTGGACTGTTAATAAAGGACCGATTTGTTATCGATTGTGTATAATCCATTGATCCAGCCAACTCGCTGATTATCGATTCGGGTTTCTGATAATCAACGCTATCAGGTAGGATTTGTTTTAAATCGATTGCATTGATTTGAAAACAATTATTGTTGTTTTGCGTCAATCTGTTGTTGTGAGCTTTAAACAGTACATATGGCAAAGACAGATATGCAATAAAATGACACATTTCACGTGCACTTCCTGTTCTAAAGTATAGGCCTTTTGATAAAATATAAAGGAAAACTAAAATCAAATAATCGTGCGAATTGTTTAATATTAGCTCAAAAAATATGCGTTTGAAATTTGTTTTTCAACAGTTTGATTAGGCGATGAATATGCTTATCCAGACGATGATACTATGAGGTTCCATATGTTTTTTCTTCTTCTGATGGATGTCTTGTAGTGGAACTTTCTTGAGGTTATATTTTACTTTTAGGTTTGTTTAGTTGCACTATTCTTGTGTTTCACTTTATTGTAAAGCACCTGAGAGCCTTTCTACAAATGTATTTGGCGCTTTAGAAATGTGGTTGTTAATGCTATTATAGGTAGAACGCACGCTGCCTCAGAAATGACACGATTGTTACCTTACGTTTAGTTCGTTTTGAAAGAGTTCCCGTCAATTGTTTCCCCTTCAAAAATCTATAGTTTGCAAAGACAATATAAACTACAAGTTAATTTGAATAGTTTTAATTTCTTCTTCCATGTGTTCTCAAAGCGTCAATCAGTCAAAAAGTTGCCGTGTTGTTGACATGTTTGTTGACCGCAAACTAGACATCATGTTGTATAATATCGTAAACTGATAAAACAGTCTGCACTTGGGGAAAGATTTTGGGTATTTTTCGATGATTTCAGATAACTGTCAATGTTGACATTTCACTTTATGTTCGGATGAACTTATAGCATTTATTATTTGCTATCACAATAATGATAAGAGATGGAACGCGATGAACTTACACACACATCATGACCATGGCTGTCATGTGGTAGAGCCGTGTGACGTTGTACCCAATGTTCCTGGGATGACGTTGTAGGTTATCGTATGGATCCCGCAGTAGTTTGTCAAACTTAAATGTAGGCCTATATAAACATATTTATAAACATATTTATATATATTTATATTATGTGTGTTATATATTTGAGATTTTCTGCCTTATTGAATGGTGATAAATCGACAGATTACCATTTTCCATCCATGGTGAACATAAAAAATATCTCTTCGATTCAAAGTATGGATAAGTGCCGATTTGTAATTAAAAGTTCGGGCTAACGCGTCAGCCCCGTCATTCCCCCCCCCTTTTTTTTTTACGTGTGCATTCGGTACGGAGCTTCAATAAGGCGCACTGAGCCTATGCTGAAGCCTATGCTGGAGCCCAGGCCGAAACTGCAGTTTCGGAATGGACTATAACACGCAACATAAAGAGAGACATGCATTTTGCAGAACTGCAACTTTGTCTTCTCGAGCGAGTGGGCATCTTTTTATCAGCAAAAGAACACCGGGCAGTTTATGCACGTTTCTGGGGGGAAAAAATACAAAGTTGTTCCATGCAGGTGCCGGTGGTGTAACGATTATTGTTTTGTTTTGTTTTGTTTAGAATTGTTTGCGGTTGAGTAGCAGCAAGGGTAATCATAATGGTAGATTTGTTGGGAAGTCATGGTGACTGATGGGACGGTAACCTGTTTACCCTATGCTGTTGTTAAATCACGGGACGTCAGCGAAATTTGGCAAATTGTCAGTGAATAATTAAAGCTATAAAGTGGTACCTGGGTTTGAGCACGACACAAGTGACGTATTCAAGTTGTGATATGCAAACTATAAATTGGTGATCATAACATTCCCTCCATCAAAACGCAGTTTATTTTGATCAGTGACATCAGAACGAGTAACAAACTGAAAGTGGCCATCTGCACTGTTACTTGGTTGGGGGTATTTCTTCGAATACGTGACCGCCCACGAACAGTAAGTTTCAAAAAGTTGGTTGTTTGGTCGGTTGGAAAACTCGACGGTAGTTTACTATCCCCAAACCGTGTGATATCTTATCTTGTGATACAAATGGCGTAACATTCAATACTAAGACTTGCGTCAAAAAGGGAAGATCTAAACCAAACTTTGCCAATTATTCTCTCTGCAACTCGATCCAAAAAAGGAAAAACAAGATGGCGTCTATTTTTTCACAATGGCCACCAACTTCGCCTGCAGAGGTCAGCTATTACTTCATATACGTTACGGCATTGGTCATCTTGGTAAAATGCCGTCATCTTGGATATTCAAATTTGCCACGAGGTAGATAGAAATGGTGGCATGTCTACATTCGTATCAACTTGCATAAATTTACAAAAAGATCAAGTAAATCAGGTACATTTTTGCGGCCATCCCAGAAAGATAAAGTTTTAAAGCTGCAATCCATGGATTTCAAATGTCAAATAGAATCGAACGGCAATTTGTGTTGATATTTATGCGGAATTGGATGGTTGTGCGCGCAAAGTTTACTGAGTTATCTGCCCGATCTGAAGTGTTTTCGTACATCTCCTGAAAGTACACTGACTTTTCGGAATCGTACTTAATGTTCTTTGTGGATTTCTTTGGCGCAATCACAGTTCGTGGAAAGGTATTTTGCATCTACTGTCCATTTTATGGCATGCGTCCATGTGCTTGAAGATATACACCCAATACGTATATATTGACTCACACCTACCTCGCAACTGGTGCTTCTCTGAACCAACAGTTCATCCATAAATAGTTCACTGAGTTTTATCCATGCTAAATGTTACCCGGAAACAAATCAATTTTCCTGTCGCTTATACATATGTGCGTAAAGCTATGTTGATGATAAAAACATTACTTTGAACTGATTGCATAGGCATACCCTGCTGGTCCTGCCCGACAAATAATTGCATTGCACTATATACAGAGAAATTTCCGGAACAAATTCCGGTCGAAATAACAAAACAAAACAAAACAAAACAACTACAACAACAACAACAACAACAACAACAACAACAACAACAACAACAACAACAACAACAACAACAACAACGACGACGACGACGACGACGACGACGACGACAACGACAACGACAACGACAACGACAACGACAACGACAACGACAACGACAACAACAACAACAACGACAACAACAACAACAACAACAACAACAACAACAACAACAACAAACAAACAGTTGTCTAAAATAATTTGAAGAAAGTCTTATTGACACATTCCACTAATGCATACGTACATGTCAGCATCGAAAGGTAACCTGATTGGCTTGAACAAGAAGTGTTGAATATCTATAAATATATATATCAATATTGCCCCTCTATAGTTTCTAGCATTTTGAACAGTATTCAACGAAAAGCAACGAAAGCAGCACCAACACCCAGTACATTGTGAAGACCAAGGTTCATGAATTCGTGCCCAATGTTTTAGTTGTCCTCAGAGTAAATAATTCCTGAGTAGTGTTTTCACCTCCAGAAGTCAATAATTTAATTAATCACCAACACTTAATAACGGCCTTCCTGCCATCCCAATAATCTCAACATGCATCGGGGTATCATCGAATCAACTATTGCCCCCGAGTTGACTTGTCACTCTCCACACTCGATAAATGGTTTCAGAAAGTCCTTGCAACGCACAGGGTCCGCCACCAGGCTGCCGGTATACGTTATCAATACTCTGTTTCTTGGATTCCTCTCCACTCGATAATGGTTTCAGAGTGTCCTTGCGACGCCCAGGGTGCGTCACAAGGCTGCCGGTATACGTTATCAATACTCTGTTTCTTGGATTCCACCCAGGCCTCTCTCTCTCTTTACCTTTGCATCTTACACCAAGGTCCCATTTCGAAAAGTTGCTAAGGGGAAAGTAAATTTACTTTAGAAGAGTTAATTCATTCCCACCTTCAAGATTTCAATAAAAATGTCATTGGTCGTCAGGTCTCGGCACTAAAAACAACGAAAATATGTTATGTTCTTGACATATTTTACACACGTTCAACGCAACGGGCTTATTTTGGTTGCATCAATCTATAAAGCAGTGATAATTAACGGGGCGTTTCTTCGTTATGTTTTCTTGGCTTTGACGGTCTTTCAAACTGAAATATTTCTGTGGAAGGTTGTTACTTGTATTAAATTTGTAATCGCTGAGCTTTCAGATTGACACTATCCTTCTTCTTTCGGGAATTATAAAACTGAGTCCTTTAATTTGGTGTTGGCAAATGTATTTGTTTTTAGAAATACACGGAGAACCAGTCACATGCAATGTGATTATATTGAATTTTGTCTGGTAATCAATTTTTTCGAAGTAAAGTTAGATTTTTGGGGGTGACTAGAGCAATTTTCTTGCACTGATCCTCCATTGTGGGCCGTAATCTTCGAGTTGGCCTATAGTAGGCTTTACGCAGGGTCTAAATGGTCCTATGCAGCTATTCTAAAAACCAACTGTAAAACTATAGATGTTTGCTTCGCCTAAAATGGCCTTGAATGTTTGAACTCAAGTATTACGTAATACACGTCCAAACTGGCCTTCGGATAACAATATTATTCGGTTCATTATGGACAAAAGTAGTAAATAAAAGTGGTAGTAAAGCAGTTGGTGGCGAGCAGACAAACGCTGGTGATCTAGAGGTTGATTTTCTGTCCAGCACTGCTTGGTTCTGGTTCTACCGATGGGGTACACGTACATGCATTTGATGAAACAATTTGCAATAGTTCCGCCTATCCTTGCATTGAATTGTAAGTATTATAAAGATTGTAAGAAACACATATTATTACATTTGGTGCGCGATGTGTTGCAAGGTGTAGGCTACCTCCTCTCACATTGTGTCTTCATCTCAGGAATTCTTCAGAGATTTTTGTTTTGGTGGAGGGGACTCCCTCTGTCACATGACATGGTAAAACGTATTTTGGGTAATGCTTTGGGTGTGCCATACTTTTTCCTGTTTTAACATGTTAAAGTCTAGCTCAGTTTTGTTGAGGAAAACTACATGGTTGTATTTTAAGAAAATGTCATTGGAATAGGCGACCCCCGTTTTACAAAAAAAAAAAAAACGAAAACAATTTTTGCTTTGTCAGGGATTTTATGCACGTTTATATCGGGCTTAATTCGATTGAGGCAATCGGAATGAGCAACTGAATTAGTGTGGGGTCTTCAAACACCTCACCATGGGTCCTCAGTGGTCTTCATTGGGATCTTCATTTGGGCCTTCAAATGTCTCAACAGTATTTAAGGTGAAACTGGTGGATTGGTACTGATATGAACTTTATCATCAGTGAGTTTTCAGATGGACATTTTTCTCAGGATTGGTACTGGTATGGACTGATTGGAGTGTATCCTCATTAAAGATGACGTAAATAAAATTAAAAAAAATAAATTAACTCTATCATCAGTGATCTTTCAGATTGTAACTTGTTCTTTTTATGTACTTCTTTTTTTGATAATTATTACCCCTTTACTTTGTCTTTAGGCTACTAAGAAAAGAAAGCTCACCAATTGTCGTAATTTCTATATTTTGTTTGTTTGTTTGTTTAACGTGTTTCTTTCTTAATTGTTATTTCATTTTGGGTAAAATAATAGATAGAAGAAATTATATGAAATTTTAAAAATGTCCAATATTTCTAGATGGCTATTGGAGGAAGGATAAGCCTATAAATGAAGAGCTGTCCCCGGGCACAAAACATTAAGAGACATATTATTTGTAATGTTTTACCCATACACCGATGTGTGTTAAGCCCTGTAGGGCCTACTCAGTACTTTCCCAAGTCCTGTGAAAAAAAAATGCCTGTGAATTCTTGTTTCACATGACTCAGGAAAGTACTGAGTATACAGTGCTTAACACACATCGGTGTATGGGTAAAACATTACAAATACTATTCTTTATCCCCGATGCAGAAATTAACATATATCATTTAAGAGACAATTTATTAAATTGTTTTAATTTAATAGCTTAAACCTTGCTTTTTGTTGTGTTCATTTGAGATGGGAGTATACACCCACGACACTACCCTTAAGATCCACCTTAAGATTTGTTCGCATTAATTAATACTTTTTACCCCATAAATTAATCCACTACTGTGGCCTATCCATGGATGCATGTACCATACGGATAAGTAATTGTTACGTAGTGAGATTATACCATGCACTATAGTAGCAATGTTAAGTAGAGATTTTGAGCTTAAACTTCCACGGGTTTGTTATTTGGTGTATTTATGTTGGGTCTCATTAATTGTGGATACTGCTGTTTGACAAGGTGTGTCTGAGTGCTTTTAAAAAAAGGGCGATACCCGGTGCACGTGCCTCCCCCTTGCCCCTAGCCCTACTCCACACCACGTTGCGTACCCACATCCTTCCAGAAAAAAAGGTGATAGAGCAGAAATGGAACAATTTTACGAATTTTCTGTTGGTAAAATTAAAAGATTCTCGCCCAAGCAGTTGCTATACACTCCCGTAGAATGTCAGATTATACCCAATATATACGCATGATATAGGCTATACCAGCCACTTAAGTTAATATGTTTTGTTTGATTGGAGAATTCTGTTTATTCGTGCTACGTATATGCTAGACCCAACGGGAACCTGATTGCATGATATTGAATGGTAGAGTTCACCAGGATTGGTAAGATAATCCGCGCGCATGTTATTAGTTCGCTTCACCCTATACCTGCGGACTTCTTATAATAGGCCGTCTTCGAAACCACGGCTTCGGCTTTATAGGCTCTGGCTTTGGCTTCGTCAGTCAATTGTGAAAGCGTATTCACTTTCGGTACGGGACTTAAAATACGCGGATGGTACCCAAGCCGGAGCATGAGCCAAAGCATGATTTCGAAAACGGCCTAAATTTCGATGCATTTTACCCGAGTATTTTTACTATGTATATCAATAGATGTATTTCAAATTAAGTCAAACATGAGCAGTAGGCTTATCGAAGCGAACCAATAGAAACTTCAAATTTGTTTGACATTCTGCGAAGTCTTGGACCTACTCTTTGAATTTTAAATGTTTTTTATATTTTTGTTTACTTATTTTTTATTTATTTATTTAGTTTATCTATTTTTGTTATTATTATTATTATTTTTTGTTTATTTATTTTTTATTCTTGTTTTGGTTTTTTTTTTATTTTTTTTTATTTAAATGTCAGTGTAGGAAATTATAGATTAAAAGCTTAGTAAACTTGTACTTACAGAGCAGACACTTTCCAGATTTATTGAAAGATTCTATTTACTTACAGTTCATAAATTTTGATAATATTACATTGTTTTCACAAACCCAACAGTTGAGCACGTTCACAACGTCACTGATTTCTATTCTTCAAATAGGATTTGAAAGTTTGCGTGGTGGAAATGCAATCTAGTGAGGTTTGCAGAGACACCAGGTCTTGACGTTTCGATCTGTAAGCTCTGATTGTCTTCATTAGATGCTACATGCTGCGTAAGTACTGCCAAACAGGGTTTAACCTATGGCAGTACTTGAGCAGCTTACTGATCGAAACGTCGAGACTGTTCTCCGGTTCTTTTCAGAACCACCGCAAAAACGTGTCATCCTACACCACAAAAATCTCTGCTGGGGTTGTCCCTTTTGTATACATCAAACTTAGAATAAATTCTAGAGACATGAAGAGAAGAAACTGTACCTTGAAATATGTAAGAAACATAATTTCCACACCTTCCAAAACCAAGGACTCTAGTAAGAATTGATTCACTGTGTGGTTTACCCATGCCAATGTGCAACACTATCAGCCTGTTTGGCTTGTAGGTTGGTGGCGCTGTGTAGCAATGCAGCGCTGCGCCATTTTAAAATAGTGCATATACATGTGTAACAAATTCGGTATGATCATAATTGTTTTTCTACAATAATACACGAGGATGTAATATATATGCATGTATACGAAAAATATATAAAAAATAGTATAAAGAATAAAAAAATGTGGGCGCAGTTTTTCTGAGGGTCAACACATGGCTTTTAGGTCACAACTATTGTGCGTGGAGGCTTAAACTGAATTGAGGATTTGGGTCATGGTAGCCGATTATCTCTGCTCCATTTTCCGTCAGGTTCAGGGTCCTTTCAGGGCGGGGGCAGAAATGCCAATAAATCGATAGTCGTAGAACCGGGAAGTTACAGAGTGTGGACAAAATAGTTCGATACTGCATGGATTCAGTGAATCGTGACAATATTGACACTGTTATTGTTCCGGTTTTCTAAAAGAAACATAAAAGGGTGAAGGGTTTTAAAACGCACAAAATTCATTAAAATAAAATGATTTAATTAAAAAGAAATTACTCGTAAGATTAGTCTTCAAATTAACATGACTTTTTTTTAAATACCTTTTTGTAAGTGTACTTGGAAGTATTTAGAAGAAAACAAAATATTTCATAAACGTGATAACAAAAAAACCCTAATTAAACATCGGGTTGATAAATAATTATAGACTTACAAGGAAAGTGATTTTTGCAGGTCGATCGAATTATGTCAACTCAAAGGAGTTATAACGTCCCAATTGAGTAAACACGCTTCAGGGCGTATCCCGTAAAGGCGTGTTGAGGTACAGGGCCTATCCCAAACGGGTCATTTTAGGCTGGGGTATAACCCGAATGGGGTATCGTATAGGTTTGGGTTGGGGGCGGCTATCCTGAATGGTGCATGTTGTAGGTTGAATGCATAATCCCGAATGGGGGACGCATAGGGTTCGGCTCTACACCGAATGATGCATGATTAAAAAACGCACCTAACTCGAAATCAATTTTACAGTTTCTGTTATTCCTTAAAATGTTGGCGGTGGGGGGGGGGGGGGGCCTGGGCGGAAGTGAGAAAACAAGTGAGAGAGTAACCATATAATATAAGGGTAGGCCAATCTATCTATAAAATCACAGTAAATATTTTATACAGCACGGGGTAAACTTCACAACATGAAGTTACAGTTTCATTTACAAATAGGGACCTGAGATTTATAATTAACAGGTTATACTTTTTGGGGCGCCTTACATTGTTGCCCTTTTAAAGTCCATACAGAATATAAATATCGGATGACAGTTTTCTGCTTAAAAATGAAAGCATTACGTACGTCAGAATACTATGTCGATTTCTTGGAAGCTTTCGAATTCATTGTGATGAAACTTGGCCGATTAAAGTGTAGGTTTCCTGTAGGAAAAAAAACGATTATGAGGAATGTGTTTTGATTTTCGAATCACGGGTTGTTGTTGCAGTGGCTTTGTGCTCAAGGCGTGTATTTTTTTTTTCTTCTTCTCTGCACCCACGGTTTTAGTTCGTGTGTGCACTGACAACCGGAGATTAATGCATGTATAGTGTGTAGCATCTACAGCTATGGAATAGTACTAGGATGGGAGGGGGGATTCGATTGGCTCTGCTGACCTATATCTATCAGTCGGTCATGGTTAAAGTTCGACTTCAGAATGCATACCGCGCGTCGGTGTGAACAACGGCTATCAAAGGGGGGAAACAACGTCGAGTTGTAGTTATAATGACAAAGCAGTTCGGGCATGTTGTTCCTTTCGCTTGAACTCACCCTGAACTTGAGCTAAAAAAGCCACTCATTGAGTTTGTTTCCACCATCGATTTTTTTTTTCTCGGAGGGGAGTTCATAAGTTCAGTTCATTCTTTATTATAATAGATGTGTTTACCGGCATAAATTTCACAACAGCCCCGCATAATCCAGGCACTTCGTCATCCGTCAGCAGATTATCAGAACGCAAGAACGCAATAGTGAATCTCTGATAGAGAAAAAAAAAGTCCGCATCTTCATCTTCAGAAGTTAGTCTAGCTCAATCTTGTGCAGGACACTCAACTGAGACTCTTCTTGAAACAGGTTGCCGCATAATGGGCGTGGATTCACAGATGCTTGGGACGATGGGCCAGTATGTTGTCCCCCTTGTTCTACCAATCGTTCTACCCTGCGTTTTACTCCTTCTTGTGCGTCGCTTGTGGTACGAGTACAACGTGTCGAGCAGAGACCCCGGGCTAGACTTACCCCTACCGGACGGCAGCATGGGCTGGCCCCTGATCGGAGAGACCGTTGGACTCGGACTTCAGGTGAGTTGAATAATCTTCCTTTGATCCACGGCAGTGATTTTTTGGATGTGATTCTGTGACCACAGCAAACTGCGCAAGGCAATTTAATCCTTCGTTGGCGTAGCTTGTCGGCGTCACTTTTCGGTCACTAGACTTTGAGAAATTCTATTTTTGAATAATGTGAAACTATACTCTCTTAATATAAAAGAGTGAACATTTCACTCTCTCGTCCGAGTGGTGTCAGTTTGGCTCTTTTTGGGAATGAAACTCACTGTGCATCATCCTTTTTGAGTGAAATTGGAGCGAACTTCACTCTGATTCAAGTTGAAAATACCCGTCTTTCACTCTAACAGAGTTGTATGCCATACGGCTCTTAGAAAGAGTGGTATGCATGGCGGCCAAAACGAGTGGTTTTGCATTTAGAGAGTAGCAAGTAATGTCTTAAAACAAGACTTTTACTTGGCGCGCATAATATTATTCTCCTGCTGTTGTTTTAAATGTTGGCGCGCATAACATTATCGTCAGATCTCTCTGAGTATCCTGTGCCATACCTTTGTCTTGCCGCTTGTTCCCCAGTTACTATTTGATCTTCCTTTGTGACCGTCAACCTTCATCCGAATCTCTCTTTCAAACGCCAGCTCAACATTGGTAGAAGTGTCTGTAAATGCATCCACTCTTTTGCACAAATCAAGATATGTGTAACAAAACCGAGTTGTAAAAATGTCAGCTCATTTCGTTGTTTCATTTGCAAGAAAACGGTAAAAATGCATTCAGTATTTTGGTACACATTCTCAAGCAGAGTTTTGGTCTCATATGAGACGAAAATTCATTTCCGATCTTATTTAATTTATTATTCAAAAACGATAACACTTCAGGCAGAACTATTTCAAGGAAAGTTTGCTACCATCATTATGTTTATACCATGTAAGGTATATGTAAATCTGTGAACAGTTATGTTTTTCTTTCTTACCAATGTTGAGCTGGAACTTTAAATAACGAGATCATTTTTACAGGCAACTTAGGGCGACAAACTTAACGACATACAAAGGGATCACTTCAGTAACACAAGATATATTTTGCTGGGTGTCTTGCTAGTATCTCCATGAAAAATATGTGACAAATTGAAGTGCAACTGTTTTTACTTCCTGGAGAGTTGGAAGTGGCTGCCTGTAACGTGCATTGTGAGAAGAAAAAAAGGCCCATATGCTTTCTTTTGCTGAAGTTATAAAAAAAGTGCAGCCTAACTTTCTGACAAAAATGACGTGTAGACAGTTATTTACCATCGCTGTATGTTTTTGTTAATCTCTCTATCGTGCTCAAGCGAGCTCTCAGATATCCAGCGGCGTATAGCCAGGACTTTTTCAGTGTGTGTGCTAGGGGGAGGGGCGTGGCTTTTCAGTAGGGGAGGGGTCAAGGGCTGGTTTTGTCAGTTGTGTGGGAAGGGGCATGCTTTCTGTATTACAAACGGGTGTTTTTTTACATGAAGGCATACAACTAACAGACTTAATGAGGAACATGTCCCTTTCTGCATTTTATAGAGTGAATTAATTTTTGTTGGTATTCCTATTTTAATTTATCTTGATTTTTTTTCTTTCTCGTTGGGGCACCTTGGGGTGGAGGGACTGGAAATTTGTGTTGGGGAACGCCCCCCCCCCCCCCCCCCCCCACCGTGTGGCTATGCCGCTGTATACTTCCTGCAATGATTTACCGTAAGGAATAACTGATTTTTATTTTTATTTTTATTGTAGGGTTCGCAGTTTTACGAAAAGAAATTCCTGCAGCACGGTCGGCTGTTCAAAACCCACTTGTTCGGCTGTCCCACGGTACGCGTGAGAGGAGCAGACAACATCCGCAAGATCCTCCACGGGGAGAATGACATCGTGACATCGTACTGGCCAGTAACGACCCAGCTCCTCATCGGTCCCGAGACCCTGACCCAGAGTCAGGGTGCTTACCACGTCAGACTCCGTAAGCAGGTGCTGAGTGCTTTCTCGCACTCGGCCCTCTCCGGTTACATCTCACTGATACATCCCATTATGATAAAGACAATACACGATTGGTGTCAGTCCCCGAATGGTGTGACTGCCTATCCAGAATGCAGATCTCTGACGTTCATGGTGGCTGGAAAGGTCCTGTGTGGTTTCGACTGCAGCAAGGAAGAGACAAGTAAACTAATCGATTACTTCGAAGAGCTCGTCTATTGTTTTTTCTCTCTGCCGATCAACATACCTGGCAGTGGGCTTAATAGGGTAAGTTCAGTGGTACAGTGTTGTAGCTGTAATAGACCGATCCATTAAGACCCGCCCCCATACGTGTTGACCAATCACAGCCTTGGGTACGCCACCGAAAGTCCGACAAAAGTCCGACACGATAAAAATCCTATTAGAAAATGTAAACATGCGTGCGCGTACTTAAAGCGTGCGCGTTCAAGTCGTGCAGCGTGGCATTGAAGAGACGCACATTGTGCTGCCCACGTGTACAGTGGCGATGTGGCCAATGCTGTGATTGGTCAATAAGTTTAGGGGCGGGGTTTAATGGATCAGTCTATTAATGACCAAATCTGACTCCATTATAGTGCCAAAACACTGGACTTCTGTGGTATCAAGAGGAGTTTGACCCAAACCTGAGTGATGCTTGTGCTGACACACAGCATTCATACCTTTCACTGTATTCTATGGAGAGAACTTTTTGTGGAAGTTTGAAATCAATGTTTTATGAAATCAATACAATATGAGCAGCGGTGTAGCCACGGGAGAGAGGGTGGCCTTGGGAAAGTGCTCCCTTCTCACAACTTTCCAGTGCCCTCAGGTTCCCCTTACGAAAAAAATCAAGATGTACATGTAGGGGATTGCATTAAAAACATGGCCCCTGGGCCCCCACTGAAAAGCCCCCGTGCCCCACCCCTCTATTGAAAAAAATCCGGACTGCACCGCTGCACACGAGTGATCTACAGATGGATCTTTATCTTTCTTTTGCTTAAATAAACCACTTAACCCGGTATTTTAGTCGCTAGTTTTGAAATATAGATATTCAATGTTTATGCAGCTTGTGTTTGCTCCTGCGCGCCGTTGGGTTTGGCGAGTATGGCACGGCCTTGTACTGGAGTCGGTAAATTTCAGAGCTGATGTTCAAACTCAATCAGATCCTAAGTCTGACCAAGAGCTTTCAAAGATTCAACTTCAAAGTGCGTATTACGGGGTTTTTTTTCACTAAAAGCATATAACAGTGAATTTCGTTCGTTGATGAAGTTTTTTGACCGCGTACATAGCAGGTATACGTGAGTTCATTGAACTCATGCTTGGCAAAGTACATGGAGTATTTCAGGGGAGACAACAGACATGCTATTCGATCAGTACGTGCCTGCACCGTGCTTTGTCACCAAGAGTTCCCGAAGGCATATAGATTTATATTCACAGGCTCGCACCAAAACTAGTATAGTTACACTGCCACGTATAGATTGTTGTACGACAGGTTTTCGAGATTGTTCTGCATGAGTTTGGAAGCATGAGTTTGCCAAAAGGCTTTGCAAACTTAAACACATCCCCCAGGATATATCTAAAGCTATATATGAAATCCAAACAAATCGAATGCGGTAAAATGTGTACGACTGACCCACGCGCCCGTGACGGTGTTTGTGGCAGGAGAATCGAGTTCATAAGCGACCCAAACGAATCGAACATGTTTTGAACTATTAACATCACTATACGACATCATTCATAATAATTAAAAAACATATTCTAATATACATATTTAAAATAAAACCTTGCTGCGCACGCAAGAGGGATGGTTATATTTTCCATACGGACGCTTTCCATTTGAGTGGAAATACATGTATGCCTGTTACAAAAAACAAACAAACAAACAAACAAACAAACAAACAACCCAACAAACAAACAAACAAACAAACAAACAAACAAACAAACAAACAAACAAACAAACAAACAAACAAACAAACAAACAACCCAACAAACAAACAAACAAACAAACAACCCAACAAACAAACAAACAAACAAACAAACAAACAAACAAACAAACAAACAAACAAACAAACCTTAGTGACGAAGAGTTTGTCCACAGCTGGTCCACACTCGTCGTTCATGAAACTTGGCAACATAGCATTGCTGCATGTTTCTGGGAAACATTCATATCGTCATTATGTTTATTAATATCGAATTACACAGCCACAAAGCCATTGCTCGAGAGTCGTTGGAATGTGGCATGCAATCCTTGCTATGGTACTTTGTTTTAGTCACGTTTTGCTCTTTATCAGTGACAAACACGGCACGTGGTCATTCGGTGTTTGTCAAATTTAATCTACCAGTTTTTTTGTAAAGAAATAAGAAAACAAATAAACAAAAAACATCCTAATGAGGTAAGTTAGATACAAAATGTATGTAGGGGTGCGAAGCCCTTTGTCTTAAACACTAGGTGAATAGTGTTGAATATACAATACCTTTATATAGGCCACCTCGATGTAGACACGATACTCTTGAATTAAGACAGTTTCAATTGGAGACTTATCAACTTTCTCGTTGTTTATTTTATTCTAAAACCAGAGGAAAAGCTACAATAAAATGGAAATTGCGTTTTCGAGTATGTAGAACATGGGATACTGCAAATCGCAGCGCACCACAAGAAAAGGACATTGGTGGTGTACAGAAACGAACTTATTCAATTTGGTTTTTTACTTTCGCTTTCTTACTCTGCTTCAATGTATTAAGATTATCATTTTCGCAGGCAGCTGTATCTGCCAATAAATTGTACTTAAATTTCCTTTCGTTTTGGTTGCCACGACCTTCAACTTAACAGGAATTTGGGCTTTTTATCGCACTTTGGTGAATTTGGTAACGTCATCATTTGTGGATTCAAACACATCCGGGTCTTTCCATGATAGGCCCTTCATTGCAGACAACGTTAGGTTATATTGAGTGCTATACTTTGGAATAGCATTGTCCTTAAGTTCACACCGCCCACTCGTTTTTTCCCCTTTCTTTTTTTAGTTTTAATATTTTGCACGCGATGGCATATTGCCATTTACTTTATGCAGTTATTTAAGCGTGAAGTAAACACCTTAGAAATAGAAAAGTGTCAATAATAATGGGATTTTTTTCCCAATGCGATATACAAGCTTTTAAACTTTCATTTCGGTTCAGCGGCCTTTTAGAAGCATTCATTTCTAAGATTTGTTTTTGGATGAATCTGCAATTTAAAGAAAAGGCACGGCGTACGTTGACCAAACTTTAAGAATAAGCTTCATGAAGAGATTGTATATTCGAATCACCAACTGAAATGAAGGCATAGTGTTGTTATATAAACCTCGTTCTTTTGTTGTACTCCAATAGGGCCTTAAAGCACGTGACTTCATCAGGAAACGAATTCTTGAGAATATCTCCCTGAAGGATACGGATGATACCCAGGATGCTTTGCGAATTCTAATGGATCAAAGTAACGAGGCTGGAGAGACACCTTCCCCTGAGGTAAACCTTTGAACTGTGTCTCGAAATTGTTTTTTAATAAACATTTGCCAAACACACGACCAGAGGGACAGTCCAGGTTAGGGATACAAGAACAAATATGGAAAACTGAAGTGAGAGAAGACATCTGTTCACATTTCTCCTGAACTGGGACATAATGCAAGATGGCGGAAAGCAAGATACAGGGATGGGGTTCCAAAGTGCAGCAAAACAAGGGGAAAAAGCTTGGAAATGTCTCATAATACTGGCCTTTAGATCAGATACAATAAAGAAGTGAGAAGACATAGTTATAGGTAAAATATAGGATTGGTAAAGCTGATTGCAATGTTCTCACTTTGTGTGATTCAATATATACATGAAACAAACAAACTGGTCTCAATCCTTCGTCTGAGTCAGGAGAAAATAGTGAAAAACCGTGGACATGTTTCAGCATGTAAACACATT
The DNA here is from genome assembly GCA_911728455.2 of Marthasterias glacialis. Taxonomy (NCBI): domain Eukaryota; kingdom Metazoa; phylum Echinodermata; class Asteroidea; order Forcipulatida; family Asteriidae; genus Marthasterias; species Marthasterias glacialis. The sequence continues at coordinate 9,599,179 of OU452231.1, forward strand.
GTCCTTAATTTCGATTGTTACAATCGAAATTAAAATCGGGGTCTTCAAATGATATTTTCTCGACGTTGACAGAATTTCGGAGCGAAATATTTCTATGGAAGATTGGTACTGGTATGAACTTCATATCAATAAGCTTTCAGACTGATACTAATACAATATTTTTTTTCTACTTTAAACGATATTAGCTCGTATGATGAGTTCATAATATACAATAGTCTCCAAATTGTTTAAATTCCAACTGTTTTAACTTTATATTTACAACACTGTTTTGACAAGTTAACAAAGTTACACCATGATAAAAGTCACATCAAAACGTAATAGATTGGCATGGTACCAGTACTCCCCTCCCATTGTGTCTTCATTGTGTTCTGGGAATCCCAGGATTTCTTTAGAGGATTTTCGGGGTGGGGCAGTACTTCTGTGCAAGACTGGGGAAGATTGTATGAGAGTGGGAACATTAGGGGGGGGGGGGACTCCCTCTACCACCTTATCAGGCTTGGTCTAAGTTATATGAGTTAAATTATTATATAACAATGGTTTATTTTACGCAGAAAATAGCGGCAAACGCAATCGACCTTCTGGTGGCAGGGTACGCATCCACAGCTAGTGCCACATGCAGCATCATACTTCAATTGTACAAAAACAGACATGTTCTCACGAAGGTGAGGCAAGAGTTGAAGGACCACAACATGGATGTGAGCGGTAGCCAACTCACTCTGCAAGAGATAAATGACCTGAAGTACGTCACAAGCGTCGTCAAGGAAGTGTTGAGAATGTCGCCACCTATCGGTGCAGCCTTCAGGAAAGCCATACGGACATTTGAGTTGGATGTAAGTGTTGTGAATAATAAAGACCGGGTACCAATTTAAACTAGAACATAATTATTGTTAAATAAGTTTATTTGTAGGGTAAAAACTAGCGGTAACCATGCTATTGTACATGATGTTTCTGCTAAGCATAATATTTCTCTGCTAGCAGCTCTGTGAATTTAGGCCCATGAGGTCTGACATGAAACAGTGTTATTACACTTGCCGTCTTGTCCCCTGTATTGTAACATGTTTAAGTTATTTAATCACGATATTTGTTAATTTCTAAAAACACGATCTCTATGCCCTATATTTTGAACAGCTGCATATCAACGAATCACGAGAAGACCGCGGCGTTTTCTTAAAATACGTAATAGATATCAGTTTTGTCGATGCATGTAAATCGGCTAACTTCAAGAGTCTGTAATGGATCAGTCACCACGTTGCATTGGTAGGCCTATCTTACAAATATTGGAACAGCAATACGTTGGAGTCAGTGCTCTCGATAACTGGCGGAGTTCTCCACTCTCTCACCGTGGTTAACTTTACAAACCGACTTGAGTTAACAAGTTATTATGATAGGAAATATTATCCAATGCCAAGCGAACTTTTGAGTAAAGCAAATAATCACAACGCGCTCTTATAATGCCTGCACGCCAGGAAACTTTCGCAATTCGCGGTCTTGAGTCACACAGAAGTCCCGTGCGTATTGTCACATAAATTTAGAAGGAAGTAACTCTGCAGAAAAAACATTATTTATGGAGTTGGTAACACATTTTTGTCTTTATCTTACTCGGTAATGAATAAAAAGGTATCCTTTTTTAACTGTGGCTGTGGACTGATTTCAGCACAGCCGTACTATATCCACTCGGATGACTGTTCCATCGACAGGTGGCGTCATGGCAAAGTTTGTTAAAAATTTAGGTCTCTTGCCAAAGTCATAAGTCAACTAAGGAGAATGACTTGACACAAGTCAGCCACTCAAATCAACAACTCTGCAAATCATCAGAATAATATCTGCCCGGGCTCCGCTCCGGGTGAATGCTTGTGAAGTCTCCAACAGTCTTTCCCGTATCACCCGTACTGGTTTTTCGGCTTGGCGCCAAGTTTGTAGGAAGGGCAAGCCAATTGTCAGATTATTATGCGCTCATCGATCGAAGGTTCAAAAGTTCAGTGATTTTTTTTCTCTTCATCTTTCGCAAGGGGAGAAATTCACTTTGCAAAATACTTGTTTTTTATGTGAGGATCTAGAATTGACAGTGGATAGTTATCATAGAGTACTTGTATAGGGTCTGTAGAGAAGAACATCGGGTAGGCCTATGGAGAATAGAGGATGAAACTTAAAAGACCGATGAGCACAGAATGTCACAGCCTGTCCAAACCACAGTTAAAAAACCAGAATGACAACCTGTATAATTGAGTGACAAGAAATAATAATTTTGACAACCGCTACAGGCCATGACAAGGAGCGGGGTTATGTAGCCGAAAGTGTTGGTCCTGGCTTGTTTACCAACCGTCATGCGCACCTTCATCACACACAAAAGCCAAATCATACTCAGGTCTGTGCACAATGTTTTCGCACGAGCTCCCAACAATCACACGACTTTCAATGATCAAAGAATTACCTGACGCGGATCCGCTGGGATCCCCGTCAAAATCATTTTGCACCCTAGTGTGAAGTGAGCAAATGAAGCAATAACATAAAATAGAAATAAGATATAGGTAAATCACTCGCTGTGTGGGTAAAGGGGGCTAGGCATATTGCCAATACGCTGTCATAATTCTTTTGTTGTAATCGAATTGGAAATGATAAAGAAAGCTCCACATATAGCAAGGTCATACTTTCTGGGCCAAAATAGTGTGAACTTTTCACGTTTGACCTAGAATTCTTGGTGACATCACCAGAACTAAACTTATCCAGGCCCCATGGGGCAGAAGTAGTTTGAGGAGCAAAATGGTGATCTCAGACCAGAACCCCTAAAGATATAAAAACAAATTACCGGTACCGTTATTAACTCTAACTTTGAGGGCATCTTTAAAAAAACTCCATCATTCGATTTCAATTTCTTTGGTGGATGATGACGTAGGCATAACATTGAAAATTAAAACCACGACGTAACTTTAGCCTCCCTGTCGTTCTAGCGGGGGATCCGGCTGGCTAAGTGGTTTCTTTCCCAGTCTTTCACCTCTGTGGACCCCGGTTCCAATCCCACCTCAGACTGGAGGCTCGTGTAGATTGGGTTTTCAGTCCTTACCTGATTGCATGGGTTTTCCCCATTGGGGGTTTCCCTCTTGCATCTAAAACTGAACATTTCCTCATCGTCCCTTACTCATCTTGTTATTGCCGCTAATTGTGCCGTAGGTTGGATGTGTAATGAAATAAATAAATGAATGCTATAACGCACATTGTCCAATTTCACAAAGAGTTTAGCTTGATCTTGAGACGTGTTAGCCAACGAGGAATCAATCTTAATTGCTATACGCCATCTTATATCCCAGAACCAAAAAGAATCACAATGATGATAGTGATAGCAACATCTTGCTCTCTCAACGGACCTCCCCTGAACAATTCAGAGTGTCGAAAGCTTGCTTCTTATGCCCATTTGTGACTTCAATAACTGCGAAAGATTGAGTGAGTATTTTAACGTGTCTGCGCAGTTGGCACGCCGGATCATTTTGCAGAGCACGTCAAACTCCTGGGAGTATGAGCTTTTCCTGACACAAAGTCATTTGCCATTATGCTTCCTTAATTACACATTAGTGCCTACTAAATAAGGTGAACATCACTTTAACAAAACACTGACTGACACGGATTGCACTTTACAATAAATACATTCTTATAACGGCATCATCTGTATCTAGTCGAAATATTGACTGGTTTTCCTTGTTTTTGAAAACTGCCTAGGAAATTAGTCAAACAAACGAACGTTAAACAAACAACGACGGATTTAGTCGTATCAACGAGAAAAAGTAACTGGATTTGACTCATATTTTAGTTATTTGAATAATCCTGACTAGAAAAAAATACTAGTCAGACTGAGTGATTTTCAGTTGCACCCAGCTGACCCTTAATTGTTAGTCAAATCTAACTGGTTTCTAGTCAAATCTGACTAATGCTTTTTTAGAGTGTAACAATATAATAACTACATTTCTATAGAGCTGGTACACAGCGCTAAACAGTGTATAATAATTAATTAACCAAAGAATACAGTTAATCGTGTTGATCATTATTCAAATTGATGAGTTTTCAGAACCTTCTTCAAAGCATCCAATGAAGGCAAGAAGCGGATGCACGGTAGAAGCTCATTTCATATTTTCATTCCATAGCTCGTACTTTCTGTATCAAAGGTAAAATATAAGATTGGTAAAAAAAGCTGAAAGTGCAGTGTTCTTTGTGCGATTCAATATTCATGAAACAACAAACCTATGAAAATTTGGGGCTAAACCCGTCGTCCAAGTCAGTAAAAAATAGTGAAAAACTTTTCAGCGTGTAAACACATTGTCCTTAATTTCGATTGTTACAACCGAAATTAAAATCGGGTCTTCAAATGATATTTTCTCGACTTTGACAGTATTTCAGACAGAAATATTTCTGTGGAAGATTGGTACTGGTAAGAACTTCATAATCAGTAAGCTTTCAGACTGATATTAATATTGATTGATTGATTTATTTATTTATTTATTTATTTATTTTATTTGAATACCAATCCTGTATTGTAGCTTTTATCGTATTTTCTTTTTTTGATTCTTTGCAGGGAAAGCAAATCCCCGCTGGTTGGACCGTGTTGTATAGCATCAGGGAGACCATTGATTTCTCCGACGTGTTCACGGACAAAGCCAAATTCGACCCAGATCGCTTCACATCAGACAGGCGGGAGGATAGAGTTGGCGACCGGTACAACTTCTGCATTTTCGGGGGTGGCTCTCGGTCTTGCATCGGCAAAGCATTTGCCGTCTTGTTGCTGCGCATGCTTGTAATTGAGCTCGCTAGAACGTGTAACTGGGAGCTGCTTCAACCCGATTCTCTCAAGATTTCCGCCTTACCTACGCCACATCCAGTGGATGGTATGCCAGTGAAGTTTACCAAACTTGAAGATGTTGACCACAATGCTAATAGTGTAGTATTTAACTGTGAGTCTGAGTAGAGACGAAGGCGATTCCCTGTACACTGTCAAACTGCAAATATATATCGAGTATTCTTAGGATTTACCTGGCAGCATGGATGCCGAAGTACAATTTACGGGTACCGTTTGAAATACACATTACATAAACGGTATTCAGTTTGTAATAACATATGCTCTCTCACTTTCAAACCGGTTAGCGGCGATGTAATAACTATTTTTTACGGTTGGTTTCCATATATATCCAGTGTATTTTCTTTTAAACGTTACCCGTAAATTCAAGGGGAAATTGTTGACACTAATTTGCTGTCAATGAAAGTCACCGTAAATTACGAACATTTCTACAGTGTATGTTACAGCTTGTTTATTCACATCTTTTTAAAGACCAAATTATACTGAGGCGATTCGCACTTCGCCACTATTTAAGTAAACAGGGTTGGACGCCATCGCTGCGTCAAATTTGCAGTATAGGCCTGTGTACTTTTTTTGTAGTCATTGATTTGAAGTGGTATTTTTTTTAAAGGTAGAATGCAGGATTGGTATTCATCGAATTTTTTAAAAGATTAGTATCGGTCTGAATACTTACTGATTAAGCAGGCCATACCAGTACTGATCTTCTATAGACAGATGTCTGTCTGAAATACGGTCAATGTCGTGAAAATAGAATTTGAAGACCTTCATTTTAATTTCACTTGTGACAATCGAAAATAAGGACATGCTAAAGTGTGAAGGCCTACGGTGTTTTTGCACTATTTTCTCCCGACCCAGACAACGGATTGAGCCCAAATTTTCACAAGTTTTTTTTTCATGTGTATATATTAAATCACACAAAGTAAAGAACGCATCACTGTCAGCCTTACCAATCCTAAACTCTAAAAACCAAAGTGTTAAATCAACACCTAAAGAGTGCAGTCAGTGGCAACACTTTGAAAAGTTCAATGTAACTCAATTGAAGAGTTGGATTTACACTTTTAAAAAAGAGTTACATTAGTTTGACACTTGTATTAGTTGAATCTTACTTTTTAAAATTGTTTACACTGACCGAACCCTTTAAGTGTCAATTTAACACTTTCACTTTCTAGAGTGTGTGTTTTGCCTTTAAACTAACTGCCTACTGTAGGGCGGTTTTCGTTTAGTTTGTATTAACCTAGTTTACGTTGGATTGTTCATTATTTTGTTCGGAGGGTAATTGTTTAGCGTAAAGACTTAGCAATATATGCTGTAGATATACGGGTACTGGTAATTATTATTACATTATAAGCATATATTAACTTTGCTAACTTAAGCTGATTTTTTTTGTACCACTGAATGCTGGTTGGTGGTTCGCCAACGTGCACAGTTGATTAAGATGTAAACACTAATTGGTAAGATAGTATCTTGTGCATCTACACTTTATAAGTATCTGTATTTAAATGATATGCAGAGAAAGACAGTTCCCAGTGTTTACTTTGTTGTTTATCGATACTTTGTATTCGAGCCTTGTATACACATTTTACTGCCAGAATTCCGAGCGTATTTTAATGGTTTCTCTTCAATACCATCATTAGCTTTAAACTTTTTTGATTAATTGTCAAAAACCATGACCTTTGACACTCAGTTAAGCTCAAAATATAGCAAAAACACGCGAGTCTGGGATCTTTCTGTTAGATCAAATAGGTTTTTTTTTAGCTTGGAAATCGATTTACAGATTGTCGTGGGGAGACATGCGCTGCGTCGGGCTTGATGACGGATTCGCCACAATCGTGTCCCGTTCTATCGTAAGACAGTCACGGCTCCACTGTCTTCCATCGGTTTTTTTTATCATACTCAAATTGCCGAAAGTGTGGTCAATTTGGAAACAGGAGAATAATTATGCAACTAAAACGAAAATATATTAAAGAAAATGTATTCAAGTAAGTGTTGTATATTTAAAACATTTTGAAAAAAATTGTAAATACTATTCTTATTAACTTGCATAATGTAGTATTTTAATCAAATTGGGAATTGTAAATACTATTTTTTGTAATGAAAAGTGGAATACGGATTTTACGCGATAGGTTTTAAATTAAAACAAATTCATGGATTCGTAGGTAAACAATATGGCACGAAACCGTCCCGTTTCAGTGACGGTTAATTTAACTAACTAAGTAATAACGCCCACGTTTTTAAGAGACAGGCTGTGAATATACGCCACCTTACTTGGCTGAATTCAATTTGTTCTTTCCTTTTATCCACGCTGTATTGCGTTGAAACAAGCTTCCATACACGCTTAATTTACAGCTTTACTTTTCATAACTTTTTATATTCAGAATGGATTAAGAAAGGATAATAATATGTTAACATTTTTCTTATTTTGCTATTTACGTCTTAGAGGTTGGGTTGAACTAGAACTGCCAAACCAAACCTAGCGAACCCGACTCTGTTTGATTTTACAGTAGGACTATGTAAGAGTTTGCTTGAATGTTTTAGGCCTATTTATTATTATTAATATTTTATTAGCCGTGGTTTTATTGCTATGATATCTTAAAAGACAGGCCCTTATTTAATTCTTTTAGACCAAAGAGTCTATCAGTGCCCTGTGTGTTAGATCTCTGCACAGACCAAGGGAAACATAAAAGTTGTCGACAAATTCAATAAAGACGCGTACAGTAACCATTCTCCTAAAGTTATGCAGAGTATACTGTTCGTAACGTCGAGACCACAACGGCTCTTTTCAGAGCCACCACTCCGCCCAAAGGAGATTTATACATGATTGTACCCGCAAGGCAAATACTTTGACGCAATCGGACTTGAAATAAATCATGTTTTACATCAGGTCCCCTGAAACTACAAGCATGTAAACATAAACAAAGAATAATAAAGCAGTTGCTGTATGATAACATGTCCTCTTTTGCTGGATGCCACGCTTGATCTTGGGAATCTTCACAGACCCAGTAGACCGATCCATTAAGCCCCGCCCCCATATGTGTTGACCAATCACAGCCTTGGGTACGCCACCGAAAGTCCGACCGAAGTCTGATACGATAAAAATCCTATTGGAAAATTTAAACATGCATGTGCGTACTTATAGCGCGCTTATAATGTCATGCAGTGTGGCATTGAAGAAACGCACATTGTGTTGCCCACGTGTACAGTGGTGATTTAGCCAATGCTGTGATTGGTCAATATGTTTAGGGGCGGGGCTTAAGGATCGGTCTATTAAACAATGTCATTATAAAGCATTATTTTCACATTTAAGTGAGAAATTCCAGGGAGTTATGATCGAGCAAGATACGCTGGGGGGAAAATGGTGCGGCTCGAGTGCGTAAACAACCATGAGAACGAGGCTGAGTTTTACTGAATGGGTATGATTTTGACGGAGCGCATACAACAAAAGTAATGTTTATTTTATACAATGGACCTATAGCTTATGTTATTGCTTAGTTATTCAGTCAAAATGAAAGTCATTTAAGTGGTGGGTGTTTATGATTATTGACATTCAAATGATTGTGAGGCTAACAGGAAAACATCCCTGCAAATACCGATACCCTATGGTGTTGGTTTGAGCCCTTATACAGCGATGGTAGACTTCTTAATTTATGCCATGAGTTCACATGCATTACAATGTATTTTCTTGTGGTCTGGGAATTCTGTTAGAAAGGTATTTTTGTTCAAAGATTATAGAGCGCCGAAGGTGCAAGATGGGAACTCAGGCTGAAACGAGAAATCCCATTTGACGCCATTTCAGCAAGTAACTCCTTTGATACAACAATAGATCAGCAGAGAGCATTGCAGACAATGACCATTGCTATCAATAACATCAAAACATTCACTCGCTGAAATGGTGCCCATGCGTATTTCATGTTCCAACAACATATAGAACTCCAGTTCCCCATCTTGCGCCTTCGGCGCTCTATAGTCTTTGCTTTTGTATTACTAAAACGATTTAGGCCCATCTGCTTGTGTTGATTGGATCATATCAAAGACGATTGAGTTATAGGAACTTTGCGGTGTAATTATCTCTCTATAATGAGTTGTAATGGTTCTGAAAAGAACGGATGCTGGAACTCGACGTTTCGGTGCTCTCTGATCGTCTTCAGAAAAAAATTGTTAGCTCATGGAAGACTAAAAATTTCAGATTGGAGTTTGCCAAAAAATAATAATTATATAATATGAAATATGGAAGTGGAGATCATACCGATAATGTATCTGTATAGCACGATGTTCACGCCACAATGGAATATTTCTTAAGCCAAACAAATAAATTGGTCCAACCCCAAAAATTGTCGTTCATTCGGCTTATTAAAAAATCTTCCATATTGAAACTAGTTTACGAGAGACAACCGTGTAATGACCTCATCTTGATGGTAGTTCTTTGAAGAAACAGGGGTGAAATAACGTTCGACGTGCTCTGTACGTCTTCAAGAAGATGTCGAGACTCATCTCGCCTCTTTTATTATTATTATTGTTATATATTTCTGGTAATGAAACCAAGGATGCCTCACAAGTGAACTTAATCACTGTAGCTCTCAAGCCTGAGGAAACCTGTAGAAAAAGGGTGTTTGCCATGTGAACCAGTGTTCTGGGTTCTTTTACGTGCACTACCCATCCTATTACACGGGTCCTACGGCTTAATGTCCCATCCGAAGGACAAAGCAATTACGGTAAAGTATCTTGCTCAAGGACACAAGTGCTGCGACCGGGATTCGAACCCACACTCTGCTGCCAACAACACCAGAACTTGAGTCCGGAAGAACTCTGGTTCTTCTCAGAAACACCACTTCTTTCAAGAAAAGATTATTATATGAGTGGCACGTATTTCTCACACATTGCACAGCTTTAAGTCTTTATGCCAATGTATTGCTTGTTCATCTTGTTTGAATACAAGAATTTTACGATCATTTTTGTCCCTATACCCAGAATCATCTCTCGTTCTAGGGGTTTTATTGTTTTGTTTTTTTCTAAATAAAATTATCATGAAATTGATCATTGATTGTTGGTTTATTAACGTAAATAACACTGGTCTGATTGACTTATATACTCATGAAAGTTTTCAACCGATACACTTGATCACTACAGGTGCAGACGAGATTTGCACGAGTAATACGGTGCAAGTCATACTTTTTTTAATTACAACAAATGTACAGATTCCTTGTTGTTGTTTTTAGTAATAAAATGACCGTATTTCACCATTTACGTTGAAAGTTTGTCTTCCAAAACCGAATTTTTAAAATTTATTGCATTTCATATTTGTAAATGTATTCTCCGTTTGATATTTCCAATTAAATAAGATTAGATTTTGTAAACAAAATGCATTATCGCTGGTTTCGTTTTAAATTTTGGTATATGTATTATTTATTTTTAAAGTTTTCTTTTTCCTGTTTTTCAAAGGAAATTGCATGATAACGCCGGGAAGAGCCGACGAGATTGTCTAGATTGGCATTCGTAAGTTTTCGTGCGTGATTTCCCGTAAACTTTCTATGCGAAGAAACAACAGTACAGGCAGTCATCGCGGGGGCGTGGACAAAAACTGTCAGCTTGACATAAACCAGGGTCATAAACGTATTTTATTTCTATTTCATGTTGACCCAGAAATTATTATATCCCATTATGACCCTTCTGCGGGTCACTTCTGACGGACTTTTCAGAGGACCGTGGCACTGCCAGAATTTCATTTTAAATAGAACTTGCAGAAGGAAATTTTTACCGAAATTGTTAAACCATTTTTTTCCTCTCTCTCTTTTTTTTTTTTTTTTTTTTTTGGGGGGGAGGGGGTTGGGGTTGGGGGTGGTTGGCCGTCTTTCCTCTTCTGATTTCTTCCCATCCGCGCTACCCCACCAAATGGCGCGCAGTGGTCGGAATTTTACTTGGCCCACTCTGTCTGATGAGATAATGCACGGAGGTTGGGAAAGCTTAATAGCTGTTTACAGAGGGCGGTATTTATCCCTATCGGCCAGAGATGTGTACTTGGTATGACCGGGAACACTGCACATGACCACGTTATTTCATTGTACCTTCGAAAGGCCGACGGCGTGTTTTCCACTCATAGGGCCACGTTTCGGGGAATTTCCGTCCAACGGGACAGGTTTTCTGTTCCTCAGGTGAGTCTATCCCCCACCCCCCTTTCCTCCATCAAGTTTGAACCAACAAGTAAAAAAGTAACTCTTACCAATTCCGTTAATCAAGACATTTTGAATTGTTTTCTTATTCCTTGATTTCATTTGATTATATTTTGAGACCAAGTACATTGAAGTCTCAGATGCTTGCCCGCCCTCTTTCAAGATAAAGCAACGCCACTGGTTACTACGGTGGCCCACAACTGTCATGGCAGTAGCAAAAGCACCACGGCAAAAGCAAAAGTGCCACGGCAAAATCGAACGGGCCGAAATTCATATATAAATAATATTTATCTAAAACTTGTTCCCTGAACTAATTTTTACAGATGATGCCGTTTCAAACGAAGAAAAACATACACAAACTTTTCGCATATATGCCATGGACAATGCACACAAAAAATGTAAAACACAAAATGTTTTGTACTTATGGACGGGCAAAACCTTAAACGAAAGCTTAAAACTTTTTCGAATCTATAAAGCCCCAGCTCAACATTGGTAAACTGACTGTAAATGCTTCCATTCTTTGCACAAATCAAGATATTTGTACTAAAACCTACATGTGAAAAATTCAGCTGATTCCGTTCTTTCATTTGCGAGAAAACAGTAAAAATGCATTTAACATTTTTGTAGGCAGAGTTTTCGTCTCACCGAGGCGAAACTAATTTTGGTTCTTGTTTCGTTTATTATTTTTAAAAAACGAAAAAACTTCAGGCAGAAATATTTCAAGGAAAGTTTTCTACCATCATTATCTTTATACCAAGTAAGGTATATAGGCCTATATGTAAATCTGTGAACATTTATGTTTTTTTCTAACCAATGTTGAGCTGGGGCTTTCAAAAATAGCCGTTTAAAAATTTAATCTAAATTTTCGGGTAAAATTGGCCAGGAATTTGACCTAGCATCTTTAAAGGATTGCTGAAAAAATTGTGCAATTTTGTGCACTGAGGTTGTTGACTTTCAGCCTGGGGCATTTCGGCCATACTCCTCGAAAAATGTCCTCAGTTTTTCTCACAAGCGAAGCCCCTTTTATATCCAAAATAAAGTCTGGCCAGTTGACTCATTCAGAGTGTTTTTATTTTGAATGAGAATAGCTTTTAAATTCAACGGCTAGCCTCATAAATTCAACGACTAAAAATCGAAGAAAAAAGTAAGAATAATTCGAGATGTCAGCAAATATATTTGATTTGATTTTGAGAGGCTAAAAGATTACACGATATTTTGTGAGTGTTTTTGAATGTTTAGCATTGATTTGAGGTGATATTTTAGCAGTGGCGTAACTAAGGGGGGGGGGGCACTAGGGGACACGTGCCCCCCAACTGATGTCCGTGCCCCCCGGGTATCGACATCAGTTGAAATCTGGACTTTTGAGATTAAACATTACCAGAATAAAATGTTAAATTTTATGAGCATTTCCGTAGTAATTTTGTAGAACTATTTTTTATTATTTACACACAAATTGTATTTTGTTTTACGTCGACACATCAGAAAACGCTGAAAAGGGGCTTGTTTATGAAAAATACAAACGGAAACTACAGTTTTAATTGGCCAAAAGTGCCCCCCTAGGAAAAATGATGCACCCCCTTGTGCCCCCTAAAATGTTATCCTAGTTACGGCGCTGTATTTTAGCGTGGACTCCTCCGTATGGGCGCACCGTTTGTTTTACTGTTTATGTATCAAAGTGCAGTGTTTAATGTTTACTCTTCATTTCTTCTTCTGGCTTGCCCAGAATTTCGAATGTTTAATCGTCCTTGAGGTTTATTGTAACGTAGCGTATTTATTAAACCTGCCTCATGTTACTATTATTTTTTACACGCTGTAATATATCTTAATAATGTTTTATACAATTATCTGTTTTTTGCTGGGCACCTTTGAAAAACAGCGTTTCACCGGTAGGTTTCCCCAGGAGAAACAAGAAATAAATAAATACTTTTTAAGGACATTACCAATTAAGAATTGTTTTATTTGAAATACGCAGGCTACATGTTGTGCAACTTTTCCCTCATTCGACTTGCAAAATCCAAACATTCTTAGTATAGTTAGTATTACCCCAAAAAACCGTGGCATTATGCGAAAGTTTTTGTATGTTTTTCGTAGCAACATCATTTGCCGAAGTTCGTTCGTTAGAGAAAAACAGGCCATGCAACTCATTCTGGCCCAGTTTCGCTTAAGTAAACAGGTGAGTCCTTAACCTGTGGCAGTTGCATCATCACATAACGGGGATGGAAAAGGGGATTTCCCAAACTTATCCAGAATTCTTATTGTCTCCGAAATACAATTTCAACATACTCACGCAATGGAGGGAAATACTATAATGTCGTTGTTGATTTGTTTGGTGCAATACGAATGACAAATTCCAATCGTCTTGTTTTCTATAAATTCACCAATCAACCATTCTACGAACATTTGAATTCGTGGGGCATCAGTCCATCAGTGAATTTGTGCATGTAAGTTTATCCCGTTGGCTTATGTTTTTTTTAATTTCGATTGTGGTGAGTGAACTAAAGCAACTGAGACAGTTACACACATCTGTTTCGACACCCCATTGTCCCAATATCCCTAATAAGGGTGTTGGAACAATTACCGAGCAGTAACCATTAGCCATTTTGAGATATGGTGGACACATTACTCTGACACTGTTTGGTTTGGGTAAATCTGTTCGTATACCACCCAAACCAAACAGTGCACTCATTATAGTGTCCACCATACCTCAAAAAGGCTTATTGTGTCTTCAAATGCCAATTCCGTTGACTTTGACATTAGTTCTGTTAAGGGGGATTGATTCTTGCATCCAACAAATACAAAAGTTTTCGATTTCCATTTTTCAATTGGATTCCGCAGTCTTCTTGCTGGATACGACGAGAGGGTAAACCACTGTATAACAATCGGTTAGTTGCTCACTGCTGATAAGAAAAGTTATGTGTTGTAAAGATGCTGGGGTGAACTATGAAGCCTAGCCAAGGCCAGGCCACTCCCCTTTTTTTAGAAGGGGTATGCACAGCCGTTTTCCTACAGTAAACTTACGGCCGTTATGATCTCATTGAGGGCGCTGTTGTACATATATCTATGGGACTCATGACGTCAGACGCATAAGGTCTATTGGCGTTCCTTGAGAGTTCTTTTTTAAAATAGATTACAAATAAGGAACTTGAGGTTGATACCAACATCCAGTGCATTCAGCTTTCAGTACATGACCAGTTTATCCAGTCTGTTATCATGATTTCCCTTCATGATACAATTAACATGTACAAGTGTTCTAAATTAAGCTACTACACGAAATATATTGAGAGTGTTCCCCCCCGCCCGCCCCCCCCCCCCCTCCGCCCGGGCTAGATGACCGTCCTGATAATGTTTCCATGTATCCAGGTACGTCATTGATTGATTATTGTATCACGTGGGGAAATACAGTCTATCAGGTATGTACCTGATGGTCTGTGTAATTCCCCACGTATATAATTAGAAATGACGTAACTGCTGGGAAAGAGCAGCTTTTATTTTTTTGTCTGTACTTCCTCCTAGTCAGTTGAGGCTTTGCCGTGCTGGTAGCAACTTCGCCTTTCCACAGAGTTCTCCGATCAAGACTACACCAGTGAGTATATTTTATTCAATGTTGATTAAAATACAAAAGCAAAACCATTTGAACAATTAACTCCTTTTGATCACTGTAAATGTAAAGGTGGTGTTCGCATTTTGCCTTTTTTAACTATTTGGTTAAACTGTCGTGTAGTGTAAATTTTAACATTTTAAATGGTCAAGCCAAGCTAAATTACAGTAATATTGTTAGGGTTAATCTGGCATGTACCGTGAACGTATACATACACCATCCTTGATCTCTCTAGTCTTTTGTTTTTACTTTACATTATCTTATAAAATTATATTTTGTTTGTTGAGAGGACAAAACTAGGATAATTAAGTCATCAAAAGCAGGCTTGAGGGTGCAAACTTCCTCAAGAACTTGTTTGAATAAGACAATGAAAATATATGTTACCGCCTTGTTAAAAATCGTTGATATGCTCTAAAAAAAACAAAAGTGTTAAATCAACACTTAAAAGGTTCGGTCAGTGACAACACTTTTAGAAAGTTAGAGTCAACTAATACAAGTGTCAAAGTAGCGTTTCAGAAGCTGAGATTTAACTCTTGATTGTCATATAAATCCAACTTTTCATCCAACTTTTCAATGCAGTTACATTTAACTTTTCATAGTGTTGTCACTGACCGAACTCTTTACGTGTCGATTTAACATCTTTATTTTTAGAGTAGTAATGTCATGGAGATAAACAAACATTCAAAACGCATCTTCACTGAGATTTTGTTAATGTTACCAATATACATGCTTAGAGCTTCGTTGTAGTGCTTAAATGAGTATTTACTCCCATAGCTTATGATATGGTTAAACAAATTTGGAATCGTTGAAGTTCTGATAGCGATTCTATATAAGTGACAGGACAAACGAGAAATTGGCCAATGGAGGTTTCTTTAATAAGCGGTGTGTATCCTCCAGGTGTAAAAAAGACGAAGCGTTAATAGATTATCAAATGAGAAAAAAAATCAACAATTTCTTCAAGGTGTGTCCTCTTATATACTTTTGTAATATCTAGCATTGGTGTAACTAAGGTTTTGATTGACTGACAAGACACAGTTAAACAAAAATCATTTTGGTACAAATTTTGGAACTTTTTTTTGTACTAATTTTTTTATTTGTTGTTGGTGTTGTCGTTATCAGTGTCGTTGTCGTTGTCGTCGTTTTTTTTAAAAATACTTTGTGGGAAGTCGTCCATCACAAGGAACAAAAAGGCCATTCGAGGTGAGGGCTACGAAATGGATAGCAAAAGAAAATGCAGACTTTTAAGTTAAAAGAAACCTATTCTTAAACTGGGAAAGATTGGCAGTAGGGAAACAGGATGCCGGTAAGGAATTCCAAAGTGAAACAGTGCATGGGATGGAACTTGTTGAATACATATTGGAATTGCATTTGGGAACTGAGAGTCTGGACAGAGAGGCGTGTAGTGCGTCTAACGCGTTGCAACGGGACGGTTGAGAGGGGACAACCAGCGAAAGACCATCTTTAGAAGAGGCAAAGTGAAGGTGCATTACGACGATGTGAGAGGGGTTTGGGCTGCTAATTCATTGCCCATCAAATTATGGAAAAAGAGTTTGCTGCCGCCTATCTCATTTTTTTTTTATTTGTAAATCATGTGCACAATATGAGTTAATTTTACCCACAGTTATGCGATTGGTTTTCTATACACAAAGTGCATGTGGTTGTTGTGGTTAAGTTTTTCTTTTTAGATCGGTTTAAAAGTATTAGCCTAAGTAAAAAAATAATACTAAAAATGGGGGTTTTGGGGTTTTTTCCTTCTTGGGCCTTAACCGTTCACCCCTTTGGCTAAGCCAGGGGTTCAGTATTGCAAAATACTCCCCAAAAAGTTATTTCCCAATGTGGGAATTCCCAATAGGCCTGCATAATAATACATAAATAATAACAATACAAAATACATTATAGTTGGAGGGCTTCCCATAGGACGTGGCCCTATGGCAATGGTTGAGTGATCGAGTTATGTCAACAATTTACTCGGCGCAAAGTTGGCATGTTTCCCCAAAAGGTACCGGTGGAAATGGCTGAACACACACCCACACACACCATCAAAGGAACAACAAAACCTCATGTTGTCAGTTATTATTCTTCAAAACTGTTGCTTTCCCCTTTTACAAAAATATGCATTGTTGTTGTCGTGTTATACTTTCTTAAAAATCATTCAATTTTGTTCAGAAAGGTAAAGTTAAAGGTTTGCTTTTCGTTTCTCCAGATGTGAGTCATGGCATCGGTATCTACTACGGATGTGACTTTAAAATGCGGTTATTTAACAACTTTCAAGGAAAAAAGCTCGCTCTTTGGTCGACAGCAGGTAAATAAATTACTTGGTCACTTTTGTTTTCTTATCTATAGGCCTATCCTGGTTACGACAGGCAATTTTAAAAGGAACTTAAAAGCATCAAACACTGCACTGCATGAAAAAGAAACACTTTGGATATGAGACACGTTTCCAACAGTGTCATACCATCATGGATATTAAGCAATGTTTGAAGCTTTACATAGTAAATAACTTTAACTAAACTAGTATCCAGGAGTGTTGGCTCTGAGACCACAAAACGGTTCTTTTCAGAGCCAACACGCCTCCCAAAGGCGATTTGTACAAGTACATGGTTGTACGAGGAAGTAACTATAACTACGGTAGCAAACTTGCTGGTATATCCGCAAGTTTACTAGTTATAGTTACTTCCTCATAAAGAGTATTTGTCACAAATTGAACTTTATAAAAACGTACCTTTTACAAATTTAACTTTGTGTACGTGTTTTGGGTTTTTTTTTATATTTTTTTTATAGATTCATTGGAGCTAGTTGCCGATGAAGTGCTCTTTTGACATGATTGATGGGCTCCATTGTTTATAAAATAGCCCATGGTGGCCATGAAGGGACATCGAACATAAATATTGACGTGAACATATCATGACAAAATTCACGACTTGTGTCGTAAACCGTTATGGCCCAAATCGTGAGTTTTGTCGTGAATATTCACGTCAGTGTTATGTCGACGTCCCCTCCGAGCCACCATACCTTTACTGTCAATTAATGGCTGAAAACCAAATATTCTATTCGAGGATGTTGAGGGAAGTAGGCCTACAGGACGTCCAAAAATAAAGAAGCAAAGCTTACTTTGCAACTTCTTTTTTGGGGGGTAAGCTTCCTTTGACACGATGACCTGCGGAAGTAAAATCTAAATATCAAACACGTGAAAGTGACGGTTTTAGATGTCAGCGATGTGGATAAACAACTCTCCAGTAAAGAACTATATACATCGAAATAAATCGCTTTCATAAGTAATGGAATAAAAGATTGGTGACGGAGGTCTTAAACGACCGTTTAACACCGGCAGGGTCGTGGCCGTGTGATAAAGGACCGAACCGAGGGCGAAGTCCTAACACGGCCACGGTCCTGTAAGCATTAATGGAGACCAATGGGACTTTGCGTGTCAAGTGGGAACTATCTATATTAACAATTTTCGCAAGGATAGATGGATGGATAAATCTTGTTGTTTGGTTACGTTTGGGGTCATATGCATATCATATGCATATCATTTGCATACGTTAGCAGCCGCTGCTACTTTTCAGTTTGGGTATAGAAAAAGCTTGGCGAAACGTTGCAATTTTGAACGTTTTTTAATTAATCAATAAGTTATTATTCGGTATCTGTGATGTCTTATATGCCATTAAAATGCAATAACTTGTCACAAGTAGCAACGGTGGCGTCCTTCTTTAAACTACTTAAATCGAAAGTTTCTGAAAAGTTGTCTTTACAATCTTATTCACCAACAGAAGCAGAAAGCCTATTGGAAACTGAAAAGTCAACCAACCGGACTGGAGCGTTACTCAAACGAAAACGATGCCAACCCAAATAAGAAAATAAACCTCGTAAACACAGAAGTGTATAAACACAACAGCGATACCAACATCCTGTGCATCCGGCAATCATCAGGAAGTCAAGTTAGGTTCCTCCGAGCAGATAGCAGAGAGCAGCGCGATGAATGGTGCGAAGCCATCCTGTTGGTTATCCGCACATTGAGTGGGCAAGATCCAGTGCCTACATGTAGACCCAGAGTCAACACCGACGCAACAGCTAACCGTCCACTACCCCGGGTTGGAAAAAGAACAGCCACTGAAGTGCAGTCATCAGCAGCTACATTGCAGGAGACTTTTACAAAGGATTTAGTCAGAACATTGCAGCGGCCATTACCTGCACCTCCAAGGCCAGAAACTGAAGACGATGGCATTAGTAAGATACAACAAACTCCGTACTGCTGCATGCGTAATCATCTTGTGGAGTTCAATGCAGAAGGTAATTTCACTTTGGATTGTATTTTTTTTTGAGATAATTCATTGAATCTCCGTCCCCAACAGTAACATGCACACTCTAAAACTAAAAATGACCCAGTCAGACTGTCCTCCAGTCGAAGTCGACTTTTACCAAGCCAACCCCATTGATTGTGCCACTGGGTCAAACCTTTCAACGTCGAACGTAAAAAATAAATAAGACAATTAATATATACATATATATGTTTAATACATTCAAGGCACTAATATGGCAGACACGGGTGTCATTTATGAGAACGTCCATTATGTCCGGTCCATGGAAGAATGGGTGATTGAGGTAGAAAGTAGACAGAAAACTCTCGCCACTCAAAGCGACATGTATGACGACTTCCACGCTCTCGACGCCTTGCTGAATAACAACCAAGTTCAAAGACCTACGTCGTCATCGTCGGCGTTGGATCAAGACTGCAGTGAACCTGTTTACGAAGGGAGACTCCTACCCCAAAGAGAGCCGGAGGAAAATGATGAACGGTTGTCTAGGCCTTGCATTGCCGTGGAGGATGAGGACCCTTATTTGATTCCAAATGTGGAACCATTCCCGTTTAACAACCTTAATAAAGAGCAGCCTCAGCAAACAGCAAACCGATCGTCTCTCTCTTTGAACTTACGACCTAACTCCATAAACAGTATCGAAGACAACACTGAAAAACGGGAACTATCGCCGTGCCAGAAACCATGTCCAGAGCCGCCACAGCGACCGAAACATCGTCCAGAGCCGCCACAGCGACAGAAACCACGTCCAGAGCCGCCACAGCGACAGAAACCACGTCCAGAGCCGCCACAGCGACAGAAACCACGCCCAGAGCCGCCACAGCGACAGAAACCACGTCCAGAGCCGCCACAGCGACAGAAACCACATCCAGAACCGCCACACCGCCAGAAACCACGTCCAGAACCGACACAGCGCCAGAAACCGCAGCCGCTCCAGGAGCCTATGTCGGAAAGAGAGCTTCAAGAGCACTTAAGGTATGTTAATGTTTATTTTCCAAATTGTGTGTGATACATGACAAGTTTTATCTTTCGTGAAATGAGTTGAAAACGTTCTTTATTATTACTTTATTCTCCAATTTTATTAGGATACTGTGCGAGGAGCAGAGAAAACGCCATGGTATAACCAAGACTTTACGAAAGAGCTCTTTAGTTGGAAACAAAATCAGACTGATGGAGATGAAAGACGGTATATGGTGAGTGTGTTTCTTAATTTAATCATCAAAGTCGCTATTGTTTTCAGACGCACAGAATGCATTGTGCCATGGTGTAGTTCTCTCTGGAAATACAACCTTGTGAAGCGATGCATTCATTGCTATCGGTCTTAATTTCTTTGCTTGATCAGATGCAAGAAATGGTGCCAGGGGAATGTGCTTTATAATGTTTTGACAAGAACTGTAAAGTTTGTTTTTCTTTACGAGAACATTTACACCCATGTAAATTTCCTAGGTTCAGTTAATTATCTTAAAAACTAAATAGGATTGGTATATGGTGAGTGTGTTTCTTAATTTAATCATCAAAGTCGCTATTGTTTTCAGACGCACAGAATGCATTGTGCCATGGTGTAGTTCTCTCTGGAAATACAACCTTGTGAAGCGATGCGTTTATTGCTATCGGTCTTAATTTCTTTGCTTGATCAGATGCAAGAAATGGTGCCAGGGGAATGTGCTTTATAATGTTTTGACAAGAACTGTAAAGTTTGTTTTTCTTTACGAGAACATTTACACCCATGTAAATTTCCTAGGTTCAGTTAATTATCTTAAAAACTAAATAGGATTGGAATAAAAACATATGCCGAATCATCAAAGGGCAACAGCTTGTTGTATTACCTTATAAACTAGTTGTCAATACATATCAATTAACTGTTTTTTTCAAATCGCCTTTGATTTCACGGTTTCTGGATGATGCAGACTTGAACAGTGGTACGTAGTTCCAATTGAATGTGCATGTTACTGTTGGTGATTGGTTAGATACGGAGATCTGGAGGTGCCAATCGACTTGTGGAGATCCTGTGGTAGTGGTCTCATCTCGACATGTCGGATGGCGCTTCCAGAATTCCGTAGCAATGCACTGCATGGTTCAAACTTCTTTCATAAAGCGTGGTGTTTTTTATGCAGCAACGTCTAAACCTTCTTACACCCCTCTCATTTTCACCTACCCACGAATGATTTCAGATCGATTAACCCAATTCGACACGGATATCACGCGGCGACTGATTCAAACGTCGAACTTAATTTTAACTTCCCAGATGGTTCATTGAAATGCAGACTATGAGACTGTCGGAAATGTTACGCCGCTGGTCCGCATTAAAACAGTTCTGCTAGGGCCATGGTCATTGGTAGCAAAGACAGGGTTGCACAATTGACCCTATTCACCTGACGTCATCATCACAATAATCTTTGTTGTGCCAATTTTAGGAGTCAATGTCCTTGTGTGTTGAAGTGCGCATTTTAGGCGATGCGGCGTTTACAAGCTAACCATAATTATTTCTACGGGCCATTTTTGAGTGTGGGGAGGGGGACTTACACACCCCCTTCCCCCTGGCTCGTAGGGTCGGGATCAGATAATTTGAGTTCGACACCCCCACACAAGCGTGACGTATTGAAAAGCATATTATCTAAATCCTTGCACGGTCATCAGCCTGTTGCCAACTGACGGTTTGAATGTAGTCATATCTAATTGTTCATGGTTGTAACTAATGGTACCGTAGATGAATGACTATAGGTAACTGATAGTTTACACTGTAGCTGACCCTAGAGAGGGGCTCCAAGGTCAAATTCAATGTTGTGAGGTGCTCATTTCCCAACAGATATATGAAAGTGGAAAGAAAATCACATGTCTCTAGCTTCACGTTAAAACGGTGTCAGGTGCCATTGTATTTGACACACTTCCAGTGCGAATTTTGTCAACATCTAAAGACATCCAATGACGTAACATTTCAAATACATATCTAAGGTCTGCACATTTTTGTACGAAGCTTTTTCGTTCATTTCTGACTTTCTATGACACGACGTTGAATTTGAACTCTTAACTGAGAGACGAATTCTTCCTTGGAATATTACAGACCCATTTGTTGTTGACGATGCAATGACGTCATGTTTCAAATTTTGCTCTGACAATGGTTACACCATTTTATTAACGTGAGGTTAGAGACTTACTCTTGTAATTTGTTCCACTTTTATTTCATGAGGATTCTATTAGAAAATGAGTATACATCACAAAACTTAATTTGACCTCGGAGCCCCTCTCCAATGCCATTCGGAACTTATTGTGTATGCCTTCATTTAAATCCGATTGTGTGAGTGTGTTGTAACACTTTTCTATGTTGTTGTATGGTTTGCTGTGTACAGGGTTATGGGATGGGACCCGTCCGAGACCTCACTGGGAGAAGTTTTTAAAGTTGGGGATCAGCTCATCAAAATCAACAAACAAGCTCTGACGTCTGCAAAGT
This sequence comes from Marthasterias glacialis, assembly GCA_911728455.2. Lineage (NCBI taxonomy): Eukaryota > Metazoa > Echinodermata > Asteroidea > Forcipulatida > Asteriidae > Marthasterias > Marthasterias glacialis. The sequence goes on from OU452231.1 coordinate 9,621,545, forward strand.
TTGCTCATGATATTATTAACAGTACTGATGACGATGAGGTGGGTATCTTCTACTAGTTTGCAGACAATTTTTACTGTTTGGAAAAACAATATTTTTACAATTTGGACATTAATATACGAAGTGTTTCGTTGATACCGCCGTGATGAGTCACATTTACCGAGATTAAAACAACAAAACAACGACAACAACGCGGCGAGGTGACGGTGACGGCGACAACGACAACGATATCAAGCACAATCTTTCTTTTTAATTCAGCTTCTATGAATTATTTTAAGATGTAGCGGTATTTGTTGCAGGTCACTGTGGTTCTCAAGAGAGTCCCCCATGCTAGCGTGTGTACAATCAAAAGAAGGTCACCACGAGATTTACTTGGTTTCTCACTCACAGGAAATGAGGTTGGTACATCATCATTCTTTGGGCCTTGTCACACAGGGAATTTTTTCGAGGCAGTTTAGAGTCAACCCCCTCCCCTTTGGTTACGCCACTGCTCAGGAAAAATGTTCCCACTATGTCACTATCCTGTTGGTAAGTGATGACGTTGTGGGCGCCAGAAGTGCAGTGTGACAAATGTTCCTGTGTATGACACCATAATTATGTTTGGATTGCACTTCCGGTTCCAAAACGTCATCACTTACCAACAGGATATCTCCAAGGCTATATGATTTGATTGAAATGCGAGTGTCTTTTCTTCTCGGAGATCGCCTGCGACAGGTTGCCTGTAAAATGCCTCGATTTGAATTTGTCACAGACAGACTTGTTAGATCCATTTATTTTATTCCCACCCCACAGATCGTCGAACTAGATGAATGCGGTATGGTTTCCACTTTTGGCGGCCTGAAACCTCAAACAACGGGCGTCTCGGGGCACATGTGCAACTGGGCTATCACTGAGGTCAACATGACTCCATTGGATCTTTTTGCGAGCGAGGACAGTATTTTCAGAATGTTGAGGAGTGGGACTTTGAATGAACTTGTGCTAGTCGTTCAGCCGATTGACTTCGTTCAGATGATCCGGGAAAAATTGCAGGAAAAGCTGTAACCGTCAGAATATGGGTAAGAGACGTGGAAACCAGTGCGATTCAAGGACAATACTTTGAGAGAACTTACGCCTCTTATCGTTTGATTGTGCTATTATTAGTTTTGTTTTCGCTACTTTATTTTTGATTCAGTTTATTTAAAACTAATTGACAAAGCACTGGATAATAAAATAATTGTAGGTTATACCGGTACATCAGTGGTTTTTTGTTTCTATGGTATTCATAACAGGGTTGCCCAGTGTTACTGTGATTGTCACTATCTACTTTATAGGTCTAAAATCAGTATTGTGCGAAAGCTTATTCTTTTCCTCTGACATGTAATACAAGAAAATAATCTTAGTAATAAATAATTTGGAGTGTATTTTTTTTCAGGACTAATTCGTTCTTGCAGATTTCTTTGTTATGACTGTTTAACTTGCTCAGACTTAAATTTCAGTCGTTTTTAACAAAACCATATACCTGTCGTGTACACACGTACATAAGAAATACGAAACACGAGAAGAACATAAATTGACCTAATTCGAGAACAAATATTTATCCGGCAAAACAAATTTATTCTGAAAAAAAAGAATATTTGTTTTATATTTATTCAAAATAAAAAATAATTTTTTTCTTTTTGAATTCAACTTTAGTTTTGATGGGCCAAGGATTGTCTTCATTTTAGATGTTGAAATTGCCTGGCAAAACTTAGAATTCTCAGCAAAATATTTCTACATAACATCTCTTGCAAATATTGTGTATAATAGTGACTTCATATATAGCCACGGATAACTTTGTAATGACCGTTGAAGATGGGTCACACTATATAGTTAACGTCAACTCGACCATTTCACAACTCAAGGCAACTCCACAACCCAAGACAACGAGTTAAAAATTCGATCGAATTCAAATGTGATCCGAAAACACGTCTTAGAATGATTGGGACTTTCATGCATATAAGAATTATCTAAGAATAACTGTAAAATGGACGTTGTAGATAATTGTTCAAAATGAATACTTCATTAAAAACCTATATCTTAACCACCCGTTGAGGACTTAAAAAGACATACACTGTAAAAACTGGGGTGTTAAATTGATTCTCTCATGTATCTATATGTGACAACACCTACATGGTGTTAGTTATCCTCATTGCTTTATCGTTGGTAAAATTAACACCATGTTGGTGTTGTCGTATATAGATACAAAGAGAATCAATTTAACACTCCAGTGTTTGCAGTGTACCTCAAAACAAACCGGGGTATATAGAACCATGATAGAACTGTGTACAGAGTTATGTAAACTGATTGTTTCTTATAATATGTATAAAGCCAATAACAACTTTGTTATTAACGTTGTAGAGAGTTGTTAAACCTATATTTTAACCACCGGTTGAAGGTTTAAAAGGGCATCATACCTCAAAACAAACCGGGGTATATAGAACTGTGTACAGAGTTCTGTAAACAGTGATCTAAATAATGACTGTATATATCCAATACTAACTTTTTAATGGACGTTGTAGATAGTTGTTAAAAATGAATACTCCAGTTAAACCTATAGTTTAACCACCGGCTGCTGGAGGCTTAAAAGGACATCATACCACCACATATCAAATCGGGGCAGTGTACAGAGTTTTGTAAAAAGTGACTGTTTCTAAATTAAGATTGTTTGAATCAAATAATAACTTTGTATAATGGACGTGGTAGATATTTGTCAATGAGTTTATTTGAACCAATCCGCCAGCTGGAGGCCCAATTAATAGACCGATCCATTAAGCCCCGCCCCTAAACTTATTGACCAATCACAGCATTGGCTAAATCACCACTGTACATAAATAGAGTTATATATACTTCAATGCCACACTGCACAACGTGAACGCGCGCTATAAGTACGCGCACGCATGTTTACATTTTTTTCCATCCAGCATGGAGCAAGTTCGGGTGGCGACTAGACTTGACTAGATCGACTAGACTAACCAGAAATCATAGAGCTCAGGGAGATTGACCATATCGAACCATGCACTGGAGCATGGTCGATCTAGTCCATTCGCGGCTACGTCACTGTTTACGGTTAGTCTAGTCAAGTATAATATTATGTCCAGATATAACTTATGTTAATAATACTATAATTGTTTTCCCAGTGTATTTTAAAAAAAATAATTTTCCATCATTCTAAATTGCAATGAAACTTGCGCAAAATAAATTATTATTATTAGTAGTATTATTATTGTTGTTGTTAAATTATAAGACTTTACATGTATATTGAACATGGGCATACCGGTACCTCAAAGCAATCAAATAGAAATTGGTTTGTTTGAAAAGTTTCTGATAGTTTTACAAATGATCAAACGTTAAGAGGGCATACAAATACAGTAAATATTCGTACATGAGTTGGTGTCATAGATAAAAATTAGATACATCCAAATAACACTCTCACATCCTATCCCTATCCCAGAGGTCTGCAGAGCAATCATGTGCGACCTTTTCCTCGTTTTAGTCTATGCCAAAAATAGTCTTTCCCACACGAGGTTCACTTGTTACTCAAAGATAGAAGTGCTAAGAAGTGGCTAACTGATTGCTCCAATGAACCCGTTTTCGTGTAAGTTTGTAGAGAATCTGCAGCCATTTTTACAGTGAACCCTTTCACATTATTCATTTAATTGTTATTGCTATGTTGGGAACTTAAACATTTCCCATAGTCCATATATAGAAGGCCTATACTCAGTTTGAATGGAGATGTAGCCTCGGGTCGGAGCTGAGACGTAAGGTTTTAAACCTCTTCTGATTATGTGGGTTGTCCCTATGATAGTGTAGGCCCTAAATATAAATTTTCTGAGCATTTCTCCATCTTCCGCATACATGTATTACCAGAAAGATTTAAATGAAGTAAAAAATAAAGGTATACAAAAGGCGAATTTTGTTTCATGTGTTCGATCATCACTGGGAACGTTGACGTACATGGGAGGCCTAGGCCTACTAACTACTTAATACTAATGAGTTATTTACTAGTTGCACATAGACCCTACGTTGTTAAACACGTAATCATGGAGGAATTACGACATTTTCCAGAAGTTCGTAATTTTCTTGCAAGCGGCTGCAGCATCGTATTACAATATTTTTTACAAAAAAGGTTCCCCAAAAAAGCTAGACCTATAGCTTACTGATATAGTTTTTTCAGTGGTTAATAAGGTCATTTTTAGATGAATCCGCAATGTATTACTATACACGCAAAAACCAGAAGTGCGTAATTATGTGTTGTTGGTTTTTGTTTGTGACGTCATGTGTTCGTTGACGGTTTGTGCACACATGCTATTGCGCACGTAGCGTAGCGTGTCGTTACGTCGGTTTGCTGAGCCCGTTGTGGTTGTTTTGTGTGTTTAACAAAAACGAATCTTTGTTAGTCACCATACATGTAGGCCTGCTAGTGCTACGTGTATTAACTAAGGTTCGACTACATCTGCAACGTTGTTTTTCCCGAGGAATTCGTTTTGCTGGAGTTCAAACTTCCTGCTTACGTTCAAAGGGACAGGCAGAGTAACTCAGTAACGTTTGGTCAGTTCTGAACCCTTTATTTCATAAAAATGGCATCAAATGACGCTTGTGTTACGGTGAAGCGGGAGCCTGAATCTTACATCTACAACTCCAGAAAGCAAGATTCCGTACCGTTGTACAGAACTGCCGGTCATCATCATTGCGATCTGCAGAGTGAAAATGGCGGCGGCGGAAACGTTCACGTACACCGTCCCGCAGCAGCAGGTCCGGCAGCTGGTACCGTTGGGGGAGGCTTGACGTACTCGAACAATGTGAACGCAGTCAACATGGAGTCATCGAGTGCATCAGACTCGTCATTCCAACAAGGTAATGACTAGTTTTTAATGCCTAAAACGAAAAGCAACCAAAGCAGTTTGCGGTTATTTGTTTGCCTGATTGCAGCAGACTTCCGGTATCCCAGGAGTAGAACCCAGACTTCTACCTGCTGCCAGAGTGTACTGAAATTAAGGAATGGTCTGTCCTGGGAAACCCCAGAATCAGATGTCATGATGATGTAAACACAGGTTGGGCATGGGGGAAGGTTGGTTTGGGCAATTAGTTGGGTCAGCTCACTGTAGGGTGAGGTCAGTCAGTGGTAATATAGGTTTTTCCCAGCCAATTTCAGCCAAAGATAATTCAAATTTATTTGCACTTTCGAATTCATGCGATTTCTCTAATTCAGTCAAACTAGGTCTCTCTTAGTCTTTGGGTAATATTGCATTCAATTTTGCTTTCGTGCACGCTCAGGATCCCTTTCTTTTCATTCTGTTTCATTTATAGGCATTCAAGAATACAACTTTACAATTTAGATCGCCATTCTTATGTTGAATATCCACCACCTTTTCCCAATGCGTGCAATCAGATTCAGAGTCATTGAACGCACTGCGATTTTGTACCTATTATCCTTTTCTTTTTGGTTTATGGGCAATGGATTTCAACATTTGAGCGTTCAAATTCAACATGAGTATAATACGGCTTATGCTTGCATTTAAAGTTAGCGATAATGTTCTTTTTCTGGCAGTTGTGTGGATTATTATGTCTTACCCGTTTCATTTAATTCTTATTTTTGGTCTTAATTGCAAATGTGTTCCTTTGCTTTGTTACCCGCTGATAAAATGTTAAAATGTGTCAAAGAACAGTTAAATAAAGTTTTATGGCACACAAGTATCTCAAACAATAGACAATATTTTGCTTGCATTTGCTTGCATTGTAAACGTTTGTCTTAAATTCACTTTTTTGCCATCTTTCTTCTCAAATGCTTCAATCAGCCTTCTTCTATCTATTGCTCACTCTTCTGCAATGACCACGGTCAGCCCTTTTTGCTTCAAAATCATATATTTAGTGAGAGGTATAACTCGGCAACAGTGTAGAAATGAATTCCCCTCATAATATCCTACCTTTATATATGCAAATACGAACCAGAAAGCACATACCAACGAAACGAATTTGAATGCATACATTTCTAAAATGTTTGCCAGTTGACGATTATGAATAGTCGACCAGCCCAATGCTGCTGGCTCTGACGAAACTGGATGAACTAAGTGACCATTTTAAATTGAATGATTTTATTTGTCGAATGAATGCTCAAGTGTCAAAATTGAATGACTCTTTTTAACTGTTGAATGCTGATGTACCCGAAGATTTATTTTCAAGCGAAATTGAATGACCCGGGTATTAACTTGGATGGATTTTTATTGAAATTGGCCGGGAAAACCTACATTTAACTATGTGTACTTGTTGTAGGCTGTATCAATTTCTTTTAGAGCAAATCCCTTTAATGTAATGAGTGAACTTCAATTAATGTACACTGTAGTGATACTGATAGTGTAATGACAAAGTTGTGTTTTAACCTGTGAATACTGTTTACCGCCAATTTTTACCAAGTGATAATGAGGCTAATGTAAGTATAAGGGTTTGACCAAAACTTTTGAGTTTGGTCATGTTGGTGTCTTTTGCTGTGCAACTTGCAAGTATGTTGTTAATATATATGTCAAAAGGAACATTTATCAAAATTACCGCTCAAGCAAGAGCCTGCATGCACTGACAGTTCTGGATGGTTTTTTTAATGAGCATCATTATCAACTGGTGAACGCACCAGGTGGGTTTTCTCACCAGGCATGTATTCTTGATCTCAGGATGCCTGGTCATTGCTACACAAAGGAACAGATAGATGACCCCCAATGATTTGGACAACTATAGGCCCTTGATGCCCAGATTATTTGGATGGTGCAGCTTACAATCTTGCTAAACAGTATCAAGTTTTGACAGATTGAGAGTAATGGTCTGTAAATATCAAACATAGGGTGGCCACGGCAAAAAATAGATTTTCTTCATACTTTCATATTTGATGGACCTTTGCCCGAAACTAACAAATAATTATGGAACAATTTTGAAAAAAAATAATCCGTTGCCATGGCAACAGCCAAATTACCATATTCGGGTGGTTTTGCACTTTTTTCAGTTTTGGAAAAGTGAAATTGGCCTATATTCAATGCTGCGTTACCATGAAACAAAATATAGAAAATTATTTTCCTTAGAAGTTATTGATAGATGGGTCCTTTGAGGCTGCATTGAATGTATAAAAAATAATCACCAAGTGTTTGGATGGGTTATTCCATTCTTTTGAAATAGGGGTGTTTTTAGACTTTTTTAAACTATCAAAATATACCATTTTTTGACAGCTCATAACCCATATGGTAGTGCTCCAATTTCAACGTCGACCACATATTTTTGAGATGAGACATTGGTCTTGTGAAAAATAAAAAAATTGGCTGGGGGAAAGTACTTCATTGTTTGCAGTGTTGCCAGACATTTTCAGTTTTTTTCGAAATTCAATGCAAGGCTAACCTGAAGTTCAATGATGTTAAAATGAAAATTTAAAACTTTTTATTGTTAAGAATATCTATTTCATATGAAATTAGATCAGCTATAATGGTCAGTTACAATAAACCACTGGAGGGTTGCCAGAATGGGGGGTGACCCAAAGAAGGTGGGTTGGGGGGGGGGGCAGGGTAAAATCAATGTTTGCCCCCCCCCCCCCCCCCCCCCCGCAATATTTTCCTGTACCTTTTTAAGTATGTAGCTGATCACCTTGAGACTCGCTATCTTTACACTAACTTTATGGTCAGACTATTGAATCTTGGCATTGTTGTTGTTACCGTGGCAACCACTTGGTAACAGTCGTTTTACAGTTTTTTAATTGTATTTTTTTTATTTGTTTGTAATGGTAGGTTTTGGTATAACAGGGGGATATAGGTATATTGAACTTTACGAAATGTGTAAAAAATGCACATTAAAAGGAGCTGTTAGGCAGTTTGGTATTAAGTTTTATTTAGCTGCAGGATAGATTACAGCCAAGAAACAGGGGGTATGCTCTACAGCAATATTACTGGACCCTTTTCAAGTGAACTACCACAAATCTTTGAAAGATGTTTAGATAATCTGATAATTAAAGCCAAATAAATCAATCAACTTTTGCCACAAATGAGAAAGGTGTGCCCATGTCAGTAATGTTTAGCTATATGCCATTCACTACTTGTGTTCCAGCTTCAAAATAAGACATTTTCAGCTCTTTCAAATTTATTTTTAACATATGTAGGCCTATATACTCCCCACGAAAATAAATATGCAAGATAAAATAAAATAACTAGTTAAAATAAATCCCACTGTAGCTCATGTTTTTTCACTTTCCAAATTGATGAACAGTGAATGTCAATTTTTAATTTGATAAAACCACAGGAAAATCTAAGATGGCCACCTTATATGACGGCCATTTTGAATTCTTTACAGGGGCGTAAATTAATGTCTGTGCCCCCCCCCCCTGATGCCCCAAGATAAAAAAAGTATCAGAATAAAATGTTACATTTTTTAAGTTTTGATGTAGTGATTTCACTGTATATGACACAGGATTACATGATTACCATGGAGGGTTAGAATTTTTCTTCCTCCATTCATACTTATTTATAAGAATAATTCATGGATCCGGACCTGTATGCCTTCTGCACAACATTCATAATTTTCATATAAATCGGTCTCTATGCCCTGCACGTAAGCAAATCATGTAGCTTATTTTTAGATAATCGACACTGTCTGGGCGAATGACTTGTGGCAAACGCATCAAGGCTGCAACGCTAGAAAGGTAACATCCCAATATCGGTCGCGGTGTATGTACAGACATGACAACAAGTATGAAGTGTCCAACAAACCACCACGAACAAAAATAACAATATTTAGCCTACTGCGCACACTATACATGCTATGTACATGTACATGTACAGCTCTATGATACTTCATTGTAGAATTCAACTTGTTTAGGTGTGCAAAAGTGGACACTGTAGTTTTTGGTGTCATCAGATCCCATTGTGCATTCTCGCATTTGTATCAGAGAAATCTACTGTAAGGAACACAGACTATTATAAATCGCACATGAAATGCCAAACCAATCAAAGGTGGTACCGATAGTTGTTTCTTGATTTGAAGTATGAGTTCGAATTATGTCTGAAAATTTCAACACCACAGGAGAAAAGTGACGGGCAAAAATTAAAACAATCTCCACATGTTCATTGCACAAGTACGAAGTTGGTACAACATGAGCTTCGTGCCTTGGGAATTTGACCACCATCCAGTAATGCTTGATGTCGGCCAGTGTACTTTTGTCTGTCAGGCTCATCCTCGCGTACAGTCATGGCAACTATGTACGCATGAGTGATGGTTTGACCTCGCGGACAATTTTCTTTTAATTGTTATTTATTGTTGATCAGTGAAAAAGATGAATTTTTCTAAACTTTTTGTAAGTAATAGTCCTATAAATGTTCATCTTCAATTTATTTTTTCAAAGTTGAAAACAAATGTAATTCATGAGAATGGATGTGATATTTCGCATCAAATTGATGGTATTTTGTCTGTAAATCAAAACGGTTGCTTTAACCTTTATGAAAATCTGGTCATGATATTAAACTATAAGTTAGAGTCATGTCTGTAAATTTCAGTGGCATAAGCGAAACCATAAGAAGTGACAGTCGAATTGAAAACATTTTATTCTAGATTAGCAGCCGTAGTGTTTCCAAAATAAAAAATACTGGTAGGCCTATTTTCCTGAAAAATTAGCAGGCTTGCTCCAAACGTCATAAATATCTGGTCATGATATCTAACCATAATGTAAAATTTTGGCGTCGTAGGTGAAACCACAGTAATAATAAAAAATTCAAAACATCTCCACATGTTCATTGCACGTGCATGAGTTTGGTACATCGATGCGCTTCGTGTCTTGTAAGTACGATCGTCCACTCAGGCTTGACGCCGGCCAGTGCACTCGGGTATGTCACGCTTATCCTCACGTCAATGCATCTCATCTACATAAACACACGAGTGGTTTGACCTCGCAGACGTTTTTCTGCCACACATAGTTGTAATTCCAGCAAAATTGTTATTCATGATGGATAAATATATTGTCTTTGACCGATGAACATTGAAATTGTAATTTCTTGTAAATATATTATTTTCGCTTTGGATCAAAGTTGAGATCAACAAGTAGTGATTCACAAGTACGAATGTGATTATTCACAACCAAATTGGTTGTATTTTGCCTTCAAATAAAAAATACTTGCTTCAAACTTTAAAAGAAAAAAGTCCTCCCCAGCTGTGAAGTGTGCTATTTGATGAGGTGAATCCCATGACATAGATGCCCCTCTGTTCTCGTAGAGTACCCCCCCCCCACACACCCTAATGCATCTCAACCCATTTGAAAACAGAACGTTTGATACCCTGAATGTTGGGACGGATCTTCAAACTACTCTCTCAGAGCATCCCGACCTAATCTCTGAAAAGTGGTCCATTCACAAGCGCAACCTCTTTCCAACAACATCTCAAATAATCTTCGAAAATTACAAGGAGTTGTTTCCAGGCCAACTTCCATTTGATTTTGCCAGGCAGTATCATGAATCCACCAATGTGTAAGTAGTACAAGTATTATTTAATAATAATTGCACTACAGTGGGTCACATTTCCTGAGTTTCTCGGTCATTGCAGAATAGACTGATTCATTAAGCCCCACCCCCTTACATGTTGACCAATCACAGCCTTGGCTAAGCCACTGAAAGTCCGACATGATAAAATCCCATTGGAAAATGTGAACATGTGTGCGCGTTCATGTCGTGCAGTGTGGCATTGAAGGGATGTACTTTGGGCTGCCCACATGTACAGTAGTGATGTAGCCAATGCTGTGATTGGTCAATATGTTAAGGGGCGGGGCTTAATGGGTCAGTTTATTGTGTTTTTAATGTCATTAGAAATAGTTTGTATTTAATTAAAAATTTATTATGACCATTATTATTATGAGAGCCTATTGTTTGAGAGTTGAAAGTGGGGAAAGCGACGACATTCCCTCATTTGATACATATTTAACAAAGTTGTTTTTATTTTAATCTCTTTTCAGCAAAAAGGCAAAAGATGCATCACCAGTCATCTGACAGTGAAGAAGATGAAACACCCCTTGCTCTCCACCCAAAAAGCCGGGCCCCTACACCAAAATTGGCTGACATAAAGTCCAGTCTTGACAGCGTGCTGCAGCTGCTGCAAGAAGTCCAGGAAGAGCAGCGCAGGCAAGCTCGTTTGATTGAGGACATCGGCCTACAGCAAGAATTTCAGGCTGAAGAATGCGACACTCTTGGGCAGGAACTAAAAAACATCATGGCTGTCTCCTCCAACACATACAGCCTTGTAAAAGGCCGTATCCAGCGTAAAGACCGGCTGGCCGATGCCCACAATCGGCAAAGTCAGGACCAAGCCCCAGCCATGAACCGCAACAGACAACCTGAGATGGCCCAGCCCGTTGAGATAGCCCAGCCCCTGCTGAATGTGGTTGACGGCCACGTGCTGATTCCAATACTCCACGAGGACATTGGTCCAAATGAGGTGCACGATCCTGTTTATATCAGCAAGGCAGAATATGATGAACTTCGACGCAGAAACACCACGGCGCCCTCCTTTGTACGAGCACTGCTGCCATATTTTTTTGCACCGGAAGTTATGCAGAGGTCGAACTTTGAGGGAAATCTTGTCCTGACTAAAAACGGGCTCGTACAGAAGGACCAACTCAACCGGCGTCTAATAATGTCCTTGCTAGACCAAGCACAAACAGAATTCCCCGGTCAAGTGTTTGAAAGAAAAGCATACAGCAAGATAAGAGCAGTAATCAATGACAAGTGTCGGCACACCTAAGTTTTTCAAAAATAAAAGTAGGGTTTCAGTTTCAATATTTCATTATGTGTCACTTTCTCATTAAGGCAGGGCTCACCCTTAACACTAGCCTGGCGTATGTTGTCTAGTAAAATCTGTGATGGGCTAGTAAACACCACTTCTCAACTTGCTCTGTAGGCTACTAAAAATTGTGCAACTTGATTTTGTATAATGCTCATACTTCTTCCTTTTCAGATGTAAATAATGCATTTTAGATATGTGTAACTTCATTTGACCGCTATAAACTCATTGTGATCGCTACCATTAGTATCAGAAAGATACATTTATGGTAATACATGTTTAAAATTTGGGCAATGAAAACTTCCTGGGGGCAAGTTGGAAAGCACAGTTTACTAGCCCCTTGGGCAACTTTACAAAAAGCTTAAGTGCAAGGCCTGTACTAAGGTGTATAATATTTGTTTAGGGGTAAATATTAATGTATTTTTTTAATTAAAAGTTGGGTTTCTGCCTTGAATTTAAGATTTGTTTGTATTTTTTAACACCACACAATAAATGTATTTTGATTCCTTTCTGGTTAAATAAAATTGTCGTTATTTAAAATATACAAGTTTACATTTCTTCATTTGTCTATTGGAGACCGCCAACACTTTTTTGTGAAAATGTACCCAGTGCAATTTCCCTTGTGGTCTATTTCATATTCATTTAAAAACACATAACAAAAACTCTCATTCTGTAGTAGACACCATACAGACAAAAGACTTCTCTTTTGTGTCTCTTCTTCACCAGTACATGTATGCGACGGGTGACGTGAATACACACAAGTATTTCCTCTGTCTGGAAACGGAAGCCCTCCTGCAAAGACTCCATTATGTAATTTCGAACCACCGGAGAAAAGGTCGCCCGGTCATTCAACTGTGGGGCATGCACAGAACACTTGCACACCATCTAACCTTTTGTTTCAAAAAGTTCTTGAAGATAATGGCGTTTCCTGGCCATTCAGAGGTGTTTTTTTGTGTAATCCCCAATTATAGACCTTTGTCCTTTTGTTTCAAGAAGATTATGAGGCATCAAGAGGCTTTCACCATTGTTCATTCATTGTATATCAGCTGAATGGATGTAAGTCAGAGTGAGCTGGCAATCAAGCCATGGTTCCTTGGTTAGTGCTACTTTATGCCATAGGTAACGGCTGATGTTTTGCAATTCACAGTGCGTGAATTGGACATTTTCTCAGTCAAGAAACTAAACGGACGATCCAATAAAGAGAACCTTTGTTCTCTTGGCATTGACAAGTCGGGGTTTCTTTGTGCCAGTGGTACCCTCAAAGAAAAAAGATTGCAGCAATTCCACCAAAAGAATCCTGCCAGGGGGACAGGCCCCCCCCCCAAAAAAAGAATCCCGACAAAAACCTTTGCTTGTATTCACATCATCTGGTTCCAAGTGGTTAAATAGAACTTCACGCACCCGAGCATCTCAAAGTGCTCATTATGTTTTTTCTACAAGGTATGCGGATGTATGTTCTAAATATAAGACCCATTTATTCACATAGCACCATGCAACTGTTTACTAGGTGCTGCGGCCTAATCTGCAACCAACTAACACCAACCCCATCTCTTAATAATAAGTGTACAAAACAGTCCAAATGACGACACAATAATGGTTAAGTGTCTTGCTTCAGGACACCGGTCAAGACCTGGACTCGAACCCACACTCTGCTGATCAGAAATACCAGAGCTTGAGTCTGATGTGTTTGACTGCTCAGCCACCATGCACCACACTATGCTGCTTTATATAGGATTTTTTATAATTAACATTTTAATTTATCATCTTTTTGCACTGGCAATGACATCTTTTTAAAACAACTAATCCCTAGTAAGTCAGGAATTAAGGCCAGTAATCCTTCAATACCTTAAATTAGAGCCAGTGGACAGAATACATTCATAACTCCTTTAATTGAACCTTTTGTTACTGCCACCCATTCAGACCCAACAACCATTGTATTGAGCAAGGAAAGGCTTAATAAGCAAAGCCAATCAACTTTGACCACTTGCATGTGGATTATTCACGACAGCAAGTCATTTCTTTTTCAAAAGCTTGAATTGTCCAGACCCTTCCAGTACCTTGTGGCTCTTAGGGTGTTAAAATTGATTCCCTTGGTAAGGTGTAACTCTCAATTGCTGCAGTCGTAGAGTGAGGTGGTTTTTTTCATACTCATGTAAATTTTCATCTTGTTGAATCTGCAGAATTACAGTGGCATAACCAGAACTCTTTCCCCCTCCTGCCCCCCCTCCAAATGAGATTTAAAAATTTTTGCAAATGAATGGTTTGTTACACAATTATTTCTTTGCCCCGGCCTGCCCCCCCCCCCACCTGCCCTCCCACCCAAATGAAAATGTCTGGTTACGCCAGTGATTACTACACTAGCAAAGTTTGCTAAATGTTATGGCTAAATGTAAACTATGGCCTGAACACTTTCATCCAGCAATCTTGCATAGCAAAATATTGAGACTGAACAGATAAACTGATACATTTTGTGTAGCATTTTGCTATGCTATACCAGGCTACAAAATGTACCCAAAATGTACATTTTTATTAGAAAATTTTATAGGTTGCTTCAATTGAATAATGTACGACAAACGGTCAATCGGTCAATCATGACAAACTTATTTATTTATTTATTTATTTATTGCAATTTTTTTTTTTTTTTGGGGGGGGGGAAGGTCTGTTATAATTCTGCCTTTTTAATGAAAGGGGTTGCTTTTGGCCATCAAGGGCCTTAGCATTAAATACCACTAGATTTAAATACAGTCCTCTTGATTTGAGCATAATCAGTTTTACTTTTACATATTTTATGATACATTTGACGTTATCAAGAAAATCATCATAAACTACCCGATGGTCCACTGTCAAACAGTCTATTCTACATGCTCGAAGTGGATTGCGAAGCTCTTTCAATCTACATATGTACTTGTGTTTTATTCAATTCAATTAAATAAATTCAATTTATTCGTCCAAAAAAAGGAAATTTGCCTTGTCGAGCATGCTCACAATAAACAATAAAAATATTAAAATTACAGCGCAAATTGTTCCACACAGAAGAAAAAAACTAATAAAATAAAAAGTAAACAAAGTAGGAATTGTTTACAAAAACCACAAATTGTTAAAAGGGCAAGCAGCAGGAAAGATACTTAATAAAATTGTAAGAATAAAAGGCGACTTAGCAAAATCTATAAAATCCCTGAAGTTTTGTCCGACACAATAGAAAACAACCAAGAACTTAGTAATAGGAGTAAAAGAACCAACTTTCCATGCCCCCAGTCCCCATTTTTTTGGGATCCCGTCCCCCAGTTGGGATTATTTTTGCGGAATTGTTAGAATATTTTTTTCTTTGAGGGTATTGCTGGCACAAAGAAACCCTGACTTGACAATGCCAAGAGAAGAGAGATTCTCTTTGTTGGATCGTCCGTTTTGTTTTTCGACGTAGAAAATGTCAATTCACGCAGCATGAATTGCCTGTTACCTGCATGTGTTACCTGCAGTAGGAACCATGCAGTAGGAACCATGGCTCGATCGCCGACTCACTCTCGCTTTCCTCTATTCAACCGAAATGCAATGAATGAACAATGGTGGAAGCCTCTCGATGCCACACAAAAGGACTATGGTCTGTAATATAATCAGGGATTACACAAAACTCACCTCTGAATGGCCACAAATGCTTGTAAAATCTCATCCTTTTTTTGTCCTTGTGTGAGTGAAACAAATTTTTAGACGGCGTATGTATGGTCTGCGCACGCTCCATTGGTTCGAAATTACATAAAGGCGTAGCAAGACACCTTCGTTTCAAGGCAGGGAAAATATTTGCGTATTCTCACGTCATCCGGTGTCAACTTGTTAAAGGGTGTGGGGGTAATCGTGTAATCGTCTAAGTAAAGCTAACCTGCAAGAGATTTTGCCAGAAGTTTTAAGAACATGCTGTTGCCAGTTGAGGCTTTCATCTAACCAGACCCCTAGATATTTAAAAAAAAATTGGTCATGCATTGTGTCTTAGAAATATTAAAAGTAAGTTTATTAGTCTTCAACCATTGATGTATGCTTTTCAATTTAGTGTTCAATTTCTGTGTTGTTTTTTTCTTACTGAACATAACTACTGTATCATCGGCATACATGTGAACAAGAGCTTTTGAAACAGACCGAGGCAAATTGTTTTTGTAAATCATGAACAGTAATGGCCCTAGTAAGGATCCTTGAGCCACACCAACTTTGATTACTGATGTCAGAGGAATCACCTTTAAAAACTGTGACTTGCTCACGATTTGTAACATATGATCTAAACCCAAGCAATCTTGGTGCCACGAATACCATAAGATTGAAGTTTGTACAGCAACAATTCATGATCAGCCGTACCAAAGGCTTTCTTAAGATCAAGAAAAACTAAACCTGTGAGATTGCCTTTGTCCACTTCTTTGTACAAATAGTTGGTAACATAAGTTAAAGTCGTGCAGGTTGGATATCCTGGCCTAAACCCAGATTGCTGGGCACACAGCAGAGAGTTTTGATGTAAAATTCCATAAAGATACATCTGCACAGCTTTTTCAAAGACCTTCATGACAACAGGCAGGACAGAGATAGCCCGATAGTTGTCCAAGTTTGGGAAGATCACTTGGCCGTTTTCCATTCATCTGGTATTTTGAACTCATAAATTCTTTACGTACGAAGTCTACCGAGAATCCTGGAAACGTAAAATCCTGGTCAGTCACCTGTATTGTGGCATGGGATTGGGATCTATTCCCTTTGAAATCACTTGCAAGTTTAACTCCAACTGACACAAAAAAGTTGTTTAAGGCCTGAGTCATTTCTTTTGTTTTGTGCAGCACTGACCCATTAAAGATGAGACTTGTAGGAACTTTGTAAACCTTGCTTGGAATGGCTTTCTTTAAATGGACCAGAGTTTAGATGGATTTTGTTTTTCCGTGATTTGGTTCCAGAAAAAGTCTTTTTGAGAGTATGCCTTAATCTTTTAGCAAAGTTCCTGCAGTCACAGAAAAGCTTCCAGTCATGAGGGTTACCAGTTTTTTTAGCATTCTCTTGAAGTGGATCTCTTTCATGAGAATTAGTAATGAATTAGTTGGTAACCCAGGGAGTTTTAATCCCTCTGCATCTAATTTCAACCAATTTGGCCTTCCAGCTACACCAAGCATTGTCAACCGATCCTGTACTTAACACAAAGTCATGCCATTTGATGTTTTAAAGATCAGCTAGAAAGTAGTTGGGTTTAAATTTGTTGTAGAACCTGGCTTGAATAATGAGAGGAGGACTGAGCTTTTGGTCGCTGGAAGCAACGCACAACATAAATAAGACGATGATCCCTTCAGCCATGAGAAGCAACCCCTTTATAGACCCTTCTTAGATGATGTCACTATATGATTGCTCGCCATGCTGGAGTACTAGATTACTAGAATTGCACGAACATGTGCTATGAAAGCCAACTGGATGGCACTACGCGCACATAGCCTACATGTGCTTAGTACTCCAGCATGGCAGAGCTTCCTAGTTGTTTGGGAAATGTAACGTCAGTGAGGAGGGTCTATAGTCTTGTTCAAGTCTGTGACTGTGTTTTTTTGGTCTGCCGAAATAGCGCCCTCTTCTAGATTAACCTTGTGCGCGACACACATGTGTAGGATGGAGACAAAACTAAACGCAATCTCAGACTTGAATGGCAGTCTAAGTATAGCTTGTGCCTCTTGTCCGTTTTTACATTGGTTTACGTTGATTGGTCTATGAAGATTTTCTACCACTATGATTGGTTGTAGTCTTGTCATTGACAGAGCGGTGTTTAAAAAGACATATAGAAACATACAGATTTTGAACAAATCGGTCGTTTTTTGTAATTTTTTTACGCAAGATGTTTTAAGTTTTATAAATTGATTCATTACACAATGGACATCAATTCTGTGTTCTTAAAATATGTAATTTGATTTTTTAAAGTGGTAAAAATTCGGCAAATCTTGTCACAAGTCTGACGGACAGAAATTGCTAGAAATGGCCAAAATTGCAGAATCGTTGCATACGAGACTGTTGCGAGGATCGACGGTTACGATTATTGCAACAAACTTAACAGGGACATGAGGGACTTGGACTCTGACTCCCCTGGGAGGACTCGGACTCACACTTAAACTCAAACAACAGGGACTCGGCTACAGAGCTGGCAAGAAAAACATCACCCTTGTCGACCAAACCTCTAGATTTCTAAATGCGGTGATGTTGAGGGTCTGTAAGCCTCGAAATTGTGTATTCATGGTGCTTATAATCTCCAGACCAAAATACCACCACCATCTTTTCAGGATTTTATGTAAAACACATGTTCAACCGACTCACTGTTTTCTCTCTTTCTTTTGTTGTTTTTAATTGAAGGATATTTGGATGATCTGTTCAAGTACGACGAGGAGTCAGACTTTGAAGATGAAAGCAAGGAAACAGTCCACCCCAACAATGCTGACATTGATCATCAGCTTACATGGACAGGGCAGACATTCACAAACAGCGTCCCGACATTCTCTGCAGAAGAGGGCCCCAATTTTTCAAACTTCAAAACCTGTGGACCAGCCCAACCAGTGGATTTCTTTCACTTGTTCTTTCCAGAAGACCTTTACAAACAGGCCCAAATAGAGACCAATAACTTTGCAGAGTACTACCAGGAAAAGAAGAGAGACCTGGGTCGCGAGTGGTGGGAGTGGTGTGACGAAATGTGGGAGCCGGTCGATTTCAAACAGGAGATCAGAGTGTTTGTCGGCATCTGTATCGCCATGGCTGTTCATACTTTACCGGATCCAAGAGATTACTGGTCCACGCAGGAAAACCTTGGCAGTTCAGTTATAGCCGAGTCCAGTATGAGTGTTGCTCGCTTTGACAGGATCATGCGTTATTTCTGTCTCAGTAACCCATGGAGAGATCCAGAGAAGATAGCTAACCTTGAACGGCGTGAAGAAGCATGCAGCCGTGATCCCCTGTACAAGGTTGGTACTAGTCTCCTGGAATATGTCAAGAGCTCCTGCATCAACCTGTACAGCCCTCACCAAGACATGGTCATGCGAGAACTAACGAGGATCATTGACCATAAGACAGGTAGCAAGACAAACAGCTGGAAGCTTTTGGTATTGCAAGACGCCAACACGGGATACATCAGCAACGTCCAATGGTATCATGATCCAGAGGTTACCTCCAGATTGATCAACCCAAATGTGACGTACAAGCACGCCGTCAACAGCCTTGTCAAGAGCCTGGAGGGTAAGGGCCACTGTGTGTATGTGGATAACTTATTCATCTCTCCTACAATGGCTTGTCAGTGCATTGACGATCACAAAATCCACATCACCACCAACTGTTCAGACTGGCCCAATGACATACTCAATCCTGATCAAGATCTTAAAATGGGAACTTCTAAGTCGGTTCGGTACAACCAGGTAACAGCAACAGTATGGCAGGGAAAAAGGGTGAAACGGTGTCTGTCAACACTTCATAACGGTTTCATGCAGCCTGTGACTCAGAAAAGATGCAATCCAACAACAGGCCAGCAAGTCATTGAGACAGTGCTTTGCCCAACTGCAATAAGTAAACACATGTCGATAACCAACAAACTGCCACGACTGCTTCTATCACAAAGTCCTACTTTGCGAGATCTGACCAACACATGGTGGAAGCGACTGGTATGGCTTCTCATCGACATATGTATCGACAACTCCTACGTTATGTGGACAGCAAGCACTCTGAAAGACTTCTCACGTTCAGAGTTTGCCATGGAAATAGCCTCACAGTTGATCTTAGGTCCAGCAGGTAAAGAGCTTCCCCAGATAGGTGAAACTGATTGTAAGAATTCTTTCTCACATGATGTCCATGTACAGAGTACCTCCAGTGTGCAGCAGTCCAAGGTTCCAACATCTGCACGACCCACTTATCATTTGGTCATGAACCCTCATAATCTCTTAGAGGAGACTTCTGGACCCGATGATCAACCACAACCCACCCCACACATAGACTTTGGCGACACCGATTTAGACTCAGAACATTGTCTGGTAAAGTTTCCCGGAAGAGGTCGCAACTGTCGGCAGTGCATTGAAGACGAAACAAGAACTCTTAGTGGTCGTCGGCGTGACACCCAGTTCGGCTGCTTTACTTGTGGAGTAAACCTCTGTCGATCAGGTTGCTTTGTCAGGTACCACGAAATTCACGGACACAAAATCAATCCACTCACTTTGACTAAGACCAAGCTCTCTTATGAACCACCACCACCAAAACGAAAGAAAAGCAGACCAAGATAGTCACCTAAACTTAGCTGAGTTTTTCTTCTTTTTTTCGTCTTTTTCTAGTGCCATAGAAAACTGAAAAACACTGTGCAAAGTTTTATCTGCAAAGCAGTTTCTTTCTTTTTTTGTTCCTGCAAAAACAAAGTTGCATGTCTGCATTAACTAGAATCTAAGATGAGACAGGGAAAACCACTTTGCTGAATGTGGCAACTGCTGGTGTGGCACTATGGTCCCTCAAATGACTGCACTTACACATTGTAGTTTGTTACATACTATATGTACAATATGTAAATTTATAGTGGGGCAGATAGGGGAAATATTTGGGGAGTTGTGCCGTTGATAACACAAGCTTGGAATTTGGCACACAGTCAAGCAATTTTCAAACTTTTCAAAATGGCTGCCATTGCTTGTTACTCTACCTGTATTTTTTCAAAGGGCAAATCTGTGATGGCCCTATAGGCAAGTATCTTTCTCATGACATATTCTAAGACTCCATACTTGTGTCATCAAAGGCACAATCCCATCTCCTACCTGCCGTACTGAAAGGACTGCTCCAACAAACAAAAATTAAAAAATGATATTTGGATGAATTCTACTCTAATGGAAAATTTTCCCTCCAAAAAGGAGGAAAATTTGATGACCTCACATCACCAAGAGCAGGATTGATACTTCGGGCAACAAAGGCAGTTGCCTCCATGCCCCTTGAAATGTTTCACTAGAAATTTACATAAATTTGTAGAAATTTACATAAAATTCCATAATTGAGATGCTCCTTACAGGGGAAAACTGCATTGCCCTCAGGCCTGACAGAGTGTCACTTATTTATTGTGTTCAACTTGTTTTTCTGATTTTGGTAAGTTTTACCATTAAGCGTCTATTAGTCTGTCTTTTACATGGACATGTAGACCAAAATAGTTGTTAAATGTAAGTTATAAGATTGTTAGTTTATATTTGCTTATAAATTGATACTGAGATATTTTATGTAAGGCCTGACCCCCCAAAAAAGAGTTGTTTCCTGTAATCCAACCAACCGTTCAAAAACCTTTCAACCGTTAATTCAAGACTTAACTAAAATATTTCATTAAACGTGTAGTCTTAATTCATTTCCAGATGTGTAGTACATGTAAACACATCCAATTCTGGAAGTCCAAATCTACATTTTCCTTTTTTAGCAACATGTTGCAAAACAACTTTAGATCAATTTCTCCTCGGTCAATGAAGTTCATTTTTCGGTGTGCACATGATTCAGCATCAATTTCATGAAGAGACAAATAGGTCAAAAATAAAAAAAATTGGCAAATCGGTTTGTTTTTGCTCAAATTCTTGGTGTAGGCCTTCTCATTGATGTTAACATTTCCAGCAAAACACGTAATAGTTTCGTAATACACCAATTGGCATCACCGACAAATCACTAGCTTTGCTATTTTGCATCTAATCATAATTTTCCTTTATTACCTTTGAAATACATAGTGTTGGCACTGTGCCAAACATGCGTGGTAAGACTTTTTGCATGTTCACAAAGAGACAATTCTGTTTACCAGTTAAGTTAGCGTTTTCACAAAATGACGAATCTGAATATGCATTGGTTTGTACACAGCGCTCTGCGTGCATGCCTCATTTTTTCATTTTCACAAAGTGATGAATGTGTTTAAGAATTAATAACCCATCAAAACAGTTGCAAGATTAAAAAAAGAAGTCAGCTTTATTTTGGTAGTAAAATCTAAAAGAAAAAATAATCAGCAGTCTCCGAAAGAGAAGTTAGTTCAAACACAGTTTTGTACAAACACTGAATTTTGGCTGTAGAGCAGCTTAGAAGTGGTGACAATTTGTAAAAAGAATTCTAATTCCCCCCCCCTTTTCCGTACCGACCATGTTTTCCCCCAGCATGTTACTGAAAGCAAAAATATGTTTATGTTAGGCCTAATCTTAAAGCCTCATGTTTTAGTTTTGGGAATATATTTGAAGCTGCATGTTCATGTGGGTTGTAAAGAGCAGTACTCCGACTAAATTATAAAGTTTAAGAACGAAATATGTAAGTTTATATTTTTAAAAGCAATTCATAGTATTTAAATAATTTCTTTAGAGCAAGTACATAGGCCAAATAGTTGTGCTTTTAGAGGTGCTTTTAAGAATGTTGACGATTTTAAAAATCTTATCTTTTAAAGAATCATTTGATGTTTTGAGCCTCAAAAAGCTACTGAGAGACTAATTTGTGTTTTCACTTGGTTTTGATGTAGCATTATCAGGCATGCAACTTTACAATGGATCAGCTGGAAGTTTCTCTTTTTTCTTCACTTTTAATACTGTTCAAAGTTTTGTTTGTTTGGCTATTTTCTTGTTCTTTTTTGCAAATTCAAAGTTGCATGCCTTAGTATTTCATATTGATTTTTAAGCAAGTTGTCAGAGTTAAGAAGAATTTTGTTGTGAGGTTTTGGAAATATTTAGTCTATTAAAAGTGCTGTTTTTTAGTGCATTTGCATATGTTTTCCATAATATTTGCATTAACGTATGCAACATTTTGATATTCATCCAAATTACCACATTGATGACGAAAACGTATAGCTACAAAACAATATGCCAAAAGTTACAACTTATCTTCAGGGGTGCGAATCTTTGCTGACAATGACAAAAAAATCTGAAACTAAGATATGAATTAAAGGAGGTACATACCCTACATGTATGCTGAAATGATGGCATTTCCACCTTTTATAGTAACTCATAGAGTTATGGATTTCAAGGAGAACAAAGAGCATGCTTTGTTTATATCTGAAAAAACACTGCCTGCATGATGATACAATGTAGCTGTTCAACAAAGATTTTTTCACGTAAGTCTTAATTCAGAAATTTTGACATCCGTGATTTATAAGCGCAACCCTACATTGACATACACTGTGTGTACAAACTGTGCATACATGGGTGTACCAAAGTAAACATACCCCCTAGATGTATTTAAAGGTTATAGATCAGAAATGCACAGCTATTTGTAATCATGGGTGAATACTAACACAGTACACTGCACAGGTACATCAACAGTTGCTTTTAACCAAATAGTGCACTCTTATAGTGTGGCCGCCATACATGTACCTCATAAAGGCTAATGGGGGTGCCTCGGTGACCTGTGCTTTTGCCAAGGTGCCTTTTGCAAAGTTTCAATACAAATTTACATTTTCCTCGTAGAAATGCCCTTTTCTGGAGGTAAGGGGCACTGCCTGTAACTGTGCATTTGATGGCTTTTCAAAGGTCAATTTCATGAACATACCCACTTAACTACAAATCTTGCAGCTCAAAAACTGTCACCCAACCAGAAATGTTGTTTACAAGACCTTGAGCATTTTTTTTCCTGTTTTTTTCTATATTTGCTGTGAAGGAGTTTTGCGTACTAAATCTTTACAAGTACGTTTGTGGAAAAACACTTGACTGCAGCTGGCCTGGAATTACATGGGAGGCCACTGCCTCTGTTGCCCTGGCCTTGGCCTTGGCGCCCCTTCAAAAGGACTTAAGGATTTTTCAGAGGAAGTGGTTGTGCAAAATGAAAACAGCCTTGCCCTCTCTTGGATGAAACTCCAGGCTGCTGCAAGGCTTGTTTAGTTTACGGGTTACTGGCCAAGTGCTAACAGTACTGGGCCCTATTTCAATAAGCCTGTAAGCACAGAAACTTGCTCAGCACAGAAAAATGTTGCTTAGCAGAAGCAGGTTACCAGCCTACATTCCATTATGTTGACTCAGTTGTGACTGGTTCCCTAGAAAAATTTGCAGTATTTTTTGCGGAACAGCTTTATGAAATTGGCCCCTGGAGGACTTCAAATGCTCTTTCCGCAGTTAAATGGAACTATTTAACTGTGAAAGTTGATACTGTATGAAGTTTATTAAATTTATATCATTGAGCTTCATTGAGATTCACCAGAATCCAGCACTTTAGGTTCAAAGCCACATTATTTGTCTCCTGAACTGTGCAAACATGTATGTAGACTAATTGAACATTTTAGTTATCAAGAACACAGAAGTCATCAAAATCTTCTTGTTTGATGTGAATTTTTATTAACAGAACTGAGTACATTTACATGCATGTCCATGTAGTTGAATGAAAACACAAGTGTAATGCAGCAATTAGATGTAGTACATTGATTTATATAATATAGGTTACATCATAGAGCAGGCGTGTAGTACATTGTAAGGTTGGCTAAAATTACATGAAACATCAAAGGAATGAACAGCAAGGCTTACCCCTGATAATTTTGTCTAAAATGACATGAAAATAACAAAGGAATGACCAGCAAGGCTTACCCTTTGTAATTGTGGCTAAAATGACATGAAAATGTCACAGGAAGGAACAGCAAGGCTTACCCTTGTAATTGTGGCTAAAATGACATGAAAATGTCAAAGGAACGACCGGCAAGGCTAACCCCTTGAAATTGTGGCTAAAATGACATTAAAATGTCAAATGAACCACCACTGAGGCTATCCCTTGGAAGTGTGGCTAAAATGACATGAAAATGTCAAAGGAATGAACAGCAAGGCTTACCCCTTGTAATTATGGCTAAAATGACATGAAAATGTCAAAGGAATGAACAGCAAGGCTTACCCTTGTAATTGTGGCTAAAATGACATGAAAATGTCAAAGGAACGACCGGCAAGGCTAACCCCTTGAAATTGTGGCTAAAATGACATTAAAATGTCAAATGAACCACCACTGAGGCTATCCCTTGGAAGTGTGGCTAAAATGACATGAAAATGTCAAAGGAATGAACAGCAAGGCTTACCCCTTGTAATTATGGCTAAAATGACATGAAAATGTCAAAGGAATGAACAGCAAGGCTTACCCCTTGTAATTGCGGCTAAAATGACATGAAAATATCACAGGAATGAACAGCAAGGCTTACCCCATGTAAATGTGGCTAAAATGACATGAAAATGTCAAAGGAACGACCAGCAAGACTAACCCCTTGGAATTGTGGCTAAAATGACATGAAAATGTCAAAGAAATGAACAGCAAGGCTTACTCCTTGTAATAGTGGCTCAAATGACATGAAAATGTCAAAGGAATGACCAGCAATGCTTACCCACTGTAATTGTGGCCAGAATGACATGAAAATGTCAAAAGGAATGATCAGCAAGGCTTACCCCTTGTAATTGTGGCTAAAAAGACATGAAAAAGTCAAATGAACGACCAGCAAGGCTTACCCCCTGTAATTGTGGCTAAAATGACATGAAATGTTAATGGAATGAACAGCCGGGCTTACCCCTTGTAATTGTGGCTAAAATGACATGAAAATGTCACAATAATGAACAGCAAGGCTTACCCCTTGTAATTGTGGTAAAATGACATGAAAATGTCAAAGGAGCGACCAGCAAGGCTAACCCCTTGTAATTGTGGCTAAAATGACATGAAAATGTGAAAGGAACGACCAGCAAGGCTAACCCCTGGTAATTGTGGCTAAAATGACATGAAAATGTCACAGGAAGGAACAGCAAGGCTTACCCCTTGTAATTGTGGCTAAAATGACATGAAAATGTCACAGGAATGAACAGCAAGGCTTACCCCCTTGTAATTGTGGCTAAAATGACATGAAAATGTCACAGGAATGAACAGCAAGACTTACCCCTTGTAATTGTAGCTAAAATGACACAAAAAGGTCACAGCAATGAACAGCAAGGCTTACCCCTTGTAATTGTGGCTAAAAAGACATGAAAATGTCAAAGAAATGACCAGCAAGGCTTACCCCTTGTAGTTTTGGCTAAAATTACATGAAAATGTCAAAGGAATGACTAGCAATGCTTACCTCTTGTAATTGTGGCTAAAATGACATGACAATGTCACAGAAATGAACAGCAAGGCTTACCCATTGTAATTGTGGCTATAATGTCATGAAAATGTCACAGGAATGAACAGCAAGTCTTACCCCTTGTAATTGTGGCTAAAATGACATGAAAATGCCAAATGAACGACCAGCAAGGCTTACCCCTTGTAATTGTGGCTAAAATGACATGAAAATGTCAAAGGAATGAACAGCAAGGCTTACCCCTTGTAATTGTGCCTAAAATGACATGAAAATGTCAAAGGAATGACCAGCAAGGCTTACCCATTGTAATTGTGGCTAAAATGACATGAAAATGTCAAAGGAATGAACAGCAAGGCTTACCCCTTGTAATTGTGGCTAAAATGACATGGAAATGTCAAAGGAATGACCAGCAAGGTTAACCCCTTGTAATTGTGGCTAAAATGACATGAAAATGTCACAGGAATGAACAGCAAGGCTTACCCCTTGTAATTGTGGTAAAATGACATGAAAATGTCAAAGGAGCGACCAGCAAGGCTAACCCCTTGTAATTGTGGCTGAAATGACATGAAAATGTCACAGGAAGGAACAGCAAGGCTTACCCCTTGTACCTGTGGCTATAATGACATGAAAATGTCACAGGAAGGAACAGCAAGGCTTACCCCTTGTACCTGTGGCTATAATGACATGAAAATGTCACAGGAAGGAACAGCAAGGCTTACCCCTTGTAATTGTGGCTAAAATGACATGAAAATGTCACAGGAATGAACAGCAAGACTAACCCCTTGGAATTGTAGCTAAAATGACACAAAAAGGTCACAGCAATGAACAGCAAGGCTTACCCCTTGTAATTGTGGCTAAAAAGACATGAAAATGTCAAAGAAATGACCAGCAAGGCTTACCCCTTGTAGTTTTGGCTAAAATTACATGAAAATGTCAAAGGAATGACTAGCAATGCTTACCCCTTGTAATTGTGGCTAAAATGACATGACAATGTCACAGGAATGAACAGCAAGGCTTACCCATTGTAATTGTGGCTATAATGTCATGAAAATGTCACAGGAATGAACAGCAAGTCTTACCCCTTGTAATTATGGCTAAAATGACATGAAAATGCCAAATGAACGACCAGCAAGGCTTACCCCTTGTAATTGTGGCTAAAATGACATGAAAATGTCAAAGGAATGAACAGCAAGGCTTACCCCTTGTAATTGTGCCTAAAATGACATGAAAATGTCAAAGAAATGACCAGCAAGGCTTACCCCTTGTAATTGTGGCTAAAATGACATGGAAATGTCAAAGGAATGACCAGCAAGGCTTACCCCTTGTAATTGTGGCTAAAATGACATGAAAATGTCACAGGAATGAACAGCAAGGCTTACCCCTTGTAATTGTGGTAAAATGACATGAAAATGTCAAAGGAGCGACCAGCAAGGCTAACCCCTTGTAATTGTGGCTGAAATGACATGAAAATGTCACAGGAAGGAACAGCAAGGCTTACCCCTTGTACCTGTGGCTATAATGACATGAAAATGTCACAGGAAGGAACAGCAAGGCTTACCCCTTGTACCTGTGGCTATAATGACATGAAAATGTCACACGAACGACCAGCAAGGCTTACCCCTTGTTATTGTGGCTAAAATGACATAACTTTGTCAAAGGAATGACCAGCAAGGCTTACCCCTTGTAATTGTGGCTAATATGACATGAAAATGTCAAAGGAATGAACAGCAAGGTTTACCCCTTGAAATTGTGGCTAAAATTGCATGAAAATGTCACAGGAATGAACAGCAAGGCTAACCCCTTGTAATTGTAGCTAAAAGGACATAAAAATATGTCACAGGAATGAACAGCAAGGCTTACCCCTTGTACTTTTGGCTAAAATGACATGAAAGTGTCAGGGGAATGATCAGCAAGGCTTACCCCTTGTAATTGTGGCTAAAATGACATGAAAATGTCACAGGAATGAACAGCAAGGCTTACCCCTTGTACTTTTGGCTAAAATGACATGAAAGTGTCAGGGGAATGATCAGCAAGGCTTACCCCTTGTAATTATGGCTAAAATGACATGAAAATGTCACATCAATGAAGAGCAAGGCTTACCCCTTGTAATTGTGTCTAAAATGACATGAAAATGCTACAGGAATGACCAGCAAGGCTAACCCCTTGTGATTGTGGCTAAAATGACATGAAAATGTCAAAGGAATGAACAGCAAGGCTTAGCCCTTGAAATTGTGGCTAAAATGACATGAAAATGTCAAAGGAATGACCAGCAAGACTTACCCCTTGTAATTGTAGCTAAAATGACATGAAAATATCACAGGAATGAACAGCAAGGCTTACTCCTTGTAATTGTAGCTAAAACGACATGAAAATGTCACGATATGAACAGCAAGGCTTACCCCTTGTAATTGTGGCTATAATCACATGAAAATGTCACAGGAATGACCAGCAAGGCCAACCCCTTGTAACTGTGGCTAAAATGACATGAAAATGTCACAGGAATGAACAGCAAGGCTTACCCCTTGTAATTGTGGCTAAAATTACATGAAAATGCTAGAGGAATGACCAGCAAGGCTAATTGTGGCTAAAATGACATGAAAATGTCACAGGAATGAACAACAACGCTTACTCCTTGTAATTGTAGCTAAAATGACATGAAAATGTCACAAGAATGACCAGCAAGGCTTACCCCTTGTAATTGTGGCTAAAATGACATG